>CM060920.1:925784416-926321916 GCA_030737875.1 Allium sativum
CATCGGTTCTGATTTTAGGAGGATCCGACGGTCGGATCTCCCATAATATCCATTCGAAGTCAATGGTCGGAATTCACGAACTCCCGCAGTGCAGCGCGTTCTATTTAGGCCATTATATATATAATATATATATTATATATATATATATATATATATATATTTCGTCGATTTCCTTTCAAAACGTATTTTATAAATCGTTTTAAATTCGTTTTCAAAACGATTTCAACTTCATATTCAATTTCTAATCAAAATTGAATATTCCATATCATTAATCTCTAAATGATAATATTTTCAAAACGTTATATTTTGAAATCACTTCCTTTTCTATATTCATTATAAAAATGAATAAAATCGATATAAATATCGTTCACGTCTAAATGGCGTCAATCTAATCAACACGGCTTTATATATTTCAATAACTTTGTTTTTCTATTCAACAAACGAATATTTTCTTCAACACATGAATATATATTTTATTCAACACATGAATATACTTTTATTCAACGCATGAAATTTCTTTTATTTAACACATGAATTTATATTTTATTCAACACATGAATTTTCTTTTATTCAACACATGAATATTCTTTTATTCAACACATGAATATTTTCTTTTATTAAACACATGAATTTTCATTTTATAATATTATTTATTTTTCAAATTGGAATGAGGCCCAATCAATTACCATATAATGTTAATTATATGGATTACATACAACACATGTATATAGTAGCAACGATAAATAAACAACCATCATCCAGAGTGCACCACACAACTGCATAAGCGTTATATATAAATAATTAACGCTTACACAGTCTGTCAACCAATCGATCGACATACAACTAAATAATTAGGATTAGTGTACGCCAAATATCATCCCAACACCCGTGTGGGGTTTCAAATCAACAAACACCAAATAGTATTTGTGCTGTTGAGCGATGTGTAAAATTTATCGTCCCAATCAATATCAGTCAAATGTATGTTCACAAACAAATCATCCGATTAGTTTATGAATATTTATTTTATATACACGTTAAAAATTGTATCTTTAACTATAAAATATTCATTCCACATCACACAATCAATTTTCACAATACATTATTCAAACAAACAAGTCATCCATGGTCAGTGGACGACGGGTGTCGGGTGCTACTAAGCACCGTCTGCATCCTAGTATATATTTCAACTAGAAAATAAAACAAAAGTGAGGAGTTCTCACCTTGGGGTTCCACTCCGCCGTTCGTCATTTCTGAACAGTTCCGATTTCCTTTTAATTTCAGTCGATACCATCGCTATCTTTTCCCGCTGTTCACATTAAAAATCACATTTTTATTTCACTTCTTACATAAAAATTAAATATTTTTACAACCCTTCTTTCTATATAAAAATTATATTTTTACTTCGCTTTCAACATAAAAATCAAATTTTTATTTCACTTTCATATATATAAAAACCGCCTCTTTTACATAACCAAAATCACGTCTTTTACAAATCAAAAAATCTAATCTTTTCTCATATGTAAATATAACCTTTTCTTATATAAATATATAATCTTTCTTTATATAAAAATATAACCTTTCTTTATATAAAAATAAAAATAAAATCTTTTCAAATAAAAATTCGAATCTTTACTATATTAAAAATCGAATCTTTACTCTCATGAACCTCATATAAAAATTATATTTTTACATCGTTACTTCCTATATAAAAATTATATTTTTACAACGGTGTTTTCTACATAAAGATCATATTTTTATAACGCTAACCTCTATATAAAGATTATATTTTTATTCCACTACACATATATAAAGATCGCATTTTTTATTTCAAAACCATATAAATAAAAATCTCATTTTTCATGCGATAAAAATCTCGCCTTTCACTAATTAAAAATCTAATCTTTAGCAAATCAAAAACCTTAACTTTTCTAGATTAAAGATTTAACTTTTCTAAATTAAAAATCATTTCTTTTTGGTATATAAAATTCTAGCATATTCCTAAATTAAGTAAAATAGATCTTATAAAATATAAATAAACAAAATCAGGTCAAAGAACTCATTGTGATAATCGAATGAAGGGGAAGAGGGGAGGAGTGAAGAGGAGAGGGCGCGCGGGGTGGCGGTAGTACGGCGGAGGCGGCTCTCGGCGACAGAGGGGTCTCGAGCTGTGGAGGGGGATGTGGTTTCTTCTGAGTGGTTGGGGGGTTGCGCGATGCGCTAGAGGGGAGGAGGAAGGTTGGGGACCTGGGGGAGGAGGAGGCGCGAGAGAGGGGGGCTCGCGGTCACGCCAGCGGTGGCGGCGCATTCCGCCGCACGTTGGCCCCTCGTGGTGGATTCTCCACCGCGTCCCCCTTTCTCTTTTTTATATTTCATTCGATTGAAAAAGTAAACCGGGGGGGGGGGGGGGGGGAGGGGGCTGAGAGAATATAGAGAGAGATATTTTTTATTATTTAATTTCAAAAAGTACCTTATGATTTGGAATTCGAAATCAAACCCACCAACTGTCGTCCCTAGCTAATTACCCACATTCCGAACACAATAGGATATGTGTCGTAGGCTGATTCGACTGTATCGATCAATTTCCGTCAAAATCAAAATATAAATCTGTATATTGAATTTGAACGCACATTTCAATTTACCGGGGCCACATACAGACTATAAAAATTCCCGAATTTTTTTTTCTAGCTTCGTATTGACGATACGGTTCTAACAAAACTAATTTCGTCAAATTCCGAGATTGTTTGAAAAATGTCCATTTTCTGGTCGATCGAAATTGACTAAAACTGTTAAAACACGTTTTACTTCGCCACGCTCACATATTGATTCGAAAAATTATGAATTTTGGAATCTAGAAATAATTCGACATCCCAGATCCAAGAATAGTGGTTTCGTTGAAAACAGAGATCGTTTGCAAAATTTCCATTTTTAAGGGCTTGAATTCCATAACGACTATTCTGAATTTTCATCTGGGCATAAGTTTTTATCCCCGCTATGAAATTTCAATTTTTCGGATTCGTTGGAAAGATATTTTCAAATAGATTCTAATATTTTTGGTTTCTCCAAAATCCGGTTTATTTTGAATCATATACATTCATTTGAACTTTGAAATCGAATTTTCGAACTATCGCGCCATTTTCAATTCCTTTTATAGTTAAAATAAAATATTTATATTCTAACGAAGATTCAAATAAATATATACGTTCTAACTCTATTCAAAATAAATTTCTCGTTGTTAGTATTTAAAATAAATCATTTTAAATGTTCAAAATTCACTAAAATTGCCAAAATAAAAATTTTAAATTGGCTCGGATTTCCGGGTTATTACAATCTACCCCACTTAAAACTTTTCATCCCCAAAAAGGAACGAAGCTGAAAGTTGTTTTACAAACCAACTCAACTTTCATTATTTTCATTACGGCTTAAGTCCTTCAACTTTTCAGTTTCTAAGAACTTCTCAAATTTTTCAAAAATTTGGCTAACACCCTAAATTTTCTAAAAATTTCGCCCTAACCTCCCCTGCACCGGGAGCTTCGGGATATTTCAAATAGCCTCCCATGGCCCTCACGAATCCAAAAAGAAAAAGAAACAGCCAAGTGGCTAGCCAATCGGCTCATAAAATCATCAAAAACCCAAGAAATACAATAAACATGTACCTATTTGTCGAGCAAACAATTTTATTCCTCTGCTCTAGCCTTCTTGCTATGACCTGTTCAATGTAAGTACATGTATATGCATGTAAATGCGACTAATTTTCAATAGAATTCACTATTTGGTTCAATTTGGCTAAAGGTTCAACATTTAATTAATCGAACAATAATCAAACCACACAATCAAAAATCAATTTGTTGATTATCATTTCAAATTCATAACTTTGATATATAGTCCAAAAATCAGATTTTTGATGCCAAATCAGAACAATAAGCCCTATCTAGTTTTGGTTCTCACACCAGTCAATTGGAAATATATAAATATCTCACTTTCAAAACTCGAACACAAACACTGATGATGAGATCTCTATCATCAGTATCTTCTTCGGGCGACTACAGTGTGGTTCTATATCTATCCAGTATATTAAAACTTCGAATACACGTGGATCAGACGTATACGCAAAATCTTTATATATTGGATTGTCCAAATTCAATATAAAATAAATAATCAAATACGAAAATTGATTAAAAAATTTAAAACAAAAATTGTTTTCATTTGTTAAAAATATACTCTTCACACTCGTTCTAGGATACTACTGATCCCATCTCGAACGAGTCATTCTTATTGGATATTACTAATCCAATCTCTGATGAATTCTTTCGTATGGTTCTAATGTGTCTTGTTCTCCAAGCACTGTAAACCAAAGCTCTAATACTAAATATAAGGACCCATAACTTCCCCGTGAAGGAAAGAGCGGATTGAGTTGAGGACAAGACGAATCAAAACACAAACAGAAGAACATTTCATTGCTTATTATAACAATTCCATTAGAATATAAGAATATCACAGAGTATGAATCAATATTACACAATTGACAAAAATAAAAGATTTAATTTACATTACTGCAGCGGAAAAATAATACAATACACAACTGAAAGAGATATACGGATACAGAGCTTTCCGGATATCATCCCAGCTGTATACCAGGTTCCTGTGAATATAAATCTGCAAAACCAAAATTACTAGCTGCCCGTGTGGAAAATAGGGGCACCTAGAGTTTAGGTTAAAATAATAAACTCCAAGTCAATCATGTGACCGGTGTGAGAACTAAAATAGTTATTAATCTTTATTTTAAAGTTAGGTAAATCAAGGGACCACGCCGTATAACACAGAACGGGTTTCCTCCCAAGAATACAAGTGCGTAAAATAATAGCGCAATGCTAAATAAAGAACAGTGAAGCTATTATAAGACACGGGTCCCATCACACAATGCAACACAAGCCGGAGGATAGGGTTTTACCTTATAATAGCCAAAGAATGCTTGATACGCTAAATTTCATCTTTTATTATTACTATAAGTGTATAGTGTCAAAACAATTTCAATCATATATATCAATCATAGACAGCATGGGTACCATACATCATGTCACCATACTAGTTCTACAAACAAAACCGCAAATGTCACGTATTGGAAGTTGGATTTCCATCTGTGAACCAAGGCAAAAGATAGTCCTTACCGAATTCGAGACGCTCTAGCCCGTCCCTTAGGCAAGTACTCAGTCAAACCTTTGGATCGTCAGGGCCGGTTCACCGATGTGGATTAAAATGCCTGAACACTGCGTTTCCCCGCCCTTTGCGGCGTAAATGAGTCCTATGACTCCATCGGCTCCACATAGTCACCGATATATCTGAGGCGCCTCGCAACCTAACAACCACATAAGTCAAACTCGTCAGGGCGTGTCAAACCACCGACGCCACTTCTAGCTAGAAGGAAACGCATGCCCTCCCTGAGGTCCTCTCCCGTTTCTGGTTCACACCGGGGTGTGAGGCTCGCGAATTAAAGCTACACAAAGCTACGCCACAAAGGCTGTGCTTTGATCATCAACTACAAGACTCTGCTTTTTAACAGAAGCCTTGATCATTTGCATCTTAGCATGCCATAATGGCAAACCACTCCATGCAACCGATATCCATCAATCACACAGAATGATATCCAATGTCAGACACAGTCCATTTACAAGTCCGTTCTGGGTCTGAGCGAAACCAGAGGCACCTTGTACCTCGCATATCCATCGATCTCCAAGTACGTATGGACGATCACCAACTGATTCCCTCCTCTTGGGTGTACAGCCCAATCAAGATCATCAGTAATTATCCAAATGATGTGAAGACCTCCGGTCTTCGACCACCGTCTTCATCCTTGACACATCGTCGAATCAGTTATTCATAATAGGATAAACCCGTTCTTTCTGAATAACTTGCTTATATAATAAACAAGTGTTACGCAAACACAACATGCGCCTCATTCCAATTCAGAATATTCTTTTATTCGAATATTCTTACACTTTGGTAAATGATCTCATTAATTTCATCAAAGATAAATTCTTTAAATTTATTCTTTAATCTTCTTTTGAATATCAGTTCAAACCAAATTACAGTTTATAGAAACTAGCCGGGATTAGCGAACCTTACCGAAGTAATCACTTTTTAAATTTCCCAACCCCAACCTATTCATCCCATGAAGTAAAACTGGTAATACTTCATATCTAACACCATGGTGTTATCGGTAAATTCAATTACCATTTAACTTTCAAATCTAATTAATGATTTAACTATCGCCTGGAGCAAAACTGGTGATACTCCATTCTCGATCATTTCAATGTAATTAAAGATTCATTAAAACTCCACTTGGTTTTAATCTTCCCAAAAATCAATATTAATGATTATTTAACTTGGGAAATCATATCCTGTCTTTAACTGGGTTAAGGAACCAATGTCATTTAAAACACGGTTCATGATAAACCCAAAATCACATTCAATTTACAATGCAATCTTCATGGAAAACAAATCGATATAAATTTCCATATCCGACTAATAATATAAAAGGAATAATGGCAAAGCCTTTTAATTCCAAATATATTAGTTGTCTTCCTCCACAGAAATTCACTTCGATTATTACCAAATCAATTCCATTCCATTCCAATTTATTTTATTAAATTGGAAAAGTTTACTTTGGAAAATCTCCTTTAAATCTTAACAAAAGATTTATAAATTCCAAATCACATTTCACAGTAAATTGGGTTAAAGAACGAACGTCGTTAAAACACAGTTCACGATAAACCCAATTTACGTTCCATTAATTATCGGGTTAAAGAACAAGTGTTATCTGAAACACCGTTCATGATAAACCCAAAAATCAATTCGAATTCAATTCCAGTTAAATACCATTTAATTGGTCTACTTCATTAAATCTAAATAGAAAGATTTAATCTTTTTCTCAACTAGATTTAAGAACAGTGTTAATGAAGACACCATTCACGACAAACCCAAATCCAATTTGATATTAAATACAAGGCTCTGAATAGAAAATATATCGGCTTATATTCAGTATCAAATTCTAAGACCAACAAATATCGTATTGGAAACAACGATATAAATATATCTTTCAAGTTTACATAACAGTATCTGTATAATCACAAAATCCAACATCGAAATATTCCAAAGACAGTTTCGATTCAAATCCATTCCAATTCAATTATTGGAAATTATGGTTACTTTTTAAAACCCTTTCAAATCCAATTTATTTATTTCAAAAATAAATGGATTATAATTCTAGTTTAAAACTAGTTCATTTCGATAAAAATCTATTTTTATCTTTTCAAATATGGAAATTTTCATCCAATTTTTTCCAAAACATTTCTTATGATTTTACACAAATTATTACTATTTTTAATACTTTTATCAAGGCCCGTACAGTCGATTTCCATCAACGGCCATCGAACTGCACTTACAGCGACCTTTTTCCAAATTTGATTTGGACATAATTCCAAATCCAACCGTTAGATTTCTAATTTCTTGTATTCGTTAGAAGCTCTTTTCGATACGAACCCAACGGTTCCGATTTTAGGAGAATCCGACGGTTGGATCTCCCGTATTATCCATTCGAAGTCAATGGTCGAAATTCGCGAACTCCCGCAGCGCGGCGCGTTCTATTTAGGCCATTATATATAATATGTATATATATATATATTACATATTTCGTCGATTTCCTTTCAAAACGTATTTTATAAATCGTTTTAAATTCGTTTTCAAAACGATTTCAACTTCATATTCAATTTCTAATCAAAATTGAATATTCCATATCATTAATCTCTAAATGATAATATTTTCAAAACGTTATATTTTGAAATCACTTCCTTTTCTATATTCATTATAAAAATGAATAAAATCGATATAAATATCGTTCACGTCTAAATGGCGTCAATCTAATCAACACGGCTTTATATATTTCAATAACTTCGTTTTTCTATTCAACAAACGAATATTTTCTTCAACACATGAATATATATTTTATTCAACACATGAATATTCTTTTATTCAACGCATGAAAATTCTTTTATTTAACACATGAATTTATATTTTATTCAACACATGAATTTTCTTTTATTCAACACATGAATATTATTTTATTCAACACATGAATATTTTCTTTTATTAAACACATGAATTTTCATTTTATAATATTATTTATTTTTCAAATTGGAATGAGGCCCAATCAATTACCATATAATGTTAATTATATGGATTACATACAACACATGTATATAATAGCAACGATAAATAATCAACCATCATCCAGAGTGCACCACACAACTTCATAAGCGTTAAATATAAATAATTAACGCTTACACAGTCTTTCAACCAATCGATTGACATACAACTAAATAATTAGGATTAGTGTACGCCAAATATCATCCCAACACCCGTGTGGGGTTTCAAATCAACAAAAACCAAATAGTATTTGTGCTGTTGGGCGATGTGTAAAATTTATCGTCCCAATCAATATCAGTCAAATGTGTGTACACAAACAAATCGTCCAATTTGTTTATGAATATTCATTTTATATACACGTTAAAAATTGTATCTTTACCTATAAAATATTCATTCCACATCACACAATCAATTTTCACAATACATCAATCAAACATCATCCATGGTCTATGACGACAGGTGTCGGGTGCTGCTAAGCACCGTCTGCATCCTAGTATATATTTCAACTAGAAAATAAAAAAAAAGTGAGGAGTTCTCACCTTGGGGTTCCACTCCGCCGTTCGTCATTTCTGAACAGTTCCGATTTCATTTTGATTTCAGTCGATACCATCGCTATCTTTTCCCGCTGTTCACATTAAAAATCACATTTTTATTTCACTTCTTACATAAAAATTAAATATTTTTACAACCCTTCTTTCTGTATAAAAATTATATTTTTACTTCGCTTTCAACATAAAATCCAAATTTTTATTTCACTTTCATATATATAAAAACCGCCTCTTTTACATAACCAAAATCACGTCTTTTACAAATCAAAAAATCTAATCTTTTCTCATATGTAAATATAACCTTTCCTTATATAAACATATAATCATTCTTTATATAAAAATATAACCTTTCTTTATATAAAAATAAAAATCAAATCTTTTCAAATAAAAATTCGAATCTTTACTATGTTAAAAATCGAATCTTTACTCTCATGAACCTCATATAAAAATTATATTTTTACATCGTTACTTCCTATATAAAAATTATATTTTTACAACGGTGTTTTCTACATAAAGATCATATTTTTATAACGCTAACCTCTATATAAAGATTATATTTTTATTCCACTTCACATATATAAAGATCGCATTTTTTATTTCAAAACCATATATATAAAAATCTCATTTTTCATGCGATAAAAATCTCGCCTTTCACTAATTAAAAATTTAATCTTTAGCAAATTAAAAATCTTAACTTTTCTAGATTAAAGATTTAACCTTTTCTAAATTAAAAATCATTTCTTTTTGGTATATAAAATTCTAGCGTATTCCTAAATTTAGTAAAATAGATCTTATAAAATATAAATAAACAAAATCAGGTCAAATAACTCACTGTGATAATCGAATGAAGGGGAAGAGGGGAGGAGTGAAGAGGAGAGGGCGCGCGGGGTGGGGGTAGTACGGCGGAGGTGGCTCTCGGCGACAGAGGGGTCTCGAGCTGTGGAGGGGGATGCGGTTTCTTTTGAGGGGTTGGGGGGTTGCGCGATGCGTTGGAGGGGAGGAGGAAGGTTGGAGATAAGGGGAAGGAGGAGGCGCGAGAGAGGGAGCTCGCGGTCACGCCAGCGGTGGCAGTGCGTTCCGCCGCACGGTGGCCCCTCGCGGTGGATTCTCCACCGCGTCCCCCTTTCTCTTTTTTATTTCATTCGATTGAAAAAGTGTATGGGGGTGGGGGGCGGGGCTGAGAGAATATAGAAAGAGAGATTTTTTATTATTTAATTATTTAATTTCAAAAAGTACCTTTTGATTTTGAATTCGAAATCAAACCCACTGACTGTCGTCCATAGATAACTACCCTCATTCCGAACACAATGGGATATGTGTCGTAGGCTGATTCGACTGTTTTGATCAGTTTCCATCAAAATCAAAATATAAATCGATATATTGAATTTGAATGAATATTTCAATTTACCGGGGCCACATACAGACTCTAAAAATTCCCAAAATATATTTTCTAGCTTCGTATTGACGATACGGTTCTAACAAAACTAATTTCGTCAAATTCCAAGACCGTTTGAAAAATGGTCATTTTCTGGTCGATCGAAATTGATTGAAACTGTTAAAACACGTTTTACTTCGCCACGCTCACATATTGATTCGAAAAATTATGAATTTTGGAATCTAGCAATAATTCGACATCTAGATCCAACAAAAGTGGCTTCGTCCAAAACAGAGATCGTTTGCAAAATTTCCATTTTTAAGGGCCAGAATTTCATAGCGACTATTCTGAATTTTCATTTGGGCATTACTTTTTATCCCCGCTATGAAATTTCAATTTTTAGGATTCGTTGGAAACATATTTTCAAATAGATTCTAATATTTTTGGTTTCGCCAAAATCCGGTTTATTTTGAATCTTGAACATTCATTTGAACTTTGAAATCGAATTTTCGAACTACCGCGCCATTTTCAATTCCTTTTATAATTAAAATAAAATATTTATATTCTAACGACGATTCAAATAAATATATACGTTCTAACTCTATTCAAAATAAATTTCTCGTCGTTATTATTTAAAATAAATCATTTTAAATATTAAAAATTCACTAAAATTGCCAAAATAAATTTTTTAAATTGGCTCGGATTTCCGGGTTATTACAAAAACAATGTCATTTTGCACTTTAAAACAATGCCCATTTTATACTTTAAAAACAATATTCATGTTCATTTGCAAATCAATGTAGACTTCACTTGCAAATCAATGTAAATTTCATCTGCAAATCGATGTAAATTTTATTTTCAAATCAATGTAGATTTCATTTACAAATCAATGTTAATTTTATTTTAATGACAATGCTAATTCTATATAAAAAATGATTTTATATTTAAAAACAATATGATGTTATATATTTTCAAAACAATATGATGTTATTTACTTTAAAACAATATGATATTATTGATTTACAAAACACTTTGATTCATATAAAATTTCTGATTTTTATAATTTTATTTAATTAAACTAATTACATGCTTAATCTAAATAAATAAATAAATAAATAAATAAATAAATAAGTTTAGCTTGATTAGTCAATAAGGGTGTTATACCCTTCTGCATTGTCTTTTGCTCCAGGCTTTCACTGTGTACCCAAAACCTCGCCATCTACCTCCCGAATCGCATCGCCCCTCGACCCCTTGACTGACGATCGGTCTTTGGCACTTGAACCACCGTCGACTTCCCCTCCTGGCGCCACCAACCACTTCAAACTCGATGCAGCCCAGGGTTGGCAAATCAAGCTTGAACGCGAGTTCTTCAAGCCCCGAAATCGCACAACCCACTCAATTAAAACTCATCCAACTCGTATGTTCCTGAAGAGTAGAAAATTCTCTTTTGTTTTTGTTTTGTTGGAATCGAAATTCACTAAGGGGATTAGGATCGATTGAGGAAAGAAATCAGGAGTATTCTGGCCATTTTTTTGAAGACTAGCGGCTGCATCTTTTAGGAATTAGGGTTCACGTATTGGAACAGTATGATGTGGTATTTATACAGTATTTTATAAAATTTTAATTCATTTAATTTTAAAAATAATCCGTATGTTGATACAAACTCCAGGTCAAACCCAACGAGTGTCATAACTTTTGAAATTATGAAAATTGAAACCTAGAAATAATTCGATATTCCGGTTCCAACAAATATGGTTTCATCGAAAACGGAGGTCATTTGAGAAATGATTATTTATAAGGGCTATATATTATATTAAAATATATAAAAATTCTACAGCGGCTTTACTGAATTTTAAACTAGTCGTAACTTTTGATTCCCATTATGAAATTTGGGTTTTTCACATTCGTTAGAAAGATATAATCAAACAGATTTAAATATTTCTTATTTCAGTAAAATTCGATTTATTTTGAATCCTGTACAGTCAATTGAAATTTGAAATCGAATTTCTACCATGCCATTTTAAACTCCTTTTGTAATTAAATTAAAAAAAATCATTCTAACTTCGATTTAAATAAAATTTTGGTCGTTATTATTTAAAAAAAATTATTTTAAACACTCAAAATCCATTAAATTTTCTAAAATAATTTTTTTAAATTGGTTCAGAATTTCCGGGTTGTTATAGGTTTACTCCGGACAAAGGAATTTTAGAGTTTTAAAAGTCTAAGTACCATCATCAGCTTGGATAGTTATAATTGTCTGCCCTTACAATGTTGATATGTACATAAATAATACAGTACATCAGAAATAGAAATAGGTAAATAGATAATGGAAGCCTCCAGCTCGTCTTCCGAACTCTAAAGCATCCAAAGTAAAACCTGCCATACTAAGCCTACTCAAAAGAGTACGTGAGGATTTTAGTGAAAACAAAAACCAAGCGTCGGACATTAGTCTGGTATGAGAAACTCAAGATACACATTGCATGTAACTACACTGAGGGGACCGTGCAGATTACCACTCCAGTTTACCCCTCAAAAGAAACCAACCAATAAATAAGTTTACTATAGTTGTATAATAGATAATGTCTCGGATGTAGAATATAAATAATTCAAATAGGTGGAATGGTTACATTGGTTACATTCGATAACTATTAAGTGTACAAACAAAATCGATAAGGCACGTTCGCATATTGGATTTTCCATCAGAGATCTCTCAATATAGATCCAATCTCCATGCACAAGAGTCAGAAAGTACCTCCGAGCATCGTATATCTCTAGATAAAATATACATAAGGTAAACACAACTGGCCCACGCACGAAAAAACCAAAGTGCACCATGTGGAACCAAATATATCCAACTCCCGCGCGCAACTTCGAGGAGCTCCCACATGATTTGATAATAAGCATACACTAGATATGTAGTCAATATATCCTGCCATAGGTTAGCAAAACCCCAGATTGTGCTCCTACTCTATTTTTAGCCATTTCCGATGTTAAGGTTTCATTCCGCATCTTTCACACGAATCTTCATCACTCGAACAGAACAAGAATTCCCAGAGTTGGGATCATACACTATAATAGATCTTGGAATCACACAAAGATTCCTTCACAGATCACTGGATCAGACATGGATTCCAATACATCACTAGAACTCGGAATCACACATAAATTCGTTCATAGATCTTAGAATCATTATATGTGTTCGAGCATCTCAACAGATCTCAAATAGCCACATAGACTTCACTTCGCACCCGCTTCAAAAACATAGAACCCGTATACTAGTTTTGAAGTGGTTTTCGATAAATAGAACACTTACCAATCCCGGTCTTCTCAAAACCAGTCGCTTTGATTTAAGGACAAGTTCTATAGTCAAATGAACGACTATTAATTCATGCAATAGACGTTTGTGTATGGAAAACAGCCTCGATTAATTTCCATAACAAACGACTAAGCATCCAAAGCACTATCAAGTCACAAAGCATGACAAACAATCAAATCACTTTCAAGTCACAAAGCATGATAATAGTCAAATCACGATTAACTCGTATAAATGGCTTATAATTCCTTTTCCATTTAATTAATCCGAGTAACTAAAACTTCTTTATTAGTAAAACTTCTTTTATCTAGTAAAACTTCATTTGTCAAACAAAACTTCGCTTATTAATCAATAACTCATACTTGATTAACATTCCTTTATATACTAGCGAATATATTCAACTTATACATATAAAAGATGTATATGTATATATTCTACTAATTTCCTATCACTTTATAATCTTAATACTCAAAAGTTATTAATATACTTATCCCTCTGGTATAAGTATAATCACAATTCAATTCCAAGATTTCCTTTTTTGCTTCAGTACTTCAAAACGTATTCATATACTTATCCCTCCGGTAAAAGTATATCTACAGTTCATTTCTAAGTTTTCTTAAAATATAATCAAAGAGGTTAAAACCATTGTTTAATAAAGAACATCTTCTCTTTTATAAGTTAAAATATCTTATTCCATATACTTACCCTGAAAGATTTATATACTTATTTCTATATTTAAAATCATTCATTAAAAATTTAAGAATATTTGAAATCTTTAAATCGTATATTCCAGTTTAACTATATTCCAAGGGTTTAAAAATAAGTGTTGCTAAAATATTGTTTACAACAAACCCAAAACAAATCCTTTTATAATTATCTGTAAACGTTTGTTTAATATACTTCGATGATATAATATGAGAGGGTTAAAGACGAATGTAATTAACACATGGTCATGAAAGACCCAAAACAATTTTTATGCTTATAGAAATCACAGTTCGCACACTTAAATCGTTTCTGACATTATCAACTTAACTATCCCTTGGTCAGGAGTGAGGCCAGGTAAGTTAGAGCACTAATTGCATATTACCCCTTTCCTAGACACCCCATTCTTGACACTCAGAGATAGATAAGCCTGCTCGTAGGCTTATTAGAATTAGGCACAATATTCAAGATATTCAATAAAAAGGTAAGTAATAAACATGATTAACACGTTTCCAACATTCCCAACCTATCTATTCCTCGGCTGAGAGGGGAGCCGGTAGGTTAGAGCTCTATTGCTCCGTCCCTACTCGACATCAATCTTAACTCTCACAAATAGATAAGCCTACTTCGTTTGGCTTATTAGTGTTAAGCATTATCAGTTACCTTTTATTCTAGTGACTTATTCTTGACAAGGTTTAGCAATTCATCACCCTTTCTAACCTTTGTTTTATTTGGAAAGATATTTTATAAGATATTTTCAAAGAATATATTTAGAAGATATTTTGAAATAAGATATTTAGAAGATATTTTGAAAGTAGATATTTAGAAGATGAGACCATTTACATAAATTTAAAGAACATTTATAAAACTTTGAAATCTAAAAATCAAGGTTAAATGGGTTGTTTTGCACTAGTGAAGTTTTGGTCATTTTCAATAGGTTACTTAGCATTTTACTATCCAACAAATTCAAGGTAGTAAACATACAAGTAATACAAGATTAATATGATAAGAAATCAAAAAAGATATCAATACAAAGTTCCATACAAAGTGTTGGAAACACGACAACTCAAACAACATTTATAGCGCCTATCGCTATAGGTGCACATTCAAGTTCAAGTCCACAGTATGTGAGACGACCCGAATTCCCGTTCTCACGGAAACAGGGCTATCTTTGGAATATAACACAGAAACAGATAATAGCAGAACAGAATTAAATAAATACACCAGATAATGAACAACAAAATATACTGGATAAAAGTAATCATCAGAGTTACACAGTATACAGGATCTTACTTAGTACAAATACAGTTCAGCTATACATAAATGTCTACAGCGGAAATAAACAAAATATGTACAATAGGAGCTGAACAGCATAAAAAGAATAAATGGTAGAATCCATCTTCAGCTCCAGCTCTCCAGAAAGAACCAGCTAAACCTGAATACAAGGCTGCCCGTGTGGAAAAAGGGGCACCCGAGTTTGAGAGTGAAACAAACTACGAGTCAGTCATGGGACTGGTATGAGAAATCTACTCAACACATATATAATTGGCTAATCACAGGACCACGCCACTTTCGTGGAACGGGTTTACTCCATTGGATCGCCAGTGCTTTAAAACAAATCTTTCTTTTAAACATCGCTATGCTTTTTATAAAAATGAAGCCGTTATAAGACTCAGTTCCCATCACACAATGCAACGCAAACCGGAGGATAGAGTTTTACCTTATAATGGCCAAAATATGATTGATACGAATAAAACAAAGGCAATGGATATTATTGCTAGTGTTTATATGTTTTGAAAACAATTTCAAATCATAACTATCAATCATAGACGGCATGGGTACCATATATCATGTCGCCATATATATATACAATCAAAACCGCACGATCACGTATTTGGAAATTGGATTTCCGTCATGAACCAAGGCAAAAGATAGTCCTTACCGAATTCGAGACGCTCTAGCCCGCCCCTCAGGATCAGAGCTCGAGTGACCCTAGGAGCGACAGGGCCGGTCCACCGATGTGGATTAAAATTCCTGAACAATACGTTTCCCCGCCCTTTGGGGCGTAAACGAGCCAACGAATGACTCCATCGGACCCGGATCGTCCGATCAAACCGAGGCGCCTCGCAACAGCAACAACCACATAGGTGAAAAGTATATAAATGTCAGGGCTGGTAGGTCACTGACACCACCCTAGCTAGAAGGAAACGCATGTCCTCCCTGAGGTCCTTCCTCCCGTTTCTGGTTCATACCGGGGTGTGAGGCTCGCGATTTCACGTTATACACAAAGCTACGCCACACAGGCGGTGCTTTGATCATCACCACAAGACTTTGCTTTTCAACAGAAGTCCTGATCACTGCATCTTAGCATGCCACACAGGCAATTCACACCGTGCAACTGATGGCTATCAATCACACAGAACAAATTCCCATGTCGGACACACAGTCCATTTACAAGTCCGTTCTGGGTCTGAACGAAACCGGAGGCACTAAATACCTCGCAAACCCATCGACCAACACGTACGTCTGGACGATCACCACTCATTATCCATATTTCGGGATGCCTCCCAATCAGGACCTCGGTTACCATCCAAACGAGGTGAAGATCTCCGGTCTTCGACCATCGTCTTCATCTTCGAATTTCAATCGTCGGTCAATTATTTGAAATGAGAATTAACTCGGCCTTCTCAAATAATTCACGTATATTTAGAATTTCAAATCAATTTATTTCAATGGTTAAATTATCCGACAACACCAATTGTGTTCTTTTAATGTAATTTTCACACCAAACACATTCAACCATCAAAAGCCACATAAATCAAGCAAATTCAGTTTATTTCCATTCCATATCGCTTATGATATTTTATAATGATTTATCGCTATTTTTATTTATTTTAAAATAGCTAATATATTCAAAACGACGTTTCGGGCCATAACGTGGCCGTGGCGCTGTTTTTCTTCAGATTTGATTTACACATATCTGAAAATCTAACCGTTGGATCTTCACAAAATTTACATCATTAGAAAGGTCTTTTCAAAACGAATCCAACGGTTCCAGTTTCGGGAAAATCCGACGGTCGGATCTCCCGGTACAATCGTTTGAAATTTCGATTTCAAAATACGAACTACAGCGTCGTTATTCGATTAAATATAATTATATTTATATATAAAAATAAATATAATCGTTTCTGGCGCTGTTTTTCTTCAGATTTGAATTAAACATTCCAGACAATCCAACCGTTGGATTTTAACAAGGTTGGTGCCGCTGGAAAGATTATTCCAAGGCGAACCCGACAGTTGAGGTTTCAAGAAAATCCAATGGTCGGATTTCCCGCACTAGTCGTTTGAAATCACGGTTTCAAAATACGAACTGCACGGCCTCGTTTCGTTTTAATTTTATTTATATTTATATATTTATATAAATATAGTTCATTCAACAATTTCAATATCGTTTTCACTTCAAATATTTTTCTAACACCTTAAATTTTGGAAAAATTTCGCCATAACCTCCCCTGCACCGGGAGCATCGGGAAATCGCAAATAGCGTTCCCGGTCCTTCTAATCTCAAAAAGAAAAAGAAGAAGCCAACAGGCTCAAAATCATCACCCAAACAAATCAGTAAATGTGTACCTATTTGTCGGGCACAAAATTTTATTCCTCTTCTCTAGCCCCTTTGCTATAACCTGTTCAATGAATATTGCATGTACATATATATACAGTTCTTATCATTTATCAATTTCTATTCGACTTCATATTTGATTTCTATTTGGTTTAAAAACTCCATTCATTCTAATGTTACATAAATAGGTGCAAATCATTTCATTAGCTAATTAATGAATATTTCAACTCATATATGTTTATTTTGAACAAGTGGCTATTTTTAACACTTCACATTTCAACGATTTATGCATACAATAAAAATGTGATTTTTATTGTAAAACAATTCATTTCAAAACACTATTTTTCTATATAGTTCATATAGGTGACAAAATAGGATTTTTATCATAAAACAATTTATTTCAAAATATGAATACCATTCAACACATGAATTTCTAAACAACGAATGAATATCAATTCAACACATGAATGTTTTCTATGGTTTCTATACATAGATAAAAATGTGATTTTTTATTATCGAACAATTTATTTCAAAATATGAATACCATTCAACACATGAATTTCTAAACAACGAATGAATATCAATTCAACACATGAATGTTTTCAATAGTTTTTATGTATAGATATAAATGTGATTTTTATTATCAAACAATTTATTTCAAAATATGAATACCATTCAACACATGAATTTCTAAACAACGAATGAATATCAATTCAACACATGAATGTTTTCTATGGTTTCTATATATAGATAAAAATGTGATTTTTATTATCAAACAATTTATTTCAAAATATGAATACCATTCAACACATGAATTTCTAAACAACGAATGAATATCAATTCAACACATGAATGTTTTCAATAGTTTTTATGTATAGATAAAAATGTGATTTTTATTATCAAACAATTTATTTCAAAATATGAATACCATTCAACACATGAATTTCTAAACAACGGATGAATATCAATTCAACACATGAATGTTTTCTATACAATGAATAAATATAGTTTAAGCATATGAAAATAATTCAAACACTCAAATATTATTCAAAATTTCAGCAGCATAACGGCAGGGTAGTTAAACCGGCACCGTCCCTAGTACGGCTCCTCGCTCTACCTTAAAACCTCGCGGTTTTTGACAATGGGGATCATGCATCTAGTTCGCACGCAGGCGGCATGTATATATTTATTTCATTTCCACAAACTAATCCTATGTGGTTTCAACCAAATATTTCACAACCACAAATGGGTATTTTTCAACCACCATCAACCAATATCAATCATAAACAATCCCAAACAATCATTCGCTATCAATCAAATTTTCACAACAATTTCAACCAATAAATATCGTCCATGGTTTGTGGACGAGGGGCGTATATATATATATATATATATATATATATATATATATATATATATATATATATATATATAGCAATTCACTTTTACTTCACACACATATATATAAATTTTAAATCAGAAATCTCACCAATAGCTATCCAACTGCCCGACTTTTCCTTATAGAAATCTTCGCCTTTTGTCGCTTCCGCCCGTATCCTCTACATATGTAAAAATCGAATTTTTACGATGTTATTCAATATATAAAAATCAAATTTTTTACTTCGGCTTTATATATATAAAAATCTGATTTTTACTTTCTACTTTCGATATATAAAAATATGATTTTTACTTCGGCTTTCCATATATAAAAATCTGATTTTTACTTTTAAATTTCTAATCTTCTTCTAGTTTATAAATCATTTTAAAATCAGTTTTTATATTCCTTTATAAATCAGTTTTTAAAATCTCAGAAAAATCAGTTTTTATATTTTTATAAATCAGTTTTTAATACTTATATAAAAAATCAGTTTTATTCTTTTTAAAATCCAGTTTTATTCTTTTTTAAAATCCAGTTTTATTCTTTTTTAAAATAAACAGTTTTAATTTTATAAAAAATTCAGTTTTTATATTTCCTTTAAAAATCAGTTTATATTTCTAAAACAAAACCAGTTTTTAATACTTTAAAAATAAAATCAGTTTTATTTCTTTAAAATAAAAATCATTATTAAATTCGGTTTTTATAAAATAAAAATAAAATAATAAAGTAAACAGAAATACTTACAGAGAGGGGGGGGAAGGTCTTCGCAGACGTCGGAGGGCTTCGAGGTGGTGTTGTTCGTCGATGGCGGCGTCTTCGAGGCTCCAAGGGGGGCGTCGCGATGCTTCGATCGATGGAGGGGGGGGACAGGTCTTCGTCGGCGTCGAGACGAGGGGGGGGGGGGGCGGGTCTTCGTCGGCGTCGATGATTCGATTAGGTTTTCCTCTTTTTTTTTTTTTTCTGGTAAATGAATAATGAATCGGGGGGGGGGGGGGCAATGAAGAATAAAAGGGGGGAAAAGAAATTAAAATAATATATTTTTTCTCCTTTTATTATTTAATTATTGTAAAAAGGTTGACTTTTCCATACGACCTCGAAATGAGGCCCACCGCCTGTCGCCCATAGCGTTTCACCCCCATTCCGAACACAATGGGATATGTATCGCAAGCTGATTTGATCGTTACAATCAGTTTCCGTTGAATTTACATTTAAATCCTTATATTGAATTTTAAACGTACATTTCAATTTAGTGGGGCCACATACGAACTAGAGAAATTCCAGAAAAATATTTTCTAGCTTCGTATTGACGATACAGTCCTAACAAAACTAGTTTCGTCGAATTCTGAGACCGTTTGAAAAATGGCCAATTTCCAGTCGATTAAAATCAACGAAAACTGGTCAAACGCGTTTTCTTTTGCCACGCTCACATATTGATTCGAAAAATTATGAAATTTGAAACCTAGCAATAACTTGACACTGCGGACCCAACAAAAGTGGTTTCATCCAAATCCGAGGTCGTTTGCAAAATGTCCATTTTTAAGGGCCTGAATTCCATAGCGACTATTCAGAATTTTCAACTGGACATATCTTTTGATTCCCGCTATCAAATTTCGATTGGTCGGATTCGTTAGAAAGATATTCACTAACAGATTTAAATATTTTTGGTTTCACTAAAATCCGGATTGTTTTTCACCCGGTACAGTCTGACAAAGTTTGAATTCAATTTTTGAAACTGCCACGCCATTTCAGGCCTTGTTTATAATTATAATTAATTATATTCGTTTTCAATTGTCGATTCAAACTTAGTTTTCATCGCCATTATTTAAAATATTTATTTTAAATATTTAAAATCCATTATTTTAGCCAATTTAAAAATTTTAAATTGGTTCAGATTTTCTGGGTCGTTACAATCTCCCCCACTTAAAACTTTTCGTCCCCGAAAAGGAATAAAGTCGAAAGTGGTTTGATAAATCTACAATCACACAACACAACAACCAACTTGTTTTTAATATTCAGAGTATAGAATAAATAATGCACATCCATGGGAAGAAAATAGCAACGGAATAGAGAATTAAATGGTAATGCAAAGTAGGGTAAATGTACCTTGCACCAGAGTCAATCAGAGATATCTACTCGGCATCTAGGATAAGCTTTCTGAATGCTCTCCTCAGTTTCCCAAGTACAATCTCGCGGATCTCCACTCCATTGCACTTTGACTAAGTGAACCTTCTTGTTTCTCAGCTCTTTGGTTTCTTTGCCGATAATCTTTAGCGGCTCTCGCCTCACAGCTAATTCTGGAGTAATTTCAATATCCTGCTGAGCTGCTTCTTCCACGATCAAATCTGGATCATGAACGTGCTTTCGAAGTTGAGATATATGAAATACATCATGCACTCCAGGCAACCAGTCAGGCAGTTTAACTTTATATGCGAGAGTCCCAATCCGTTCCAGAATAGGAAACGGACCAATAAATTTGGGTGCTAACTTTCCAGTTTTACCGAACCGGATAACTCCTCTCATCGGCGATACTTTCAAATATACATAGTCGCAAACTTCAAAGGATATATCTCTTCTTCTTCTATCGGCATAGCTCTTTTGTCGGCTTTGAGCGGCGAGTAATCGCTTCTTGATAAAATCAACTTTGTCGGCAGCTTCTCGAATCATATCGGGACCCAACACAAGTCTATTTCCAGGCTCGACCCAACAAGCAGGAGATCGGCACGGTCTGCCGTACAATGCTTCGAATGGCGACATTGTCAGACTCGCCTGGTAGCTGTTGTTATAAGAGAATTCAGCCAAATGCAGATGGTCTTCCCATGATCCACCGAAATCTAGAATACAAGCCCGCAATAGATCTTCTAAAATGCGATTCACCCTCTCAGTCTGACCGTCTGTCTGAGGATGATAAGCGGTGCTCATGTTTAACTTCGTTCCCAGCTCGACTTGAAATGCTTCCCAGAATTTGCTAGTGAATATTGTATCTCTATCACTGACTATACTGAGCGGCACTCCATGTAGTCTAACTATTTCCCTGCAGTATATCTGCGCCAAACTCTGAGCAGTTCTGTTTGATTTGACAGGTATAAAATGGGCGGTCTTCGTGAAACGATCTACGATCACCCAAATACTGTCATTTCCTTTTCTGGTCCTGGGCAGACCATCAATGAAATCCATAGAAATATGTTCCCACTTCCAGCCAGGAACTTCTAGCGGTTGTAATAATCCAGCCAATTTCTGTAGGTCGCTCTTTACTAGCTGGCAAGTAGGGCATCGGCTGACATATAAAGAAATGTCCCTTTTCATCGACTTCCACCAGAAAGTGCGCTTGATGTCATTATACATTTTGCTTACTCCCGGATGGATACTGAGTTTTGACTTGTGGCATTCATCCAGTACTTCCTTTCGAAGTTCAGGAATGTTAGGGACACATATTCGACCTTTAAGCCTTAGAATCCCATCGTTGTCTATTTGAAAACTCGAGGGTTCGCCTTGTTGAATTATCCCTCTGATCTTCTGAATGAAGTGATCATCCTCCTGAAGAGCAGATATCTTATCTAGCAATGAAGTCGTGATAATAAAACTGGCGATCATTACATTCTTTCTGCTCAACGCATCGGCCACGACATTGGCTTTTCCTGGAGTATATATAATTTCAAAGTCATATGCTGCAAGAAACTCCAGCCAACGTTGCTGTCTCAGATTCAGGTCCTTCTGAGTGAACAGATACTTTAATGACTGATGATCTGTAAATAGTTCGAATCTCTCACCGAGAAGATAGTGTCTCTAGATTTTCAAAGAGAATATGATAGCCAATAACTCAAGATCATGAGTTACATAGTTTTTCTCGTGTGGCTTAAGTTGACGGCTAGCATAAGCAATTACTTGGCCTCTTTGCATTAACACTGCGCCAAGGCCTTCTCTAGAAGCATCAGTCCATACTTTTAAATCTTGGTTGCCATCGATGATGGTTAGCACTGGAGCAGTTGTTAATCTTAACTTTAGCTCTTCGAAAGCCTCCTCACTTTCTTGAGTCCATTTGAACTTAGAATGCTTCTTTGTAAGCTTTGTTAAATGACCAGATATCTTCGAAAAGTTTTTAACGAACTTCCGGTAATAGCTAGCCAATCCGAGAAAACTACGGACTTCAGTGGGAGTACTAGGCTATTTCCAGTTCTGAATGGCTGTGATTTTGCTTGGATCCACAGCAATTCCTTCTTTCGATACAACATGGCCCAGAAATTTCACTTTATCTTGCCAGAATATACATTTGGAAAACTTGGCTTTCAATACATTCCTTCTGAGGATTTCTAGAACCTGTTCCAGATGCTTTTCATGTTCGGCCTTTGATTTAGAGAAGATTAGAATATCATCAATAAAAACCAAAACAAATTTGTTCAGTACTCCTCTGAATACTCTATTCATCAGATCGACGAAATAAGCTGGAGCGTTACATAAGCCGAACGGCATTACTAACCACTCGTAGAATAAGTCGGGGCCTCTGAACGCTGTCATTGGAACACACTCTTCGGCAATTCGAAGTTGATGGAAACCTGTAGCTAGGTCCATTCGTGAGAATACTTGTGCTCCATTTAATCGATCCAACAAATCATTAATCCGCGGCAATGGATACTTGTTCTTTATTGTCTGTTTGTTCAAATCACGATAATCCACACATAGACGTAAAGTACCGTCAGATTTTGGGACAAATACCACGGCTGCACCCCAGTCAGAGAAACTAGGCCTGATCAGACCTTTCCATACTAGCTGTCGTGTTTGATTGTCTAATTCCTCCTTCTCTTTCAAGGACATTCTTCGAATAGCGTGAACTACCGGCCTTGCATTGGGAATTAAAGCAATCTTGAAATCTATTTCTCTTTGCGGAGGTAAGCGAACAACTTCTTCGAACACATCCGCATAGTTTTTGACGATTGGAATGTCTTTGATGAGGTCAGGAATATTCTCTATGGCTTCAGGGACATTTTCAATTTGGGCTGGAGAAACATCCAAAGCTGCCCAGAAGTCTTTTCTATTTGAAGTTGGGCCTTCACATGGTATGGTTATATAATTTCCCAATTGTGCTTTTGCCTTTACAACTCTCTCGGCGCATTTAACTTCCGCTTCATATTTGGTTAGCCAATCCAATCCCAGAATAAGATCGAATTCATCAAAATTCATGACGACCGAGATAATAGGGAATTTATAGCAAGAAAAAGAGACGGGTACTGCACAAACCCAACTAAGATTGATGGAACCTCCAACTAGATTTTGGACAGTCATTGGCTCTTTGAGCTTCTTCAAATTCAAATCCAACTTCTTGACTGCACTCTTTGCAATAAAGCTTCGCGACGCGCCTGTGTCAAACAATACTTTAACTGGAATGTTTTTGACATTGAGCGTGCCTTCTAAAACGTCCGCCCTTTCTTGACTAGCTGAGGGCTCGGAAGTTTCTGCTACTTCATTTACTTGAACTATTTTAGGTTTTCTGAATAGCGGGCAGGCCTTTGAAAGATGACCGGACTGATGGCATTGACTGCACTTTCTATTCTCTTGAAATCCCTCATTGGGTGGGAACTTATTCTTTCTTTGTTGGTTCCAAGATTTGCAACTTATCGCCACATGTCCTTTTCTATTGCAGCTTGAGCACGTGGCGGTCATTATTCGTTCGTTCCCAGGTTCCGCCCTTTTTCTTTGGGCGCTGGGCTTCTTATTGACTTCAGATCTTGTACTGGCTTCAGGAATATCAGTTTCCAACTCTTTTATGTCGCTAGAACTGACTTCTTCTTCGTCGCATAACATTCCTTTCTTATGGAGATCTTCATACTGATAGGCCATATATATCATTTCAGAAAAAGGAAGCTTCACATGCCCCAATACTTTATTCTGGTATTTCCTTTGAAGTCCGTGAATAAATCTCAGATTTTTCCTCTTCGGATTTTGAATTAGGTGAGGGGCAAAGTGAGAAAGTTCATTGAATTTCTTATGATATTCGGGAATGGTCATGTCACCTTGTATTAGATAAGAAAATTCATCACATAGTCGTTCGGTTGCTTCGGGAGGGGTAAATCTTTCTAAGAAAATCACTTTGAATCTGTCCCAGGTGATATCACCTTCTGGATTATTCTCTATAACCGAATCCCACCAGAACAAAGCTTCATCTTTGAGAGCCCACGAGGCCAGTAATCTTTTCTGGTCATCCCTCAGCTTTAATGCTTCGAAGATTTTCTCAGCCGAACGAATCCAAGCTTGTGTTCTCATGATAGATTCTTCGCCCGAGAACGACTTTCCTCCCAGATTTCTATACTTCATGAATAGAGCTTCTATATCCGGGTTAGTATTACTTCTTCTGTTTCTGGCACTCATTTTCTAGTTCTTCTGCAAATAGCAGATCAAGTGTCAGGTCACAGAAAAGGTATTTTAAAATATAGAGACAAATACTTGAGGTGTAAATGTGTCTATCGAAGTGCATTCATTCTGCTTTACTCATACTAGGATATTGCTGATCCTATCTGTATAGAGTCACCCGTCCTAGAACACTACTGGTTCTATTTCTGACGAGTTCGTTCAAATGTTATATTCCAGAACTAAGCTTAACCAAAGCTCTGATACCACGTTGAGACGACCCGAATTCCCGTTCTCACGGAAACAGGGCTATCTTTGGAATATAACACAGAAACAGATAATAGCAGAACAGAATTAAATAAATACACCAGATAATGAACAACAAAATATACTGGATAAAAGTAATCATCAGAGTTACACAGTATACAGGATCTTACTTAGTACAAATACAGTTCAGCTATACATAAATGTCTACAGCGGAAATAAACAAAATATGTACAATAGGAGCTGAACAGCATAAAAAGAATAAATGGTAGAATCCATCTTCAGCTCCAGCTCTCCAGAAAGAACCAGCTAAACCTGAATACAAGGCTGCCCGTGTGGAAAAAGGGGCACCCGAGTTTGAGAGTGAAACAAACTACGAGTCAGTCATGGGACTGGTATGAGAAATCTACTCAACACATATATAATTGGCTAATCACAGGACCACGCCACTTTCGTGGAACGGGTTTACTCCATTGGATCGCCAGTGCTTTAAAACAAATCTTTCTTTTAAACATCGCTATGCTTTTTATAAAAATGAAGCCGTTATAAGACTCAGTTCCCATCACACAATGCAACGCAAACCAGAGGATAGAGTTTTACCTTATAATGGCCAAAATATGATTGATACGAATAAAACAAAGGCAATGGATATTATTGCTAGTGTTTATATGTTTTGAAAACAATTTCAAATCATAACTATCAATCATAGACGGCATGGGTACCATATATCATGTCGCCATATATATATACAATCAAAACCGCACGATCACGTATTTGGAAATTGGATTTCCGTCATGAACCAAGGCAAAAGATAGTCCTTACCGAATTCGAGACGCTCTAGCCCGCCTCTCAGGATCAGAGCTCGAGTGACCCTAGGAGCGACAGGGCCGGTCCACCGATGTGGATTAAAATTCCTGAACAATACGTTTCCCCGCCCTTTGGGGCGTAAACGAGCCAACGAATGACTCCATCGGACCCGGATCGTCCGATCAAACCGAGGCGCCTCGCAACAGCAACAACCACATAGGTGAAAAGTATATAAATGTCAGGGCTGGTAGGTCACTGACACCACCCTAGCTAGAAGGAAACGCATGTCCTCCCTGAGGTCCTTCCTCCCGTTTCTGGTTCATACCGGGGTGTGAGGCTCGCGATTTCACGTTATACACAAAGCTACGCCACACAGGCGGTGCTTTGATCATCACCACAAGACTTTGCTTTTCAACAGAAGTCCTGATCACTGCATCTTAGCATGCCACACAGGCAATTCACACCGTGCAACTGATGGCTATCAATCACACAGAACAAATTCCCATGTCGGACACACAGTCCATTTACAAGTCTGTTCTAGGTCTGAACGAAACCGGAGGCACTAAATACCTCGCAAACCCATCGACTAACACGTACGTCTGGACGATCACCACTCATTATCCATATTTCGGGATGCCTCCCAATCAGGACCTCGGTTACCATCCAAACGAGGTGAAGATCTCCGGTCTTCGACCATCGTCTTCATCTTCGAATTTCAATCGTCGGTCAATTATTTGAAATGAGAATTAACTCGGCCTTCTCAAATAATTCACGTATATTTAGAATTTCAAATCAATTTATTTCAATGGTTAAATTATCCGACAACACCAATTGTGTTCTTTTAATGTAATTTTCACACCAAACACATTCAACCATCAAAAGCCACATAAATCAAGCAAATTCAGTTTATTTCCATTCCATATCGCTTATGATATTTTATAATGATTTATCGCTATTTTTATTTATTTTAAAATAGCTAATATATTCAAAACGACGTTTCGGGCCATAACGTGGCCGTGGCGCTGTTTTTCTTCAGATTTGATTTACACATATCTGAAAATCTAACCGTTGGATCTTCACAAAATTTACATCATTAGAAAGGTCTTTTCAAAACGAATCCAACGGTTCCAGTTTCGGGAAAATCCGACGGTCGGATCTCCCGGTACAATCGTTTGAAATTTCGATTTCAAAATACGAACTACAGCGTCGTTATTCGATTAAATATAATTATATTTATATATATAAATAAATATAATCGTTTCTGGCGCTGTTTTTCTTCAGATTTGAATTAAACATTCCAGACAATCCAACCGTTGGATTTTAACAAGGTTGGTGCCGTTGGAAAGATTATTCCAAGGCGAACCCGACGGTTGAGGTTTCAAGAAAATCCAATGGTCGGATTTCCCGCACTAGTCGTTTGAAATCACGGTTTCAAAATACGAACTGCACGGCCTCGTTTCGTTTTAATTTTATTTATATTTATATATTTATATAAATATAGTTCATTCAACAATTTCAATATCGTTTTCACTTCAAATATTTTTCTAACACCTTAAATTTTGGAAAAATTTCGCCATAACCTCCCCTGCACCGGGAGCATCGGGAAATCGCAAATAGCGTTCCCGGTCCTTCTAATCTCAAAAAGAAAAAGAAGAAGCCAACAGGCTCAAAATCATCACCCAAACAAATCAGTAAATGTGTACCTATTTGTCGGGCACAAAATTTTATTCCTCTTCTCTAGCCCCTTTGCTATAACCTGTTCAATGAATATTGCATGTACATATATATACAGTTCTTATCATTTATCAATTTCTATTCGACTTCATATTTGATTTCTATTTGGTTTAAAAACTCCATTCATTCTAATGTTACATAAATAGGTGCAAATCATTTCATTAGCTAATTAATGAATATTTCAACTCATATATGTTTATTTTGAACAAGTGGCTATTTTTAACACTTCACATTTCAACGATTTATGCATACAATAAAAATGTGATTTTTATTGTAAAACAATTCATTTCAAAACACTATTTTTCTATATAGTTCATATAGGTGACAAAATAGGATTTTTATCATAAAACAATTTATTTCAAAATATGAATACCATTCAACACATGAATTTCTAAACAACGAATGAATATCAATTCAACACATGAATGTTTTCTATGGTTTCTATACATAGATAAAAATGTGATTTTTTATTATCGAACAATTTATTTCAAAATATGAATACCATTCAACACATGAATTTCTAAACAACGAATGAATATCAATTCAACACATGAATGTTTTCAATAGTTTTTATGTATAGATATAAATGTGATTTTTATTATCAAACAATTTATTTCAAAATATGAATACCATTCAACACATGAATTTCTAAACAACGAATGAATATCAATTCAACACATGAATGTTTTCTATGGTTTCTATATATAGATAAAAATGTGATTTTTATTATCAAACAATTTATTTCAAAATATGAATACCATTCAACACATGAATTTCTAAACAACGAATGAATATCAATTCAACACATGAATGTTTTCAATAGTTTTTATGTATAGATAAAAATGTGATTTTTATTATCAAACAATTTATTTCAAAATATGAATACCATTCAACACATGAATTTCTAAACAACGGATGAATATCAATTCAACACATGAATGTTTTCTATACAATGAATAAATATAGTTTAAGCATATGAAAATAATTCAAACACTCAAATATTATTCAAAATTTCAGCAGCATAACGGCAGGGTAGTTAAACCGGCACCGTCCCTAGTACGGCTCCTCGCTCTACCTTAAAACCTCGTGGTTTTTGACAATGGGGATCATGCATCTAGTTCGCACGCAGGCGGCATGTATATATTTATTTCATTTCCACAAACTAATCCTATGTGGTTTCAACCAAATATTTCACAACCACAAATGGGTATTTTTCAACCACCATCAACCAATATCAATCACAAACAATCCCAAACAATCATTCGCTATCAATCAAATTTTCACAACAATTTCAACCAATAAATATCGTCCATGGTTTGTGGACGAGGGGCGTATATATATATATATATATATATATTTATATATAGCAATTCACTTTTACTTCACACATATATATATATAAATTTTAAATCAGAAATCTCACCAATAGCTATCCAACTGCCCGACTTTTCCTTATAGAAATCTTCGCCTTTTGTCGCTTCCGCCCGTATCCTCTACATATGTAAAAATCGAATTTTTACGATGTTATTCAATATATAAAAATCAAATTTTTACTTCGGCTTTATATATATAAAAATCTGATTTTTACTTTCGACTTTCGATATATAAAAATATGATTTTTACTTCGGCTTTCCATATATAAAAATCTGATTTTTACTTTTAAATTTCTAATCTTCTTCTAGTTTATAAATCATTTTAAAATCAGTTTTTATATTCCTTTATAAATCAGTTTTTAAAATCTCAGAAAAATCAGTTTTTATATTTTTATAAATCAGTTTTTAATACTTATATAAAAAATCAGTTTTATTCTTTTTAAAATCCAGTTTTATTTTTTTTTTAAAATCCAGTTTTATTCTTTTTTAAAATAAACAGTTTTAATTTTATAAAAAATTCAGTTTTTATATTTCCTTTAAAAATCAGTTAATATTTCTAAAACAAAACCAGTTTTTAATACTTTAAAAACAAAATCAGTTTTATTTCTTTAAAACAAAAATCATTATTAAATTCGGTTTTTATAAAATAAAAATAAAATAATAAAGTAAACAGAAATACTTACAGAGAGGGGGGGTGGGGGAAGGTCTTCGCAGACGTCGGAGGGCTTCGAGGTGGTGTTGTTCGTCGATGGCGGCGTCTTCGAGGCTCAAGGGGGGGGCGTCGCGATGCTTCGATCGATGGAGGGGGGGACAGGTCTTCGTCGGCGTCGAGACGAGGGGGGGCGGGTCTTCGTCGGCGTCGATGATTCGATTAGGTTTTCCTCTTTTTTTTTTTTTTTTTTTTCTGGTAAATGAATAATGAATCGGGGGGGGGGGGGGGGGGGCAATGAAGAAGAAAAGGGGGGAAAAGAAATTAAAATAATATATTTTTTCTCCTTTTATTATTTAATTATTGTAAAAAGGTTGACTTTTCCATACGACCTCGAAATGAGGCCCACCGCCTGTCGCCCATAGCGTTTCACCCCCATTCCGAACACAATGGGATATGTATCGCAAGCTGATTTGATCGTTACAATCAGTTTCCGTTGAATTTACATTTAAATCCTTATATTGAATTTTAAACGTACATTTCAATTTAGTGGGGCCACATACGAACTAGAGAAATTCCAGAAAAATATTTTCTAGCTTCGTATTGACGATACGGTCCTAACAAAACTAGTTTCGTCGAATTCTGAGACCGTTTGAAAAATGGCCAATTTCCAGTCGATTAAAATCAACGAAAACTGGTCAAACGCGTTTTCTTTTGCCACGCTCACATATTGATTCGAAAAATTATGAAATTTGAAACCTAGCAATAACTTGACACTGCGGACCCAACAAAAGTGGTTTCATCCAAATCCGAGGTCGTTTGCAAAATGTCCATTTTTAAGGGCCTGAATTCCATAGCGACTATTCAGAATTTTCAACTGGACATATCTTTTGATTCCCGCTATCAAATTTCGATTGGTCGGATTCGTTAGAAAGATATTCACTAACAGATTTAAATATTTTTGGTTTCACTAAAATCCGGATTGTTTTTCACCCGGTACAGTCTGACAAAGTTTGAATTCAATTTTTGAAACTGCCACGCCATTTCAGGCCTTGTTTATAATTATAATTAATTATATTCGTTTTCAATTGTCGATTCAAACTTAGTTTTCATCGCCATTATTTAAAATATTTATTTTAAATATTTAAAATCCATTATTTTAGCCAATTTAAAAATTTTAAATTGGTTCAGATTTTCTGGGTCGTTACAGTATGTCAATTCCCTAATAATCTTATGTGCATTGTTCCAAGTACATTCCACTTGTTATTCAGGTCCAATTACAAGTCCATTCAAGTACATTTCAATCAATTAATATGGATCACATATATCGCTTACTTTTAAAGTAAGAATCGCGTTAACATTTTTAGCACAAGTTACTAGCATTCAAGCAACTTTAAGCATAGTTAAGGACATGCAAATGGTTTATGTTCGCTGTCCAAAATAGTGAGTAAACTCACCTTAATCCTTAGCAAATCCAAGATCCAAGAATAAGAATAAAGATCCTAGAACAAGAACAAAGATTCAAGCTAGCAACCTCCTTCCTTTTCTTCCTTTTCCTTGCTTCCTTCCTTATATAGCTTACATCCAAAGACGAAAATTGAGAGGGGCTTCGATTTTTCAACTTCTAACTTGCTAGAAGGTCTTGTAATGGTGTAAGAAGGCTACACTCAAAGTTTGAGTTGATTTGGAGTTGGTTTGAGAATAGTTTGAGAAAGTTAGTAAGGAAGAGAAAGAAGATTAAAATAAGCCATTAAAAGCTTCAGTTTTGCTTAGGAATTTTTGTGTAAGAAAGAAGGCATACCCCTCCATATATAGGAAAAAGAAGGTGGATGGGAAAAGAACAAATGCCCTTAAAAACCAAATGAATTAATGAGTGATAAGATGGGTGTGAAAGGTGTGTAAGATGATGGTAAGTTTGCTTTTTCAAAGCTTAAGGATTAAGCCTCCATTTATATACATATATGGAACTTATATGCATACACTTAGGATATTTTCTAAACCTTTGATCTGACTAATTATGAATATACTTATACTTGTATATTAATGTATATGCATGTGTATAAATGTACCAAACAATGTTGCAAAACCAACTTTTGTTTGACGATTGGTTGTAAATACGAAAGTCAAACCTAAGTCATTTATCTAATTCTTTATCTAATTATTTATTTAAGTAAACAAAACTTTTAACTAAATTACTTATCTTTTTTATATAACTAAAACAAGCATATCTGGTTTATAAAAATCTTATTTAAATACATAAATACTCAGAATACAAAAACTTTCCTTAAATGCTCATTTTTTAAAATGATGACATCATCAATATAGTTAGCCATAATATGAAAAATATTTTTATCTGCTAATTACTATCCTAATGATTAATTAGACATTCATTTAACTCAACAATTTTTATTCAGAAAATAACTATATATCGATAAAATGATTTTCGGTCATTTTATCAGCATTTTTCCGAAAATATATTTTTTAAAGCATTTTTACAAAATGAGTCTAGGATCATTAATCACAAATTAAATGATGTTTAGCAAGGTTATAAAATCATATTAATAATATGTAACAATATTCAAATTAGTTATGATATTCAAAGATTAAGTGGTCAAACCTTCCAGGTCTTTACACTCTCGCTCACTTAAAAAAAAATTGTCCTCGAAATTGCAACACAAGCAACCAAAGAAACAGTCAAACATCGATACTTAACAGTAGCATACTACTAGCAAACAAAGCTCATGGTTTTCTCAAGTTCAGACCCTCTCATCGCACATAGATAATAAATAACCAGCTAAGTGTGCCCGACGTTCAACATCCTTAGGGATTTCTCAATCGATGATTCATAATACCTCATAATAAATCGAAGAGTCATTTCCCAAAATTTCCATATGCGCTAAATCACTTATAATGTATATAAACCATTTGTAAGAATTTTCTAATTATATCACTTCCTCGATCGTAAGACTTCGCTTTTGAACTAGTATACCACACTTGACATTTCTAGTGCATACTCCGATCTGGTTCCTTTGCCTGAAACTTACATCTTCCTTACGTAGCCATACACTATGATAGAAAACTTCAAGATGATATCAAAAAATCCATATCAAGTATACTCCATCAAAAAATCTAGTGAAGAACCGTTTTTTGGACCAGTGTAAATCATCTTCAAAATCACGTACTCGAATCACTAAGAAGATCAACTATGCGAATAAAACGACCTACGTACAACTCACGTATTTCCTACTTAATATTAAAACTACTTATGAATCATTTTAGAAAACTTTACTACAAGTTATTAAACATTGTATAACTTAAGTTCATACACATATAATACTCCAATGCATTCTATGAATATATCCAAACATCAAACTTGTTAAGTATGTTAATCAAATTTAGAATTTGTTCAAAGTTGCAGTCCTAGTCATTCAAATGTTATATAAACTCGACCTTGCATAAACACTTAAACTTCAAGTTCTATAATAGTTTGTAAGTTTTCAACTATCCAAAATCATTGAAAAAACCCATTTCATTTTAACAAATGAACCCTACCAAACTACAAATCATGACATTATTCACATTTATGAAATCTTAATGCATAGACTACATGGATCCACAAAATGACTTAATTAAGTTTCAATAATTTATTAAGCATATATTTTACCTAAAAGGTAAGACCTAAAAAGTATTTTTTTTCTTCAAATTAATTGAGATACTACTATATACATATACCTTTTGTATATTAAACATTTCTATGTGTGATTAAACTAAAATCATTTCCGAAATATATATCCAAAATATTTCTCTTTTAAATCCTTGGGAGTTATACATATAGATCGAGTAACAACAAAATGATACAAGGAACTGGGTCCTACCAATAGTATCATATATCCTCTTTGCTAAAAAGTGTAGTACTTAAGAGAAGTGTTTACCAACTGAACACATCCCCCACCCACTTTTAGTCAGTTCCGAGCCACTCGAAATAGCTAATATAATAAAAACACTTAACTTCTTAACTCTTTGAAACTATCTTTAAAAGCACTAGAATTTAAGTCCACAAGTTTCCCATTTGAATTCTCTTTAGAATAGAAGTAATATTTATATAGAGCACTTCTTTATCTATTTTATTTCACAAGATCATATCATTGTTGAGATTATAACAGACAAATCATGTTAAAATTCAATATTAACCCAATATTTTCATTGAACGCCCTATAGTCAAACTGTGAAATTCAATTCACAAGGTGTTCATATATAATGTTCTCTCATATCACCATCTACCCAACCCATGTTGTAAAGGTAAACTTGTTATAAGTCAACAAGAAATATCAAGTGCTCATAAACTGGTTGAGCATAACTAATATTCAATAATGTATAATAATGGAATATTATTATTTCATAACAACCAAACACATCATAAATAACTATATCTATTTATGAAAGTTTATATCTGATACAAAAATATAAGCCTAGGTAAAATTATTTCGTTCACCAATTTTGAAAACAATACCGTATCGATTTTCCTTGTTTAAGTATTTAGAAATCCCTATTGATACCATGGCATCCCACATATCGACCAGAATTCATAAACCACTCAACAGGTTAACTAATACAACATAAAATATTTTTATAGCACTAACAAGTACACACTCTCATATATATTATACTCTCAGCTCATGATAGGGCGTTCCATTACCCTATGTCTTGATGAGTTATACCCAACCAAAGCCAAGGTGTTCGCTTAACCTTGTGCTCTAATACCAAATGTAACGAACCAACTTTACCACCCTCGAATGTCGACACGAATACATCCATGGTATTCACATGCCAAACACCCAAGTGCCGAAAAGACGAAAATTAGGTTGAAATAAAATAAAAAGAAATAAAACAAGGAAGAAGAAAACACAATACCAGAATCTCACTACGGTATGATAACATATAATATCAACATAGTACAAAGCTTTACTCCGAATAAAGGAATTTTAGAGTTATAAAAGCCTACGTACCATCGTCAGCCTAGACAATGCTGATATAACCGCCTGCCCTTACAATGCTGATATGTACATGACAAATCATGTTAAAATAGAAATAGGTAGATAGATAATGGAAGCCTCCAGCTCGTCTTCCGAAATCTAAAGCATCTAAAATAAAACATGCCATACTCAGCCTACTCAAAAGGAACAAAAGGAATTTTAGAGTTATAACTGCCTGCCCTCACAATGCTGATATGTACATGACTAATACAATACAATAGAAATAGAAATAGGTAGATAGATAATGGAAGCCTCCAGCTTGTCTTCCGAAATCTAAAGCATCCAAAGTAAAACCTACCATACTCAGCCTACTCAAAGGAGTACGTGAGGATTTTAGTGAAAACAAAAACCAAGCGTCAGATGTCAGTCGGGTATGAGAAACTCTAGACATACAGTGCATGTATGAGGGGACCGTGCAGATTACCACTCCGGTTTTCCCCTCAAAAGAAACCAACCATTGATTAAGTTTACTATAGTTATATAATAGATAATGTCTATGGTGTAGAATATAAATAATTGAAATATTTGGAATGGTTACATTCGACAATTATTAAGTGTACGAAGAAAACCGATAAGGCACGTTTGGACATTGGATTTTCCATTGGAGATATCTCAATATAGATCTGAACTCCATACACAAGGGTCAGAAAGTACCTCTGAGCGTCGTATATCTCTAGACAAAATATATCATAAGATAAAAACAACTGGCCCACACACGAAAACATGAAGTGCACCACGTGGAACCAAATATATCCAACTCCCGCGCGCAACTTCGAGGAGTTCCCGCGCGATACGATAATAAGCATACACTAGATATGGAGTCAATATATCTTACCACAGATTAGCAAAACCCCAGACTGTGCTCCTACTCTGTTTTTATCCATTTTCGATGTCGAGGTTTCGTTCGGCATCTTTCACATGAGTCTTCATCACTCGAACAAAACAATAATTCCCAAAGTTGGGATCATACAGTACATGTAGCGGCCCAGAAATTTTCGACGCTTGAATCCAAACATTTACACACTCCATGTCTAAATCCAAATATCAAAAACCCATAAAGCTAATAGAAAGAAGTTAGACGATGAGATAGGAAGGATAGAATTATTAGAATAGAAGAATGAGAAGATCAGAGTCTCACAGCGGAATGGACAAAGTATAATGTATCAAATACTTTATTCAAAAGGACTGCATCTATATTATAGCATCAGAGTATACATTCATATCAATCAATATACACAGCGGAATAAACTAGTACCAGTATATATGGAATACGTCTCGATTTCGACTCCTTCTCTGAAACTCCAAGTGAAATCTAACCTGTAAATATACTCGGTCAGACCCAAGTACATTTGAATCAAAGAAAAATTCACCCAGATCAGTCTGGAATAATTTCAGTGATAAATTCATATGGCAAACAACTTGTTTAACTTTAGAAATCCTTTTGAAAGAAAAAGATAATAGGAAGACCAGCCCACACATAAACACGGACGGTTTTTACCTTACTATAACCCAAAATAGTTTTGGTATATCAAAATCCAATGATATTATAATAGTGTCTATCAAATCACGAATAAATAACCATCTGGTGGAACGCTTGCATCTCATGCCCTATATATTTATTATATAATCAAAAACCGCAAGGCGCTTATTGGAGATTGGATTCCGACTATGACAAGGTATAGGACCACCTTCCGATCAGTGTACTCTAGAGGGATATACATTGGGGTTCAACAAGAACGTCTTGCAAACCAGCCACACATGACCGACCACTCATTTAACTTGAGTGTATCAAATATATTGTCACCCTACGGCTTTTATTGCGCGCCTGCCGTGATTCCTGGGAGACACAGAAATGAAAAGAAGTAACAAATATGAATGTTCTCTAGATTGGTGACAATACACCCTGCTTGGTATAACCCACCTAGCCATGCTGCCTACCCATTTTTGTCATTTCCAAGTTGTGAGGCTAGAGGCTACATTTATCTCTTTTTAGAACATCTGGCCATCATTCATTTTGAATGCCACATCGTCAAATCCCTCATACCACTAATTGACTTCCACAAATATACTCTGGGTGTTAAGCAAGAGAATTTCTCTACCACCAAACTCGGTATATTTGTAAAAATCAACGTATATGAGTTTTTAGGAAATACTCTATCAGACACTCGTCCATACAAGTCATCCAGGAACAGGATGAACCGAAGGCACCCTCCTACCGCATTCTAGGAATCACCCTATAAATCAATAGCGATAATTCCTTGCAAATCCGTAGATTCCAATCACGACAGAATCGCTGCTGAAATATCTCTAGAGATCAGCTAGAGAAATTCAATAAGTAGTTCTTCTGCTCATAAAGATTTATGGTCTTCAATGCTCCATACATATTCTTGCAATTTAGTTTCGAATCGCAATGTTGATTCGAAGTGGTTTTGGGTCTAGTTCCCATCCCGGTCTCTTCGAAACAACACTCAAAAAGGTCCAATAATATTTCATTGATAGTTGGTGTTTTAACTATCAACTATAACAGTGTGGTCAAGTATATTGGCAGCTCATGCTCGTATTATTTCATATCACCTTTTGAAACTCTTATCGATCTTGGAAATCATTCCATCAATTTAAAAATCGATTTCAATTACTATCTCGATGAAACTATACTGTTATTCCTTAATAATATCACTACGCCATAGATGGCCTACGACAACCCCAGAGAAGTGACACAATAGGTGCAAAAAAGTGTTGCTGTAGGCATAAATGATCTGTGGTAACACTTTTTCGGGGTTTCCTTTTGTCGTGTTGCCTTAGAGTCAAAGGCAACACCTTTGCGACCTTATGGTAACATCAGTACAGTTGTTGCCACAGGTACCACTACAACAAAAAATACCCTTTCACAACTGCAAAAAACAGTTGTAATATGTCTATTACAGCTGGAAATTATAATAAAGTCAAGCTTTTTTACAACTGTTTCTAACAGTTGTTAAAATTTGTTTTACAACTGCTAAAAGTAATTACACCTCAACTGCTATTAATCAAAGATTTCATAATATTATAATAAATATTATTATAACACAGTATTTAATTCATATAAATATTTTATTCCAACATTTCAAATGGTACAAATTTTTTTACTCCACTATTATACGTTCACTCGTATATTACACAATCATTCATATATACATACATTGCTCACTACATTGTCACTCGATTCACTCATATACAGACTGACACATACAATAATAAGCAAGAAAAAGTACACGAAAATGATTAAATAAACTACTACCTTTATTTTTACCCTTTTGATGATTCGCTCGCAAAGTATCCGCAACTTCTTTAGCTCCTCTTTGACAATGATATTAATCAGTTTCAGCAGCCACAGTTTCTTTGTTCACGATCTGTTATTACAATAATCATATAAAATACATAGATATAATATCAGATAATTTATCTCCTAGTACACCTGAACTTCCATTTAACACCCAAAACTCAACTCCTAAAAGTATAAGAAATAAAAACTGTGCAAGTTTTAATACAATACTAGAAAACTTGCATATATACATATAGGCCTTGTTAATTGTAATCAACAGGTTCTTCCTTATTTTATTTCATATTTTTTAAATAAAAGAATCTTCAGAGAAGAGGGAGCACTAATTCTAGTAATATACAGTACCTATGCAATATACTCTTTCATTTTTATGTTTACTGGTGCATCTAATGATCGTTCAACAAATTCATACATAAAAATGTTGCCTTTAGGGCCATTAGTTTTCTCCTTAAGAAGATATTTGAAAACAAACATTTTAGAAACAAAAGAAACATGTTAAATAGTGGTCAATAATATTATCACCTTTGTTGCACAGTGTCTCTAGAGTTCGTTTAGTATTACTGAAAAGTGGATGATTTTCATTGTCATCATTTAGTCCCATGCGCTTCAGTTGGTGTCACAAAATTCTCCCTTTCTAGGCTTAACTGTTGATAGATGTTACATCAGTTTCTCAACAAAATTTGACTACAAAATAGACAAGTTTACCTTGAATGGAGGTGCACAGTGTATACTTGATTGCGTAATAAAAACATAATGAATATAAGAAAAAGTGAATAATATTGTATTCTTTGGTATGTTGAAACCTGAAACTGTACACTTCGATGAAGACTCGTGTGGTAGCAAAAGCGGGACTGTTGGGTATAGTCGTAGAGTTTCTTTAATAACACATATCAAATAGTTTAAGTCCTGAATGTTTGAGTGATTTATTAGACGATCATGACCAACTTGATTCAACACTTCATCTTTAAGTTTTTGCAGTGTTTTAGGGTGATTGAGTAGGAGTGACCTTGCCCATTCCATTGTTCTGGATGATGTGTGATTCCCTGCAGCTATTATAGTCTGCAAACATTGCAAACTTAGTTAAAATGACACAAATTTTTTCACTGTTCATTGCTAAGGGCACCAGTCTAGTTACTAGGGGCTATCAGCCCGGTGTTTGGTTGGTGGTTGTCTACCGACCTAGCCTCGCTCGGTGGACAACTGCCGACCGAAAAGCACCGCTGTAGTCTCAGCGCAAACCGTCGTGCCTTTAACAGTACACAATTGATTTGTATATGAAAACGAACAATACACACCAACATGAACCCTTTGATAACCTCATCACTGTATTTATTTCCATCACTGTCACTCCGTTGCAAGGACAAGAGAATATCTATAACAATACTCTCTTCATTTCTCCTCTTTCTCCTTCTTTCATCTATCATCCCTTGGAACATTTCATTCACTGTTTTTTCAAGATTCTCCATTCTTTTAGCGTTCTTTCAAAACCCAAACCACCTGAACAATGGCACGAAATCCTTTACATTCGCAGCATCTAAAATCTCAAATGTCTCCCCAATCACATCCCGAAGCTTACTACTCTCTTCCACATCACAATCAGCATGCACACCATAGTATCTCTTCCTAGTTATAATCTTCATAATGACATTAAACATAAGTTCTGAAAACAGTTTCCTTAGATTCAGTTGAGTGTACTCTTGATCTGTACATAATTCCCCAACCAATTCTTTTATTATCAGCCTGGTCTCTTCTACAAAAAGTAATCAAGGTAAACGGATTTCTTTTTATGGAATATTAGAGTTATGAATACTAGTGAGAAAGTTAATCAATTATTCATGCTTTAACATATACATAAGCTTACTATATCGAGTTTAGGGAAAACAAATTAAGTATGGAGAAAATTGCAAGGCTACAACCTCCACTACATCCAAACTGGACTCCGTTGCATAGTAATGAAGTGGGTACGACAAAATTCTAGTGCTAGTAAATGAGTCAATATGATCTTATAATGTTCTTACCCTTACATCTAGCATATCACTGTTCTATTAAATAATAAGTGAGGACCAACTTTCATGTATTCCAGTAATTATTTTGCATAACGACTAGAGTTACTGCATAAGCATGGACCAACTATACTCAGCTTTTAACCATTACTGTTTATTCAGAACAAAACCAAGCTATTTGAAAAATATATTTTCAATATAGTGATACCTCCAGAAGCAATCAATATGTACCTTTCAACAGACGAAGACAGTAAGACACTAAGTAATGGTTAACCAAACTAAACCTATCAATTAGTCAGACAAAAAAACCCTAATCTGAAACCCAAATCAGAATTAAGTATTTATCAATTAGTGACAACTCTAGAATTAAGTATCTATTTAGCACAAAACTGTCACTCTAATGATATTTGGACGATTCACTGCACACATAACTCTCACTCTAATGGAAAATCTGAAACCCAAATCAGGCAAACAAAATTTAATTACAATCAGTACACAGAACATGGGTTTCATGCAATTAGTCGATAGAATTTCATACCAATTAGTTAGAAAAAATGGATAATCTGAACATGGGAAATCCGAAACCCAAATGAGACAAAAAAATATGAAGAAGAAAACATATTTTTTCCTCCATTTGTTAAGCACAAGTATAGAATTATAAATCAAACACATAACATTGTGAGAGTAACCTTACCTCGAGATGGAGCACTGAATGAAAAATTAGGTTCTAGGAGTTCGGATTACCCTGAAACGAGACCAAACCATTAAACTTTGTTTCGCCATTAAAAAATTTCCATGGAAATTGATAGAAATCGGCTCCATTTTGAATCTCCAAAGAATCTAAATCCAGATTTAGAGTTGGGGATTTGGTGGGGGGGACGAAATGAAAAGAAGCGCATTAATGAAAATGTTAGCGGGAAACTGAGAAGGGTAGCACACAATGGATGGATGGTTTTTTATAGAGGAAGACGGGTGTGTAGCGTGAGACTACACAGCCAGTTACATGTAAACATAGTAGGAAATAATATAAGCTGGTTGACGGGCCCAACCAGTGGCAAATAGTCTAGACCTAATCGGTCAATAAGGAGGTACAAGTACCGATCTGAATATATACATCATAGAAAACTAAGCATAAGATAAGAGTACACAACCAAAATACAGCATAAGTAGAACTAAGGAACTACATCTGGATCAACGGGGAAAGAGGGTACTGCTCTCCTGAGAGCCAGGAGAATGTGGCATTGGAAGATAAAGCCTGAAACGAGCATTCCTGTTTGTTCCTGTCCATGAATCAAGTAGATGCAGGATATGATAACAAGTACCCATCATAGTTTCGAGGGTCTGCCAAAGATGATTGCATTACGTTTTAACCAAATACGCCATGAAAAAAAGCCACTAAGGAATCTATTAAGGGGTTTGGGGGGCAATGTTCCCAGTAGTCGAAAAATGAGATGAAAGATGGGATGAAGCCAAGGGTAAAAGAACTGATTGCAGCCCATACTGCATAAGAGAATTCACAATCAAATAAGAGATGTGAAATGGATTCGATGCTTTGTCTACACAATACACATATGGGGTCAATAGAGTTATTGAAGCGATGCAGTCTATCTCTGGTGTTAATACGGCTATGTATGAGAAGCCATTGGAAAAAAAATAATGCGAGGGGGAAGGTGGCATTTCCAAATTCTTGAGAAGGAGAAGCATCATCCAGGGTGGATTAAGAATTTGTAGCAGGATGCTACTGAGAAGGATTTCGATGGGCCTAGAGCCCAAATGAAAGAGTCTGGTTCTGGTACTAGACGAGTAGAGCTGAGAATATTATCTAATGAATTTATTTCATTTAGGGATTCTAAGCCAGAAAAGTTTCAGGGAAAAAGCCTATTGGGCCTAAATCGTTTGGCCTCGGCTGTCGTGAGTAGGTTATTATGGTTTGATGTAAGGGTGGGAAAAAGAGAATGAAGAGGGATCTGCTCTTTCCAAATATCTTGCCAAAAGAGACAAGATTCTCCATTACCAACTTTAACATGGAGAAGAGATTTAACTCTAGTTATGGTGGATAAGATTCCTTTCCAGAATGGTGAGGGTCTACCATCAAGTCTAAAGTGGAGGATGATGAAGGGGTTAACATTGTATAAGCGATTCAAGATCCGGTCTTTCTAAATGAAGTGACCAGGCGAGAGAGCTCACCACAGCCACTTAACAAGCAGCACAATATTGAAGGTCGAGAGGTTCAGAACACCAAGACCACCATGGTTAGTTGGGAGACAAACAGTTTGCCAGTTGATTAATTTTTTCAGATTACCCCCATTCCAAAGGAATGTACTAAGGATGGATGGTTGAGATTCTATTTTAACTAAGGATGCGGATCGCTGAGGTATATTTTTTTTATTTTTTTTTATATTACATCTATAGCAACTGCAACATAATTTGATATATATGCAAACACATTGAAGTGTGTGTTGCAATAGACAAAAAACAGCATAGCAATGGCAACATTGTAGCTAGCAACACCATGGATTTTCGTTGCGATAGTCCATCCATGGCATAATGTATACATACTTACCAATCTCCTTTTTATTTCCCTTTACTTAAAAATATTATCACATTCCGTAACTCTTCCATTTCCTAGAAATATTGCCTTGCATTCTTAACCCACCTTATTATTCCTTAAGTTTGAATATCTCAATATATATATCATAACTAAATGGTATAGAACCAATTACCGATTCTTATACGTCTAACCAAGTCAAGTTGTTTACTCTAAACCCAGTGGTCTTATTTATATTTAAAGATCTTAGCCATATTACTTTCATTTCAGAATTCTCACGATTATTATTTCAATTATATTCCAAATTTCCAATTATCATTTCAATATCCCCATATAGGAATCATTACCACTTACATTAATTCCTTTTCGTCATAAATTAAAACCATTACTTTTCGATAATAGTGAAGTCGTCTAAGTTGGGGTATTTTATTTACCTCTCAGACCTTGATCGACAACAGTTATATCTTAGAATAGATAGAAGTTCGTAATTAAAACCCATCTTACTTAAAATATAAATCACAACTTAGTACATATTCGATTATCCCTTTAAACAAATTATATTTAGGAAGTAATCACCTTAAATACAATCACTTCTTTATTAACCGAAATGAAACAGTAAATGCTTTAATTAACATAATAATCGTTAATTAAAAGATAAATTTGTTTTAAAAAGATCTTATCACATATTCACTAATCGATTCCAATTACCCTTCGTACTAGATAAATAAAATTAATCTAATAATATTTCTTAATTATTTACTTTATATATAATTATTCAAAATATTAACCCGAAGATTAATTACAACTTATTTCACTTACAAACATTTTTAAACGACAATAATCTTTTCGTGATATTTTATAAAACCGTTTTATAGTCATCGTTCATTTTTAAATTTCATTATAGTTAAAATATAATTAAAACCTATTTCAGTTATAAATTAAATTTTATAACTCAAGTTCGTTAATTCGACAAGCGAAAAATCAACATTAACCAAAAAGTGGCGTTTAAGCCATTCGCTGCCAATTTCTCAATCAATACACTCTATAAATTTCAGTAACAACGACGTTGATCAATTATACAGGTTTTTAACAATAATGGGGTTCAACCAGTTCATACATAAACAATAAAATAAATAACAAACATAATAATTTGAGGAATCCGGTCGTATTTGAGACGACCCCAAACCCCGTACTGGCGGCGGCAAGGGTAATCTTTGGAATATAACACAGAAACAGATAATAGCAGAACAAAATTAAATAAAGACACAAGATATTGAACGATAGAATATACTGGATAAAAGTAATCATCAGAGTTACACAGTATACAGGATCATACTTAGTAAAAATACAGTTCAGCTATACATAAATGTCTACAGCGGAAAACAAACATAATATGTACAATAGGAGCTGAACAGCATAAAAAGAGATAAATGATAGAATCCATCTTCAGCTCCAGCTATCCAGAAAGAACCGGCTAAACCTGAATACAAGGCTTCCCGTGTAGAAAAAGGGGCACCCGAGTTTGAAAGTGAAACAAACTACGAGTCAGTCATGGGACTGGTATGAGAAATCTATTCAACACATATATAATATGGCTAATCACAGGACCACGCCACTTTCGTGGAACGGGTTTACTCCATTGGATTGCCAGTGCTTTAAAACAAATCCTTCTTTTAAACATCGCTATGCTTTTTGTAAAAATGATGCCGTTATAAGACTCAGTTCCCATCACACAATGCAACGCAAACCGGAGGATAGAGTTTTTACCTTATAACGGCCAAAATATGCTTGATACGAATAAAACAAAGGCATTTGATATTATTGCTAGTGTTTATATGTTTCAAAAACAATTTGAATCATAACTATCAATCATAGACGACATGAGCGTCCCATGCCACTATGTCGCCAAATATATATATATATATATATATATATATATATATATACAATCGAAACCGCATCGTCACGTATTTGGAAATTGGATTTCCGTCATGAACCAAGGCAAAAGATAGTTCTTATCGACTTCGTGACTCTCTAGCCCGAGCCACAGGGTCAGAGCGCATCGACCCTTGGATCGTCAGGGCCGGTCCACCGATGTGGATTAAAATGCCTGAACAATACGTTTCCCCGCCCTTTGGGGCGTAAACGAGCCAACGAATGACTCCATCGGACCTGGATCGTCTGATCAAACCGAGGCGCCTCGCAACAGCAACAACCACATAAGTGAAAAGTATATAAATGTCAGGGCTGGTAAGTCACTGACACCACCCTAGCTAGAAAGAAACGCATGCCCTCCCTGAGGTCCTTCTCCCGTTTCTGGTTCATACCGGGGTGTGAGGCTCGTGAATTTACGTTATACACAAAGCTACGCCACACAGGCGGTGCTTTGATCATCACCACAAGACTTTGCTTTTCAACAGAAGCCCTGATCACTGCATCTTAGCATGCCACACAGGCAATTCGTGCCATGCGACTGATATCCATCGATATACAACCTCTGAGCTCGTGCATCTCAGAGAAGGGCGTTAAGCAAAAGAATAAATTCTCCGCCGCCAAACAGATGTATATTTAACAGAAATCAATCAACACAGAATAAACTCCAATGTCAGACACACAGTCCATTTTCAAGTCCGTTCTGGGTCTGAACGAAACCGGAGGCACTTAATACCTCGCAAACCCATCTATCACCACGTACGTCTGGACGATCACCACTCATTATCCATATTTCGGGATGCCTCCCAATCAGGACCTCGGTTACCATCCAAACGAGGTGAAGATCTCCGGTCTTCGATCATCGTCTTCATCTTCGACTTTCAATCATCGGTCAATTATTAGAAACGAGAATTAACTCGGCCTTTTCAAATAATTCACGTATATTTAGAATTTCAAATTAATTTATTTCAATGGTTAAATCATTCGACAACACCAATTTTGTTCTTTAATGTAATCTTCACACCATACACATTCAACCATCAAATACTACATAAATCGAGCAAATTCAGTTTATTTCCATTCCATATCGTTTATGATATTTCATAACGATTTACAGCTATTTTTATTTATTTTAAAATAGCCAATTTATTCAAAACGACGCTTCGGGCCATAACGCGGCCGTGGCGCTGTTTTTCTTCAAATTTGATTTACACATATCTGAAAATCTAACCGTTGGATCTTCATAAAATTTACATCATTAGAAAGGTCTTTTCAAAACGAATCCAATGGTTCCAGTTTCGGGAAAATCCGACGGTCGGATCTCCCGGTACAATCGTTTGAAGTTTCGATTTCAAAATACGAACTGCAGCGTCGTTATTCGATTAAATATAATTATATATATATATATATAATCGTTTCTGGCGCTGTTTTTCGTCAGATTTGAATTAAACATTCTAGACAATCCAACCGTTGGATTTTTACAAAGTTGGTGCCGTTGGAAAGATATTTCCAAGGTGAACCCAACGGTTGCGGTTTCGGGAAAATCCAATGGTCGGATTTCCCGCACTAGTTGTTTGAAATCACGGTTTCAAAACACGAACTGCACGGTCACGTTTCGTTTAAATTTTATCTATATTTATATATATATATATATAAATATAGTTCATTCAACAATTTCAATATCGTTTTCACTTCAAATATTTCACTAACGCCTTTAAATTTCGGAAAATTTCGCCATAACCTCCTTTGTACGGGAGGGGGTGGGAAAATTCCCAAATAGCCACACGGGCGTCTCATGTCGAAAAGAAAAAGAAAAAGCCAAGCGGCTAGCCAACAGGCTCATAAAATCATCACCCAAACAAAACAGTAAATGTGTACCTATTTGTCGGGCACAAAATTTTATTCCTCTTCTCTAGCCCCTTTGCCATAACCTGTTCAATAAATATGCATGTACATATATACAGTTCTTATCATTTATCATTTTCCATTCAACTTCATATTTGATTTCATTTGGTTTAAAAACACCATTCATTCTAATGTTGCAGGCATAGGCAAAAATCATATCATTAGCTAATTAATGAATATTCCAACTCACGCATATTTATTTGAACGAGTGGCTATTTTTAACACTTCACATTTCAACGATTCATATATTTAATAAAAATGCGATTTTTATTTTAAAACAATTCATTTCAAAACACTATTATTTTATATAGTTTATAGAGGTGATAAAAATAGGATTTTTATTATAAAACAATTTTTTTTCAAAACGAGATTATTTTACACAGTTCACATAGTCGATAAAAGGTGATTTTTATTATCAAACAATTTATTTCAAAATATGAATACCATTCAACACATGAATTTCTAATCAACGAATGAATATCGATTCAACACATGAAGGTTTTCTATAGTTTCTATATATAGATTAAAATGTGATTTTTATATTTAAAACACGAATACCATTCAACACATGAATTTCTAATCAACGAATGAATATAGATTCAACACATGAAGGTTTTCTATTCAATGAATAAATATAGTTTCAGCAAATGAAAATAATTCAAACACATGAATATTATTCAAAATTTCGGCAGCATAACGGCAGGGTAGTTAAAACCGGGACCGTCCCTAGTACGGCTCCTCGCTCTACCTTAAAACCTCGCGGTTTTTGACAATGGGGATCATGCATCTAGTTCGCACGCAGGCGGCATGTATATATTTATTTCATTTCCACAAACTAATCCTGTGTGGTTTCAACCAAATTTTCTCAACCACAAATGGGTATTTTTCAACCACAATCAATCAATATCAACCACAAACAATCCCAAACAACCATTCGCTATCAATCAATTTTCACACCAATCACAACCAATAAATATCGTCCATGGTTTGTGGACGAGGGGCGTACATATATATATATATATATACATATAAATATGTATATATAGCAATTCACTTCTATTTCAACACATATATAATTTTTACAACGCATATATAACTTATACATCGAACATACAACTTATACAACGCTTATACAAGAGGTGTACAACACTTATATAACTTATACATCGACTATATAATTTATACATCGTCGTTTTACATATTGTTTTTAAATTAGAAATCTCACATTGGGTTCCACTCTACCAAAAATAGCAGAAGGCTCAGAAAAATATGCGGTCTCTTCTAAAATGTAGAAGGCGTCCACACGGTCACGATGTTTCCTGTTTCATCGAATTTCGTTAACGAACGAAAAAGATATGATTTTTCAAAGGTTTGCAATGGTTTAAAGGTGTTAAAATCAAATTAAATAAAATCAGCCGTATACCTTCCTTTTGATTCAAAACTAGGTTTTGAATTATCGCGAAATCCGTGAAGCTAGAGGACGATCGGGTGTTGCAGCATCGAAGAGCTACGAACGATGCTCAGATCGGTGGTAGGCACGGCCAGTTCGTTGGTCGGAGGCGGGAGATCGACGGTGATGTTCGGCGACTCTTCCCTGGCGCGATTCTCGAGGTAGACGAGGCGATAGGGGGTGAGGGAGGTATGGATTTGTAGAGGGGAGTGAGGGCTTCAAAGTTTGGGTGGTGGCACGGTCTGGTTCGTCGTGGTGGCGCCGGAATTTGGCCAGGAAGTGGAGAGCGTTTCCGCCGTCACGATTTTCAATCGGGGGGGAGAGAGAGAGTTTGACCGTCCAATGAGAGTTTTTTATTTATTTATATATTTTAAAAATCCCAAAAATACCCCCTGTTCCACACGAACACCAATCCAAACCCAACGACTGTCGTCCTTAGCATTTTACCCCCATTCTGAACACAATGGGATATGTTTCGTAGGCCCATTCGACTGTTTCAGTCAGTTTTCCTTCAAATTAAAATATATAACATTCAATATTTGATTTGAACGTACATTTCAATTTGCCAGGGCCACAAACTGATTCGAAAAATTCCAGAAAAATAAATCTAGCTATATTTTGACGATACGGTCCCAACAAAACTAGTTTTGTCGAATTCTGAGACCGTTTGCAAAAAGGCCCATTTCTGGTCGATCCAATTTAACTGTAATTGGCCAAAACACGTTTTCCTTCGCCACGCTCACATACTAGCTTCAAAAATTATGAAATTTGAAACCTAGCAATAACTTCACATCCCGGATCCAACCAAAGTCGTTTCGTCGAATTCCGAGGTCGTACGCAAAATGGCCAATTTCACGGGCTATATAAATTCCATAGCGACCTTTCTGAAAATTCATTCGGCCATAACTTTTGCTTTCCGTTATGAAAATTCGATTTTTCAGATTCGTTAGAAAGGTATTCACTAACAGATTTAAATATTTTTGGTTTCGCTAAAATCCGTTTTGTTTTGCACCTGCTACAGTCCGACAAAGTTTGAATTCAATTTTTGAAACTGCCGCGCCATTTCAGGCCATGTTTATAATTATAATTAATTATATTCATTTTCAATTGTCGATTCAAACTCACTTTTCATCTCTATTATTTAAAATATTTATTTTAAATATTTAAAATCCATTATTTTAGCCAATTTAAAAATTTTAAATTGGTTCAGATTTTCTGGGTCGTTACAATCTCCCCGACTTAAAACTTTTCGTCCCCGAAAAGGAACAAAGTCGAAAGTGGTTTGATAAATCTACAATCACACAACACAACATCCAATCCAATTGTTTTTAACTTTTCAAAACCATACATATTAACTTCTATATTCTTTTAAAATCATTCAGACTATAGAATTTAAAAGTGCACATCCATGGAAAGAAAATAACAATAGAGTAGAGAATTAAATGGTAATGCAAAGTAGGGTAAATGTACCTTGCACCGGAGTCAATCAGAGATATCTACTCGGCATCTAGGATAAGCTTTCTGAATGCTCTCCTCAGTTTCCCAAGTACAATCTCGCGGATACCTACTCCATTGCACTTTGACTAAGTGAACCTTCTTGTTCCTCAGCTCTTTGGTTTCTTTGCCGATGATCTTTAACGGCTCTCTTCTCACAGCCAATTCTGGAGTAATTTCAATGTCCTGTTGAGCTGCTTCTTCCACGATCAAGTCTGGATCATGAACGTGCTTTCGAAGTTGAGATATATGGAATACATCATGAACTTCAGGTGACCAATCAGGCAATTTGAACCTGTAAGCGAGAGTCCCGATCCGTTCTAGAATAGGAAACGGACCAATGAATTTGGGCGCCAACTTTCCAGTTTTACCGAACCGGATAACTCCTCTCATCGGCGATACTTTCAAATATACATAATCGCCAACTTCAAAGGATATATCTCTTCTTCTTCTATCGGCATAGCTCTTTTGTCGGCTTTGAGCGGCGAGTAATCGCTTCTTAATAAAATCGACTTTGTCGGCAGCTTCTCGAATCATATCAGGACCCAACACAAGTCTATTACCGGGTTCGACCCAACAAGTAGGAGATCGGCACGGTCTACCATACAATGCTTCGAATGGTGACATTGTCAGACTCGCCTGGTAGCTGTTGTTATCGGTTCTTTCCCAGACTTAGCCCTTTTTCTCTTAGCACTGGGCTTCTCATTGGCCTCAGACCTCATACTGGCTTCTGGAATATCAGTTTCCGACTCTTCTTTGTCACTACAACGAACTTCTTCTTCGTCGTGCAACATTCCTTTCTTATGGAGATCTTCATACTGATAAACCATGTATATCATTTCAGAAAAAGGAAGCTTCACATTCCTCATTACACTATTTTGATATCTCCTTTGCAGGCTATGAATAAATCTCAGATTTTTCCTCTTTGGATCTTGAATCAGATGAGGAGCAAAGTGAGCAAGTTCGTTGAATTTCTTATGATATTTTAGGATGGTCATATCACCTTGTATTAGATAAGAAAATTCATCACATAATCTCTCGGTTGCTTCGGGAGGAGTAAATCTTTCCAGGAAAATCACTTTGAATCTGTCCCAGGTGATATCACCTTCTGGATTATCTTTGATGATTGTTTCCCACCAGATTAAAGCTTTTTCTTTGAGCGCCCAAGATGCTACTAACCGTTTCTGGTCATCTCTCAGCTGGATACGCTCAAAAATTATTTCGACAGAGCTCACCCAAGCTTGAGTTTGAATTATAGATTCATTGCCCGAGAACTGTGCTCCATTCAGATTTCGATATCTCTTTAATAGAGCCTCTAGATCGGGTTCTGTATTTCTCCTGTTTCTGACACTCATTTTTCTAGTACTTCTGCAAATGGCAGATCAAGTGTCAGGTCACAGAAAAGATATTTTAAAACATAGAAACATATACATCAAATGTAAATGTGTCTATCGAGGTGAAATTTCATTCTGCTTTACTCATTCTAGGATATTGTTGATCCTATCTGTGTAGAGTTACTCGTCCTAGAACACTACTGGTTCTATTTCTGACAAGTTCGTTCAAATGTTATATTCCAGAACTAAGCTTAACTAAAGCTCTGATACAAAAATGAGACGACCCCAAACCCCGTACTGGCGGCGGCAAGGGTAATCTTTGGAATATAACACAGAAACAGATAATAGCAGAACAAAATTAAATAAAGACACAAGATAATGAACAATAGAATATACTGGATAAAAGTCATCATCAGAGTTACACAGTATACAGGATCATACTTAGTAAAAATACAGTTCAGCTATACATAAATGTCTATAGCGGAAAACAAACATAATATGTACAATAGGAGCTGAACAGCATAAAAAGAGATAAATGATAGAATCCATCTTCAGCTCCAGCTATCCAGAAAGAACCAGCTAAACCTGAATACAAGGCTGCCCGTGTAGAAAAAGGGGCACCCGAGTTTGAAAGTGAAACAAACTACGAGTCAGTCATGGGACTGGTATGAGAAATCTATTCAACACATATATAATATGGCTAATCACAGGACCACGCCACTTTCGTGGAACGGGTTTACTCCATTGGATTGCCAGTGCTTTAAAACAAATCCTTCTTTTAAACATCGCTATGCTTTTTGTAAAAATGAAGCCGTTATAAGACTCAGTTCCCATCACACAATGCAACGCAAACCGGAGGATAGAGTTTTTACCTTATAACGGCCAAAATATGCTTGATACGAATAAAACAAAGGCATTTGATATTATTGCTAGTGTTTATATGTTTCAAAAACAATTTGAATCATAACTATCAATCATAGACGACATGAGCGTCCCATGCCACTATGTCGCCAAATATATATATACAATCGAAACCGCATCGTCACGTATTTGGAAATTGGATTTCTGCCATGAACCAAGGCAAAAGATAGTCCTTACCGACTTCGTGACTCTCTAGCCCGAGCCACAGGGTCAGAGCGCATCGACCCTTGGATCGTCAGGGTCGGTCCACCGATGTGGATTAAAATGCCTGAACAATACGTTTCCCCACCCTTTGGGGCGTAAACGAGCCAACGAATGACTCCATTGGACCCGGATCGTCCGATCAAACCGAGGCGCCTCGCAACAGCAACAACCACATAGGTGAAAAGTATATAAATGTCAGGGCTAGTAAGTCACTGACACCACCCTAGCTAGAAAGAAACGCATGCCCTCCCTGAGGTCCTTCTCCCGTTTCTGGTTCATACCGGGGTGTGAGGCTCGCGAATTTACGTTATACACAAAGCTATGCCACACAGGCGGTGCTTTGATCATCACCACAAGACTTTGCTTTTCAACAGAAGCCCTGACCACTGCATCTTAGCATGCCACACAAGCAATTCATGCCATGCGACTAATATCCATCGATATACAACCTTTGAGCTCGTGCGTCTCAGAGAAGGGCGTAAAGCAAAAGAATAAATTCTCCGCCGCCAAACAGATGTATATTTAACAGAAATCAATCAACACAGAATAAACTCCAATGTCAGACACACAGTCCATTTTCAAGTCCGTTCTGGGTCTGAACGAAACCGGAGGCACTAAATACCCCGCAAACCCATCGATCACCACGTACGTATGGACGATTACCACTCATTATCCATATTTCGGGATGCCTCCCAATCAGGACCTCGGTTACCATCCAAACGAGGTGAAGATCTCCGGTCTTCGACCATCGTCTTCATCTTCGACTTTCAATCGTCGGTCAATTATTTGAAATGAGAATTAACTCGGCCTTTTCAAATAATTCACGTATATTTAGAATTTCAAATTAATTTATTTCAATGGTTAATCATTCGACAACACCAATTTTGTTCTTTAATGTAATCTTCACACCATACACATTCAACCATTAAATACTACATAAATCGAGCAAATTCAGTTTATTTCCATTCCATATCGTTTATGATATTTCATAACGATTTACCGCTATTTTTATTTATTTTAAAATAGCCAATTTATTCAAAACGACGCTTCGGACCATAACGCGGCCGTGGCGCTGTTTTTCTTCAGATTTGATTTACACATATCCGAAAATCTAACCGTTGGATCTTGACAAAATTTACATCATTAGAAAGGTCTTTTCAAAGCGAATCCAACGGTTCCACTTTCGGGAAAATCCGACGGTCGGATCTCCCGGTACAATCGTTTGAAGTTTCGATTTCAAAATACGAACTGCAGCGTCGTTATTCGATTAAATATAATTATATTCATATATGTATAAATATAATCATTTCTAGTGATGTTTTTCTTCAGATTTGAATTAAACATTCCAGACAATCCAACCGTTGGATTTTTTCAAAGTTGGTGCCGTTGGAAAGATATTTCCAAGGCGAACCCAACGGTTGCGGTTTCGGGAAAATCCAATGGTCGGATTTCCCGCACTTGTTGTTTGAAATCACGGTTTCAAAACACGAACTGCACGGCCACGTTTCGTTTAAATTTTATTTATATTTTTATATATATATATATATATATATATAAATATAGTCCATTCAACAATTTCAATATCGTTTTCACTTCAAATATTTCACTAACGCCTTTAAATTTCGGAAAATTTCGCCATAACCTCCTTTGTACAGGAGGGGCTGGGAAAATTCCCAAATAGCCACACGGGCGTCTCATGTCGAATAGAAAAAGAAAAAGCCAAGCGGCTAGCCAACAGGCTCATAAAATTATCACCCGAACAAAACAGTAAATGTGTACCTATTTGTCGGGCACAAAATTTAATTCCTCTTCTCTAGCCCTTTTGCCATAACCTGTTCAATAAATATGCATGTACATATATACAGTTCTTATCATTTATCATTTTCCATTCAACTTCATATTTGATTTCATTTGGTTTAAAAACACCATTCATTCTAATGTTGCAGGCATAGGCAAAAAATCATATCATTAGCTAATTAATGAATATTCCAACTCACGCATATTTATTTGAACGAGTGGCTATTTTTAACACTTCACATTTCAACGATTCATATATTTAATAAAAATGTGATTTTTATTTTAAAACAATTCATTTCAAAACACTATTATTTTATATAGTTTATAGAGGTGATAAAAATAGGATTTTTATTATAAAACAATTTTTTTTCAAAACGAGATTATTTTACACAGTTCACATAGTCGATAAAAGGTGATTTTTATTATCAAACAATTTATTTCAAAATATGAATACCATTCAACACATGAATTTCTAATCAACGAATGAATATCGATTCAACACATGAAGGTTTTCTATAGTTTCTATATATAGATAAAAATGTGATTTTTATATTTAAAACACGAATACCATTCAACACATGAATTTCTAATCAACGAATGAATATCGATTCAACACATGAAGGTTTTCTATTCAATGAATAAATATAGTTTCAGCAAATGAAAATAATTCAAACACATGAATATTATTCAAAATTTCGGCAGCATAACGGCAGGGTAGTTAAAACCGGGACCGTCCCTAGTACGGCTCCTCGCTCTACCTTAAAACCTCGCGGTTTTTGACAGTGGGGATCATGCATCTAGTTCGCACGCAGGCAGCATGTATATATTTATTTCATTTCCACAAACTAATCCTATGTGGTTTCAACCAAATTTTCTCAACCACAAATGGGTATTTTTCAACCACAATCAATCAATATCAACCACAAACAATCCCAAACAACCATTCGCTATCAATCAATTTTCACACCAATCATAACCAATAAATATCGTCCATGGTTTGTGGACGAGGGGCGTATATATATATTTATATATAGCAATTCACTTCTATTTCAACACATATATAATTTTTACAACGCATATATAACTTATACATCGAACATACAGCTTATACAACGCTTATACAAGAGGTGTAAAACGCTTATATAACTTATACATCGACTATATAATTTATACATCGTCGTTTTCCATATTGTTTTTAAATTAGAAATCTCACATTGGGTTCCACTCCACCAAAATAGCAAAAGGCTCAGAAAAATATGCGGTCTCTTCTAAAATGTAGAAGGCGTCCACACGGTCACAATGTTTCCCGTTTCATCGAATTTCGTTAACGAACGAAAAAGATATGATTTTTCAAAGGTTTGCAACTGTTTAAAGGTGTTAAAATCAAATTAAATAAAATCAGCCGTATACCTTCCTTTTGATTCAAAACTAGGTTTTGAATTATCGCGAAATCCGTGAAGCTAGAGGACGATCGGGTGCTGCAGCATCGAAGAGCTACGAACGGCGCTCAGATCGGTGGTAGGCACGGCCAGTTCGGTGGTCGGAGGCGGGAGATCGACGGTGATGTTCGGCGACTCTTCCCTGGCGCGATTCTCGAGGTAAACGAGGCGATAGGGGGCGAGGGAGGTATGGATTTGTAGAGGGGAGTGAGGGCTTCAAAGTTTGGGTGGTGGCAGGGTCTGGTTCGTTGTGGTGGTGCTGGAATTTGGCCAGGAAGTGGAGAGCATTTCCGCCATCGTGATTTTCAATCGGGGGAGAGAGAGAGTTTGACCGTCCAATGAGAGTTATTTATTTATTTATATATTTTAAAAATCCCAAAAATACCCCCCTGTTCCACACGAACACCAATCCAAACCCAACGATTGTCGTCCCTAGCGTTTTACCCCCATTCTGTACACAATGGGATATGTTTTGTAGGCCCATTCGACTGTTTCAGTCAGTTTCCCTTCAAATTAAAATATATAACATTCAATATTTGATTTGAACGTACATTTCAATTTGCCAGGGCCACAAACTGATTCGAAAAATTCCAGAAAAATAAATCTAGCTATGTTTTGACGATACGGTCCCAACAAAACTAGTTTCGTCGAATTCTGAGACCGTACGCAAAAAGGCCCATTTCTGGTCGATCCAATTTAACTGTAATTGGCCAAAACACGTTTTCCTTCGCCACGCTCACATACTAGCTTCAAAAATTATGAAATTTGAAACCTAGCAATAACTTCACATCCCGGATCCAACAAAAGTCGTTTCGTCGAATTCCGAGGTCGTAGCAAAATGGCCAATTTCATGGGCTATATAAATTCCTTAGCGACCTTTCTGAAAATTCATTAGGCCATAACTTTTGCTTTCCGTTATGAAAATTCGATTTTTCAGATTCGTTAGAAAGGTATTCACTAACAGATTTAAATATTTTTGGTTTCGCTAAAACCCGTTTTGTTTTGCACCCGGTACAGTCCGACAAAGTTTGAATTCAATTTTTGAAACTGCCGTGCCATTTCAGGCCTTGTTTATAATTATAATTAATTATATTCGTTTTCAATTGTCGATTCAAACTCACTTTTCATCTCTATTATTTAAAATATTTATTTTAAATATTTAAAATCCATTATTTTAGCCAATTTAAAAATTTTAAATTGGTTCAGATTTTCTAGGTCGTTACAGTATTCCTCCAACCTGTCCTTCCCTACATCACAGATTATTATAATATTTTTATAACAGCATATATTAAACAATGATAATATAATCAACCATGGGCATCCAAGGTATCCAATCAATATATATCAACGATAATTTTTAATTATACGAATTTAGCACATCACAACAATACAGAAATGTGTGAGAATTAACTCACCTTTGTTATCAATCGATGGTCATCGCGTAATTCTGTTTAATTTTAAACTAGCATTTAAAATTTAATGGAAACTTGGTTGCTTCCAATCTCGTCTAAACCTGCACTACAACATTATATTCTGCACTGGGACCCCCATCGTCTCTTGTTTTGTCTAATACTGACATCCTGTTATTACGTTATGATTATTTTAAATTGAATTAGTTTTTAACACAATATAAATTAAATAAATAAAAACTTTTAATCACCATTACTAATTCTTTTTCCACATCACTCTGGTTATAGTACCCCGTGCGGCTTTCTTTTCCCTCAAAGTTGAATCCCGACCTTCATCAATCTTGTAACCAACATCTCCCAATACCCAAGCTCGCTTCCGCAAATCCCTTTTTTGTATATATTTTAGCCAAGCCCAACATGAAAAAAGTTAGCGCCCTACCTCACTTCCTTCTTCTACCCCTATAGCTCTCTCTCCTATAGCAAACGAGTGCATGGCGAAATATACCATCCGTGAATAACGTGCACCTCATTTAACACTTCACACTAGCTTGTTGTCTCCTCCTCCCATATTTTAGTGCTTCGGTTCGTATATATTTTTCGATGCATGTTAAGCTCGCAAATCACACTAGACAGCCCAAATTCACGTAACCTCTAGGCCGAGAACTAACTCACCGTACTGACCTTTGCATCTCATCCTCCTTCAAAACATGTTTTCACACACCCTCCATCCCTTGCGGTTACCATAGGCCTCCAAGTACATGTCGACCTCGTCACCCTACCAGCGGCTTGTCGAAGTCAGAAATGCCGCCACGAACTATTTCATTTACAGACTCCGTCGAACTGACTCCAGCACCCACTGTGAACTCCTTCATGCAATCGCCTCTGCATCTAAACAGTTCTGGTCACGTTCACCATAACATTCCATCCACAAACACACAACTCTATACTTGAGCACGTAAACTCCTTCATGTTGCCACACAGGCATAATGTCCCTTAAGTCATGCCTGTGAATCTTCCCCAATTTTTACCATTTCCTTTCACTTCTGATACAGTGTGCACGATGTGCACTTCCCTGTACTAACACAGTAGCACCCTCACTACATACACAGTACTAGCACACCTCATTTACCTGATTTGCCTATATAACTCTTGAACCCCTTGCCTGTCTCAACTACCCAGTTCGCGAACTACCACTTGAACACTCCAAAACCCCATGCACATAAAAAACTCATCGTCCCCTTCCAAGTACCTCAGCTTGGACCCTTTCTCATCACCTTTTTTTGTCGAAGAATAGCACAGCAGTGCTTTTTTTGACAACGACGTATCAAACTCCGGCAACCCACATGCCCTTGCCATCCGCTTGTACACCTCGAGACTGCCATCCACTGTCTTCCTAGCTCGCTGACTTCGCACAGTCAATCAACCCCTGGAACACCTCAATTTCTACTTTACACTACTTGGTCTCTCTTTCGTTGATAAAAGCAGACGAAGGAAAAAGCAACAAGTTTATATTATATATACATATTTCATTTTCTTTTTTGTTTTGGTTTAGAATGGGGAATTGTGAACAGAGGCTTAACATATATAGGGGAGGCCTTGCTTCTGAAGGAACGAAAATCCAAACAAGGAAGATTAAATATATAGGCAATTCGAAACAGTGCTTAAAGAAAAAAAAACAGGGTATGAGCCATGCCGAAGTGACGTGCTGTATTAAATAGTCATGGGGTGTACGTTGAAGGAATGGCCTGCATTTACTTCAGAAAAAAAAATTGGGATAGAGGCGTTCTTCAGAAGGTAGGCGGTAGAATGATAGGGGTTGTAAAAGAAAGCATAGACGTTGAAAATATAGGCTGAAAGCTTAGTATTGTCAACTTCAGTACTTAATGAATCATACTGCGCTGCTTCGTAAGGAGGCTTTAAATCATACGAACTACACTTAGGTCGGTAGAATAGGATATGATTTTTATTTTATTTTAATATAGTTTGGTTTGACACCGTTGTACTTTTATGGTTAAATTACCCTACCATTATTTACGTTGTCCGTATACGTTATCAACAAAAATAAAAATATCGTCGTGCACAATGATGTTCCATGATCATAAGCTTATAATAAAGTAGACTAGTTAGCTTATTTTTTTAAACCCCAAAAATGCTGATATTGGGTGCAAAATACTCCAAATAAAAAGTTTCTTGTTTTCCCGAATAAAAATTACAGTAAAATTCTAAAAATTAAATTATAATTATACCTCAAAAATCTTATCCAAATTCGAAACCAATATTTAATTATAATTAAATAATCGTTATGGTTTATAAAAAATTCCGTAGCGACTATATTAAATTTTGATTTGGACATAATTGACAATATATAAGCCGAAGTTCCAATTTTTCATTTTAACTAGACAATTATAATCAAATCGATCCTAAGTTTGTTTCACAGAAATCCAATTTAAAACGGATTCTATATAATCAATTGAAGTTTAAATCATAAATTACGAACTGCCACGCCATTTCGAGCTCGTTTTAATTATATTATAAATATAAATATTCGAACTCCATTTTATAAAATTAATTCGATATAAAATCCATTATATCTCTAATATAATATATAAACAGATTTAAATATTCCAATTTAAATGGCGGAAAATATGGGACGTTACATTCTTCCCCCCTTAAAAGAATTTCGTTCCCGAAATTACACGGTAAGAAAAATGCTCCGAACCCAATTATTTAAAATAAATATTTTTGAATTATCATTAAAACAAATTTAGTCTCTATAAATTTTTCGAAAATTTCACCAGCACCTCCTCTGCATGGTTCGATCAGTACGACTACAACTGCCATTCCGGGCTCAACTTCCCCAAAAAGAAAATTAAAATCCAAACTGCCATCCCACTCAGGGGTATAAAGTCGATCACCTAATCAATATATTAAGGTTTACCTATTTGTCGGGCAACTCGAATTCCAATTTCGAAGCAAACCAAGTAACTGCTCTATGTCTTTTGATTTGCACCTCAAATCTGTAACCAAACCAACTCCCATTGCCTACTGGTATTTGCACTTAACTCAATTCACAATACATGTAGTAGATACAAGGTCATTTAGTTTCATTTCATAACCGATTTTATTCCTAATTCATTATACTGGGATTTATTTCCTTGCTTCCAATTCATTAAATTCCTTATCAACTCATTTTCGAATTTAATTTAACCAACTAACATACAATAAATCAACCAATACACAATATAATCAAATCTTATTTTAACTTAGTTTAAGCTAAATTCTGATTTATTTAATTCTATATTAAATGTCATATTCTCAAATTCTTTTGGTTATATTAAACAATCCTTAATCCTATTTGAATTCATAATCAAATTCATCTCAAATTCAAATCAACATTAATTAATATTATAAGAAAATTAAAACTTACTTCCTTTATAAAATATCTTGGAAAAAATAATATGAATAATTTTATATCAAATTACAAAATCACACTCTCGTGTGTGTGTGTATATATATATATATTCAAACCAAATATAGGGTTTTAATAACCCAATCTGAGTTACGCCATAGAGCCAAGGTTGTTACTAAACCATTGCTCTAATACCAACTGTAGCGGCTCGGAAATTTTCGATGCTTGAATTTGGACATTTACAAATTCCATGTCTAAATCCAAATATCAAAAACCCAGAAAGCTAATAGAAAGATGTTAGAGGATGGGATAGGAAGGATATAATTATTAGAATTAAAGAATGAGAAGATCAGAGTCTTATAGCAGAATGGACAAAGTATAACATATCAAATACTTAAAAGGACTGTATATATATTACAACATCAGAGTATGCATTCATATCAATCAATATACACAACGGAACAAACTAGTACCATTATATATGGAATACATCTCGACTTCGACTCCTTCTCTGAAACTCCAAGCAAAATCTAACCTATAAATATACTGGGTCTGACCCGAGTACAATTGAAGCAAAACAAAATTCATTCGGATCAGTCTGGAATACTTTCAGTGATAAATTCATATGGCAAACAACTTGTTTAACTTTAGAAATCCTTTGGAAAGAAAAGGATAATAATAAGACCAGCCCAAACATAAATATAGACGTTTTTTACCTTGCTATAACCCAAAACAGTTTTTGTATATCAAAATCCAGTAATATTATAATAGTGTCTATCAAATCACGAATTAATAACCATCTAGTAGAATGCTTGTATCTCACGCTGAACATATTTATTATATAATCAAAAACCGCAAGGCGCTTATTAGAGACTGGATTCCGACTATGACAAGGTATGGGACCATCTTCCGATCAGTGTGCTCTAGAGGGATATACACTGGGGTTCAACAAGAACGTCTTGCAAACCGGCCACACATGACCGACCACTCATTTAACTTGAGTATCAAATATATTGTCACCCTGCGGCTTTTATTGCGTGCCTGCTGTGATCCCCGGGAGATACAGAAATGAAAAGAAGTAACAAATATGAGTGTTCTCTAGATTGGTGACAATACAGCCTGCTTGGGTATGACCCACCTAGCCATGTTGCCTGTCTGATTTTTGTCATTTCCTGGTTGTGAGGCTGGAGGCTACGTTTATCTCTTTTTCGAACATCTGTCCATCATTCACTTTGAATGCCATATTGTCAAATCCCTCACACCACTAATTGACATCCACAAATAAACTTTGGGTGTTACGAAAAAGAATTTCTCTGCCAACAAAATCAGTACATTTGTAAAAATCTATATTTGTAAAAATCAACGTACGTGAGTTTTTAGGAAATACTCTGTTAGACACTCGTCCATACAAGTCATCCAGGAACAGGTTGAACTGAAGACACCCTCCCACCGCATTCTAGGAATCACCCTATGAATCAGTAGCGACAAGTCCTTGCAAATCCGTAGATTCCAATCACGATGGAATCACTACCGAAATATCTCTAGGGATCAGCTAGGGAAATTCAACAGTAGTTCTTTCACTCATGAAGATTTATGGTCTTCAATGTTCCATACGTATCCTTGCAATTTAGTTTCGAATCGCAACGTTGATTCGAAGTGGTTTTGGGTCTAGTTCCCATCACGATCTCTTCGAAACAACACGTCAAAAAGGTCCAATAATATTTCATTAATAGTCGGTGTTTTAATATCAACTATAACAGTATAGTCAAGTATATTGGCAGCTCAGGCTCGTATAATTTCATATCACTTTTTGAAACTATTATCGATCTTGGAAATCATTTCACCGATTTAAAAATCGATTTCAATTACTATCTCGATGAAACTATACTCTTATTCCTTAATAATATACATGCTTACTAATCTCCTTTTTATTTCCCTTTACTTAGAAATATTATCACACACCATAACTCTTCCATTTCCTAGAAATATTTCCTTGCATTCTTAACCCGCCTTATTATTCCTTAAGTTTGAATATCTCGATATATATATATATATATGTATATATGTATATCGTAACTAAATGGTATAAAACCAATTACCAATTCTTATATGCCTAACCAAGTTAAATTATTTACTCTAAACCCAGTGGTCTTATTTATATTTAAAGATCTTGGCCATATTACTTTCATTTCAAAAATCTCGCGATTATTATTTCAACTATATTCCAAATTTCAAATTATCATTTCAATATCCTCATATGGGAATCATAACCACTTTCATTAATTCCTTTTCGTCACAAATTAAGAACTATTATTCTTCGATAATAGTGAAGTCGTCCAAGTTGGGGTATTTTATTTACCTCTTAGACCTTGATCGACAACAGTCTTATCTTAGAATAGATAGTAGTTCATAATTAAAACCCATCTTACTTAAAATATAAATCACAACTTAGTACATATTTGATTATCCCTTTAAACAAATTATATTTAGGAAGTAATCACCTTAAATATAATCACTTCCTTATTAACCGAAATGAAACAGTAAATGCTTTAACTAACACAATAATCGTTAATTAAAAGGTAAATTTGTTTTTAAAAGATCTTATTACATATTCGCTAGTCGATTCCAATTACCCTTCATATTAGATAAATAAATTTAATCTAATAATGTTTCTCAATTATTTACTTTATATATAATTATTCAAAATATTAACCGGAAGATTAATTATAACTTATTTCACTTACAAACATTTTTAAATGACAATAATCTTTTTATGATATTTTATAAAACAATTTTACAGACATCGTTCATTTTTAAACTTTATCACAGTTAAAATATAATTAAAACTTATTTCAGTTATAAACTAAATTTTATAACTCAAGTTCGTTAGTTCATCAAGCGACAAATCAACGTTAACCAAAAAGTGGCGTTTAGGCCATTTGCTGCCAATTTCTCAACCAGTACTATCTATAAATTTCAGTAACAATGAAGTTGATCAATCAAACAAGTTTTTAACAATAATGGGGTTCAACCATTTCATACATAAACAATAAAATAAATAAATAACTTACATAGTAGTTTGAGGAATCAGGTGGGATTCCTCCAACCTATCCTTCCCTACATCACATATTATTATAATATTTTTATAACAGCATATATTAAACAACAATATTATTTTCAACCATGAGCATCCAAGGCATCCAATCAATCAATATATATCAACGATAAATTTTAATTATACGAATTTAGCGCATCATAGCAATCTAGAAATGTGTGAGAATTAACTCACCTTTGTTATCAATCGACAGCCATCGCGTAATTCTGTTTAATTTTAAAATGGAGTTTAAAGTTTAATGGAAACTTGGTTGCTTCCAATCTCGTCCGAACCTGCACTGCAATTTAATATTCTGCACTGCGACCCCCACCGTCTCTTGTTTCGTCTGATACTGACATCGTGTTTTTACGTTATGATTATTTTAAATTGAACTAGTTTTTAACACAATATAAATTAAATAAATAAAAACTTTTAGTTACGCTACTAATTCTTTCTCCATGTCACTCTAGTTATAGTACCCCATGCGGCTTCCTTTTTCCCCAAAGTCGAAGCCCGATCCTTCATCAATCTGCTACCCAACATCTCCCAATACCTAAGCTCGCTTCTGGAAATCCCTTTTTTGTATATATTTTAGCCAAGCCCAACATGAAAAAAATTAGCGGCCCACCTCACTTCCTTCTTCTAATCCTATAGTTCTCTCTCCTGTAGCAAACGAATGCATGGCGAAATATACCATCCGTGAATAACACGCACCTCATTCAACCCTTCACCCTAGCTTGTTGTCTCCTCCTCCTATATTTCACTGCTCCAGTTCGCATATTTTTTCCCAAACATGTTAAGCTCACAAACCACACTGGCCAGCCTAAATTCACATAACCTCTAGGCTGAGAGCTAAATTACCGTACTTACCTTCGCATCCCGTCCTCCTTCAAAACATGTTTTAACGCACCCTCCTTCCCTTGCGGTTTCCACAGGCCGTCAAGTACATGTCGACCTCGTCGCCCCACCAGCAGCTTGTCGAAGTCAGAAATGCCGCCACAAACTATTTCATTTCCAGACCCCGTCGAACTGACTCCAACACCCACTGTGAACTCTTTCATGTCCTCGACTTTGCCTCCAAACAGTTCTGCTCATGTTCACCATAACATTCCATCCACAAACACACAACTCTACCCTTGAGCACGTAAACTCCTTCATGTTGCCACGTAAGCATAACGCCCCTTAAGTCATGCCTGTGAATCTTCCCCAATTTTCACCATTTCCTCTTACTTCTGATACAGTGTGCATGACATGCATTTCCCTGTACTTACACAGTAGCACCCTCACTACATACACAGTACTAGCACACCTCATTCACCTGATTTGCCTGTACAACTCTCGAACCCCCTGCCTGTCTCAACTACCCAGTTCATGCACTACTACTTGAACACTCCAAAATTCCATGCACATAACAAACTCATCGTCCCCTTCCAAGAACCTCTGCGTCAAGCTTGGATCCCTTCTACTCACCTTTTTCTGTCGAAGAACGGCACAACAGTGCTTTTTTTGACGACGACGTATCAAACTCCGGCAACCCAAATGCCCTTGCCATCCTCTTGTACACCTCGAGACCGCCATCCATTGTCTTCCTAGCTCGCTAACTTCGCACAGTCAGTCAACCCCTGCAACACCTCACTTTCTACTTTACACTAATTGGTCTCTCTTTCGTTATTAATAGCAGAAGAAGGAAAAAGCAACAAGTTTATATTATACATATGTGTGTATTTCGTTTTCTATGTTTGTTTTTGTTTTGGTTTCGAATGTAGAATTGTGAGCGGAGGCTTAATATATATATATATATATATATATATATATATATATATATATATATATATATAGGGGAAGCCTTGCTTCTGAAGGAAAGAAACTCCAAACGAGGAAGATTAAATATATAGATAATTCGAAACAATGCTTAGGGAAAAAATAGCATACGAGCCATGCTGAAGTGACGAGCTTTATTAAATGGTCATGGGGTGTACGTTGAAGGAATGGCCTGCATTTACTTCAGAAGAAAATTTTGGGTCAGAGGCGTGCTTCGGAAGGTAGGCGGTAGAAGGATTGGGGTTGAAAAAGAAAGCGTAGACGTTGAAAATATAGGCTGAAAACCTAGTATTGTCAACTTCAGTACTTAATGAATCATACTGCGCCGCTTTGTAAGGAGGCTTTAAATCATATGAATTACATTTAGGTCGATAGAATAGGATATGATTTTTATTTTATTTTTATATAGTTTGGTTTGACACCGTTGTGCTTTTATGGTTAAACTACCCTACAATTATATACGTCGTCGGTATACGCTATCAACAAAAATAAGTATATCATCGCACACAGCAGTGTTCCACGATCACAAGCATATAATAAAATAAACTAGTTAGCTTATTTTGTGAAACCCCAAAAATGCTGATACAGGGTGCAAAATACTGCAAATAAAAAGTTGCTTATTTTTCGGAATAAAAATTATAGTAAAATTCTAAAAATTAAATTATAATTACGCCTCAAAAATCTTATGCAAATTCGAAACCAATATTTAATTATAATTAAATAAACGTTATGGTTTATAAATGATTCTATAGCAACTATTTTAAATTTTGATTTGGACATAACTGACAATATATATGCCGAAATTCCGATTTTTCATTTTCATTAGAGAATTATAATTAAATAAACAGTCTTTGTAACGACCCGCATTCTACGCGTCGTAGGATCGTAGAATATTTATTTCTTTCACATACGGAGTCTTATGGTCATGTAATTTGGGGAGACGACTATTGGAGTCAATTCCCATGTTCATGATTTTTGCCGATTTTTAAATGACTATTTTGCCCCTAGCTGATCTTGTTTTGGCCATAACTTTTGATTGGAAAGGAGTTTTGACCTGAAATCACTTTCATTGAATCTGGATGATGGTTTACAACTCCGTAGAGTGGTCCCATTAGCCAAACGGACTCACCCATTTGGGAGATATGGCTGAAACGAGTTTCAAAAGGTGAAAAACTGCTTAACCAGGCCAAGTGAGGTGATTAGTAAATGGGCCCATAACCCATTTTGGGATTAGGGTTATGGGGAGGCTGAAATGAGTTAGGTTTTCATTTCATTTCTGTTTTCTAGCCGCCATTTTTAGGTTTTCATTTCATTTCTGTTTTCTAGCCGCCATTTACCTCCTAAGAACCCTAACAATGGCCTCCAACATCTAAAACATCCCCAAACCACTTTCTAATTGAAGATTAGCCTAATCAACATCAAATTAAGGAGGAATAGCACCAAAGCAAGGTTAGAACTGCTATGCTGCATTGGGAACAACACCAAACAGAGATTTATTTTAGATCTGAGTCTTATTGGTGGCAAAGGTGAGTGATTTGCATAGTTCCTCACTAATTATGGTTAATTAAGGGTAATTAGTGTTAATTAGCGAATTTAAACTTGATTAAATTCTAGAAAAATATTTATAAATTTCGAAATATTGTTTTAGGCCTCTGTTAGGAAATCTGGTTGATTTGGTTAAGTTTTACTAATCATATCATTAGTTTTGCTTAAACGTGCTTAGGGGAAAATATGGGATTTTGGCTTTGTTTGATCCATTTTAACCTATCAAATTATCGTTTTGGTGTTTATATTGATTCTCTATGTTGCTATGACTGTGTGGTTTGCTTTGTGATTGATTAGAACAGTTAGAATGGTCGAAAACGCCATCGTATGGCGTAAAACAGTCGCTGGAAGGTTGTAGGAAATGTGCAGGGTTTCAAACTAGATTGGATCGGATTATTGGGCTCGGATTGGATAGGAGAACCGGGCAAGTGGACTTGATTCGGCTTGAAAATTAGCATAAGGGGCTTGGCAAGAAGGAAGACCATTTGCTGAGAGTTGGAGTTGGGAAGGGGATCGGATCGGAGAGACTAAAAGGGGATTGGATCGGGCGAATAAAGGAGGATGGGATCGGATCGGGATCTCTAGGAGGGAGCAACCACCGAACCAAACAGAGGATAGGCGCTATACTTCCGAACCGAACCAAGCAAGTGTGAGTGGACCGAACCGAGGAGGGATGGAGCACTGCTCAAGGCATGGACTAGGACCACCGAACCGAACCGGGTTGGGAGTACCGAAGCAAACCAGATGTATACTTTTACTTCATCGTGGCGACTTCTTCTGAAGACCAACTTCAATTCGACCAAAACCCGAGATGCAAAGGAAGTCCAAATAGGAAGTAGAACTCAGGATCCAGTTGGGAACCAATGAGTTAACTTCATGAGTTGGGCTTTGCTGCGGGACGTGTGCTAAGGGGTTGTCGATGTCTATAACTTTGGATCACTATGTGTGGAGGTACATGAACGGATTCAGGGCCACAGTGGCCTAGGTATGACCAAAGAGCTATAGACCAATGAAGTGGGGTCATTTGTAAAGATTTGGTCATGACTCCATGGAGTAAGCTTGGTAGTAGCAGTAGTTGTACAAGTCGAACTCCGTCACTACTTCAATGGGTCTAGTGATTGACAGTGGTGGACATAGTATGCTTTACGCACTGAGTGAGAGATGCGAGGATGGTTGCTATGGTTGATTTGTTTTCCATCATTATGACATGCACACCCCCTCCCCCGCGTTATCTTTACACCATCTGTTCAGTGTCACCTTAGATTTTTCTACAGTATGTAGTGCTAACTCTTTGGTTGTAGGTCCAGGTTCAGGTATGGTTTAGTATACCTGGTATTGTTCTGTTTAGCTGCTTATCGCTCATACCAGACTTTTTGTTTGACCCAGAGTTTTATGTCTCTTCTTACTACTCTGGGTGCTCTCACGAGCAGACTAGAGACAGGTTAGGTGGTATGCACGAGTAGTTGTATCGAAGACGAGCAGGAGGCTTCCACGTATGATACATACATATATATATATATATATTCTCCCTTTGTTGCTACGGTCACTACTTTGGGCATTATTGGTGTACCTTTCTTTCTTTTGTTTAGAGACAATAATTTGGAAAGTTGTAATTAGTTGTATTTGGATTTCCGCTACTCTGATGATGATGTTGATGTTGATGTTGGTTTTAGTTATCAGCTTATGCACTGTCTCGCTTGTTTTATGTCAAGTACATTATTATTATATTTTGTTCCGTGCGCTATGAGACATTCTACAGGTTTTCGATTAGTTCATTCTCTTCTTTCCTTTCTTTGGTGACTGTTCTGTGCTAGTCAGGCATGTGTACAACGCACTTTCGAAGGAAATGCTGGCTGGTGCGGGGCGGGCTTTCACACTTAGTATCAGAGCTCTAGGTTGCGTAGTTAACCTAGGGAAAGACACTAGGGAGAGATAATACGTATATGAGAGCGCATATTTGTGATTATTTTGGTTTTCAAAAGCTATATATATATATATGCTATTAGTATAGTTAAGGATGAAGTCGCACTGCACTGGCACCACTATGGAGATGGTTAATCGTTTTCTCTTTACGGATTGAACGATGAACCGATATGCAAGGGGTACCGATAGAGGAGCCACTAATGGGAATGTTGTTGATATGAGGGCGATGTTTACTAACCGCATGAGAGAGATGCTTAGGAATGTATAGAGGGAAACTCCCAATGCTGGTAATGGTGGTGGTCCAATAGTGCAGGCGCCTAGGGCCGATTTCGCCAAGCTGAACAAGGATTATACTAGTCTTGGTGGGAAGCCGTTCCACAGAACAGAGTCGGATACGAATGTTCAAGATTGGTTGGATAGCTGCCAGCGTATCTTCGAAGAGTTGGGTATCGAGGATGCGATGAAGAGAAGGCTAGCATCCCGTCAGCTGCAAGGACGGGCAATGAATAGGTGGAATGCTGTAAAGGCAGCTACTCCCGAGGATCAGATTACTTGGGATCAGTTTAAGGTTTGCTTTAGCGATAAGTTCATTCCAGCTGCTCAGAAGTCAGTGTTATTTAAGAAATTCTTGGAACTCAAGCAGAATGGCAGAGCTGTCTCGGAGTATATTGCTGAATTCGACACTTTGCCGAAATATGGGTTATCCCTAATAGATACTGCCAAGAAGAATAACGAGAAGTTCATAACTGGCTTGGATCAGTACTTGGGGGAAAGGCTTATTAACCACATCGATGAGACTTTTGAATCGATTGTGGGGAAAGCATTGAGGTCAGAGAGCCTTTACCCTAAGTCGAAGACTGAGGTTGCGTCTGCAGAGGAGCCAAAGCCGCAAGCAAGTGGTGGAGGCAAGAATGGTTCTCAGAGTAATAGGAAGCAGAACCAGAATAAGGATGGCCAAAAGAAGAAGAAAGATGTTGAGTGCTTTAGCTATGGTAAGAAGGGCCATTATGCTAGTAATTGTCGGGCCAAGCCAGTGGATAGGAAGTGCTTCAACTGTGGCTAAGTGGGACATCACAAGGACAAGTGTCTGCGACCCCCTAAAGAAAAGCAGATGGTGAAAGCATATGCCCTTAATTCTATTCCTTCTTCGTCGAATGCCCCAACTGCAACGGAGAAGGGAAAGAATGTTGTTATTCAAAGTATGCTTTCTATTTATGATGTTCCTGTTTGAGTTTTGTTTGATACCGGAGCTTCCAATTCTTTCATATCTAGTGACCTGGTAGATAGGTTGGGATTGGGGCCCGAAATTGTCGATAGACCTTTAATAGTGACGAACCCGATTGGTGGTTCGACTAACCTTAGCATGATTTGTCGTAATGTGGTCTTATCGAGTCATGGATGCATGTTTGTTTGTGATTGCTTTGTTTTGGGCTTTACTGGGTTTGGCATTATTTTGGGAGTCGATTGGCTCTAAAGATACGGGGTGGTGGTAGACTGTGAGGGCTTTTTGGTGACAGCTAGAGCGGATGATGGGCGGAGGGTAGTGTTTGGTGGTCTACCTAGTAATGGGGTAATGGCTAGTTTTCTAAATTCCCTCAACATCCCGCATAGTGAGTTGTCAGGCTTGCCCGTGGTTGGCCAGTATCCAGACGTCTTCGAAGAAGTGACTGGGCTTCCACCACACCGAGAGATTGAGTTCCGTACTGATTTAGTGAAAGATGCCAGACCTATAGTGATGCCACTTCGTCGTGTGGCACCAAAGGAGCAACGAGAGCTCGGAGTGTAAATCAGCGATCTTTTGAAGAAGGGACTTATCAGAAGGAGCGTTTCTGAATGGGGAGCACCAGTTGTGTTTGCTACCAAGGTGGATGGTTCCCTTCGATTGTGTATGGACTACCGCGAATTGAATAAAGTGACGAGGAAGAATAAATATCCTCTACCGTGGATAGATAATTTATTTGATCAGTTGAGTGGCGCGAGAGTATTCTCCCAGTTGGATCTCGCGATATGTTTTCATCAGCTTAGGGTGGAAGCTGAGAGTATAGCTAAAACGGCATTTCAGAAGCCATCTGGATTTTTTGAATGGTTGGTCATGCCATTTGGGTTGACCAATGCACCAGCATATTTTGTGGATCTTATGAATAGAGTATTCAGAGATCAGTTGAATAAGTTTGTTCTTGTGTTCGTGGACGATATACTTGTTTATTCGAGGACAGAGGAAGAACACAAGGAACATTTAAGAATAGTGATGGAGGTGTTGAGAAAACACCAATTGAAAGCAAAGTTTTCTAAGTGTCACTTCTGGAGGAGGGAAGTGAGATTCTTGTGCCATGTTGTTTCATAAAATGGTATTGCCGTGGACCCTGCGAAGGTGGCTACGGTACAAGATTGGTCTAGGCCCAAGAATGCGACAGACATAAGAAGTTTATTGCGGTTAGATGGATATTATCGTAAGTTTATCCAGGACTTCTCCAAGATAGCAGCACTGTTGACCCAGTTGACCAAGAAGAATCAAGCTTTTGTCTAGGACGAAAAGTGCGAGAAAGCATTCAAGAGTCTAAAGGAAGAGATGACGGACGCATGTGGTACCGGACTAGGTGATGTGTTGATGCAGGGAGGTAGGGTTGTAGCTTATGAAAGTTGGCAACTGAAACCGCATGAGAAAAGATACCCAACCCATAATTTGGAACTAGCAGCGATCATGTTCGCACTGAAGATGTGGAGGCATTATCTCTTGGGAGAAAGATTTGAGTTGTTTACTGATCATAAGTCATTAAAGTATCTTTTCTCTCAAAGGGATCTAAATCTCCAACAACAAAGATGGTTAGAATTCTTGGCTTCCTATGATTTCGACATCCCATATACACCAGGAAAGGGAAATGCGGTGGCTGATGCATTGAGTAGAAGACATGCCAGTTTAGGGGCTTTGTTTCTAGAATGGAAGCAACTGGAGTACATCGCGGGGTATGATTTCAGACCAAAGTGCGAATTGGATCCAGAAATGTTAGAAAGTTTGACGATCAGACCCATTTTGATTGAGCGGATTTGTTCCAGACAGAGGGACGATCCTAACCTATTGGAAATCATCTCAAAGTTAAAGATGGGAATCGACGGAGAGATGAACAAGTATGGGCTTGATCGAGATGGATGGCTTAGAAAGAATGGAAGACTTGTTGTACCCAATGTCATTGGATTGAGAGATGAAGTGCTTAGGGAATGTCATTGCTCAAAACTGACTATACATCCCGGTGGTAACAAGATGTACCGAGATATGAAGCAGACTTACTACTGGGAAGGAATGAAAAGAGACGTTGGGAAGTTTATATCCAAATGCATGAATTGCCAGCTAGTTAAAGCTGAGCAAAAGAAGCCTAGTGGTTTGTTGCAATCATTAGAAATTCCAGAGTGGAAATGGGAACAAGTCTCAATGGATTTCATTGATAGGTTACCAAGAACTAGGTTGGGCCATGATAGCATTTGGGTGATTGTGGACCGATTGACTAAGAGTGCAAGGTTTATACCCGACAAGTCAAACAGGACAACGGCTAAGTTAGTTGAACTATATGTAAAGTGGGTAGTGAGATTTCATGGAATACCCAAAGGCATTGTAAGTGACCGAGATCCGTTGTTCACTAATGGATTTTGGAAAAACTTACAAGAGGCGTTAGGATCAGAATTACATCTCAGTACCGTGTATCATCCTCAAACCGACGGACAGACAGAGAGGGTGAGTCGAGTATTAGAGGATCTCTTGAGAGCTTGCATATTAGACTTTAGTGGATCATGGGATGACCATTTGCATCTAGTAGAGTCTGCATATAATAATAGTTATCAATCCAGTATTGGTATGGCTCCATTTGAAGCTTTGTACGGAAGACCGTGCAACTCACCGTCCTGTTGGTTAGAGACCGGTGAGAAATATGTGCTTGGACCAGAAGTAATAAGAGAAACATCAGACAAGATCAAGGTTATCCAACAGCGAATGAAGGCTGCCCAAGATAGGCAGAAAAGTTATGCTGATAAGAGGAGAAGAGAATGAAAGTTCTCCATTGGCGACTTGGTGTTTATCAAGATTTCTCCGTTGAAGAGCACGATACGATTTGGCAGGAGAGGCAAGTTAGCACCTAGATTTGTTGGTCCATTCCCAGTTCTTGAGCAAATAGGGAATTTGGCATACAAAGTTGAATTACCAGAGAAGATGGCAGGAGTTCACAACGTATTTCATGTTTCCTAGTTAAGGAACTTCGTACACGACCCAGATGTGACTATTTCACCTGATCAGTTGGATGATATCGAAGTTGAACCCGAGGCGGTTGGGAACCGCAAGCCTATGCGTATTGTTGGGAACGATACGAAGCAACTTCGAAGGAAAGTAGTGAATCTAGTCAAAGTTCAGTGGGGCGAGAATGAGAATGACTGTACTTGGGAGACAGAGGAGAGCATTAGGAAGACATATACAGAACTCTTCGCCTAGTAAGATTTCAGTTTCGATTTAGTCTTTCTGCATGCTAGGATAGGTTTGTTTTATATTTTTTTTTGCATATTCGATTGTTGTATATGATTGGTAGGCATGCGGGATCCTTTGTATGTTTTGAGTTAAAGAATTTCGGGGACGAAATCTCTTAAGGGGAGAGAGTGTAACGACCCACATTCTACGCATCGCAGGATCGTAGAATATTTATTTCTTTCAGATACGAAGTCGTATGGTCATGTAATTTTAGGAGACGACTATTGGAGTCATTTCCCATATTCATGATTTTTGCCGATTTTTAAATGACTATTTTGCCCCTAGCTGATCTTGTTTTGGTCATAACTTTTGATTGGAAAGGATATTTGACCTGAAATCACTTCCATTGAATCCGGATGATGGTTTACAATTCCGTAGAGTGGTCGCATTAGCCAAACGGACTCACCCGTTTGGGAGCTATGGTTGAAACGAGATTCAGAAGGTGAAAAACTGCTTAACCAGGCCAAGTAAGGTGATTAGAAAATGGGCCCATAACCCATTTTGGGATTAGGGTTATGGGGAGGCTGAAATGAGTTAGGTTTTCATTTCATTTCCGTTTTCTAGCCGCCATTTACCTCCTAAGAACCCTAACAATGGCCTTCAACGTCTAAATCATCCCCAAACCACTTTCTAATTGAAGATTAGCCTAATCAACATCAAATTAAGGAGGAATAACACCAAAGCAAGGTTAGAACTGCTGTGTTTCATTGGGAACAGCACCAAACAGAGATTTATTTCAGATCTGAGTCTTATTTGTGGCAAAGGTGAGTGATTTGCATAGTTCCTCACTACTTATGGTTAATTAAGGGTAATTAGTGTTAATTAGCGAATCTAAACATGATTAAATTCTCGAAAAATATTTATAAATTTCGAAATATTGTTTTAGGCCTCTGTTAGGAAATTTGGTTGATTTGGTTAAGTTTTACTAATCATATCATTAGTTTTGCTTAAACATGCTTAGGGGAAAATATGGGATTTTGGCTATGTTTTATCCATTTTAACCTATCAAATTATCATTTTGGTGTTTATAGTTGATTCTCTATGTTGCTATGATTGTATGGTATGCTTTGTGATTGATTAGAACAGTTAGAATGGTCGAAAACGCCGTTGTATGGCGTAAAATAGTTGCTGGATGGTTGCAGGAAATGTGCAGGGTTTCAAACTGGATTGGATCGGATTATTGGGCTCGGATCGGATAGGAGAACCGAGCAAGTGGACTTGATACGGATTGGAACTTAGCATAAGGGGCTTGGCGAGAAGGAATGCCATTTGCTTAGAGTTGGAGTTGGTAAGGGGATCGGATCAGAGAGACCAGAAGGTGATCGAATCGGGCGAATGAAGGAGGATGGGATCGGATCGGGATATCCAGGAGGGAGCAACCACCGAACCGAACAGAGGATATGCGCTATACTTCTGAACCGAACCAAGCAAGTGTGAGTGGATTGAACCGAGGAGGGATGGAGCACTGCTCAAGGCATGGACTAGGACCACCGAATCGAACCGGGTTGGGAGTACCGAACCGAACCAGATGTATACTTTTACTTCATCGTGACGACTTCTTCTGAAGACCAACTTCAATTCGACCAAAACCTGGGATGCAAAGGAAGTCCAAATAGGAAGTAGAACTCAAGATCCAGTTGGGAACTAACGAGTTAACTTCATGAGTTGGGCTTTTCTGCGAGACGTGTGCTAAGGGGTTGTCGATGTCTATAACTTTGGAGAACTATATGTAAGGGGTACGTGAACGAATTCAGGGCCACAATGGCCTAGGTACGACTAAAGAGCTATAGACCAATGAAGTGGGGTCATTTGTAAAGATTTGGTCATGACTCCATGGGGTAAGCTTGGTAGTAGCAGTAGTTGTACAAGTCGAACTCCGTCACTACTTCGATGGGTCTAGTGATTGACAGTGGTGGACATCGTATGATTTATGCACTGAGTGAGAGATGCGAGGATGGTTGCTATGGTTGATTTTTTTGCCATCATTATGACATGCACACCCCCACCCTCCCACCCCCCCCCCCCCCCCGTTATCTTTACACCATCTTTTCAGTGGCACCTTAAAGTATTGTACAGTACGCAGTGCTAACTCTTTGGTTGCAGGTCCAGGTTCAGGTATGGTTTAATATACCTGTTATTGTTCTGTTTAGCTGCTTATCGCTCATACCAGACTTTTTTCTGACCCAGAGTTTTATGTCTCTTCTTATTACTCTGGGTGCTCTCACGAGCAGACTAGAGACAGGTTAGGTGGTATGCACGAGTAGCTGTACCGAAGACGAGCAGGAGGCTTCCACGTATGATACACACACACACACATACACACACACACACACACACACACATATATATATATATATATATATTCTCCCTGTGTTGTTGCGGTCACTACTTTGGGCATTAGTGGTGTACCTTTCTTTCTTTTGTTTAGAGATAGTAATTGGGGAAGCTGTAATAAGCTGTATTTGGATTTCCGCTACTCTGATGATGATGTTGATGTTGGTTTTAGTTATCAGCTTATGCACTGTCTCACCTGTTTTATGTCAAGTACATTATTATTATATTTTGTTCCGTGCGCTGTGAGACATTCTACTGGTTTTCGATTAGTTCATTCTCTTCTTTCCTTTCTTTGACGACCGTTCTGTGCTAGTCGGGCATGTGTACAGTGCACTTTCGGAGGAAATACCGGCTGGTGCGGGGCGAGCTGTCACAGTCTTACTTGTAGCTACTGAATCTGCAGATGCCTTTCATAATTTCCTTTTCAGTCAGTTATCGATCCACCAGCTCCTTATATCATGGGTATCAAGGAAATAAAATCATGTACATGCAAAGTGACATAAATTTATTTCAAACAACATCTGAGTTACCTTGGGACCAGATTAACATATATTTACTTCAAACTACATTATGGCAGAACATTGCACAAAGACACTGAAAGAAAAGGAATCAGAATCTAAATTATCTTGAACCCCGATTCAACAAAAGGATCTTTAAAACTTGATGCAATCAGAGCAAATAAAATCTTTCACATAACATCTCATTGCCATTTATTCATATACCCAACCACGTAGACAAATTGTATTTCCAACTCTATACCTGAAGCTACACATAAGAGCATCTCCAACAAGATTACGAACCGTAATGTTACGGTCCATAATATTCAAGGAAAATATATGAAAATCACCCAACAGGGGCACGCCGATTAAATCAACGCGCAGTAATTTTGCCTCAAACTCAATATTGTGATTAAATCGGTGACTAAATGCGCAAAAAATAAACGTAGAATAATAATGTGCAGAATAGTGTGGACACACGGCAATAAGTGTGTGGACACACGCAAATAATAATTTGCCTCAAACTCAAAATAATTTGGCTGGAATCACAATGTGGACACACGGAAGTAAATGTGTGGAAACTATAAAGTGGTCCCCCAAAAAGCATGACATAGTGGTCCCCAATATTATGAAATGCGGGAAGAAACTTAGTGCCAATATGTTTTTTAATGATGCTCGCGAGCCGATTTTATAGGCTTGCGACCTCGCAAGCCGATAAAATAGGCTTGCGACGTCGCGAACCGGTAAAATCGACTCGCGGGGCATATTCCGAATTTTGAATATGCCCTGTAACATTTGCCTGAATATTCAGATTGAGGATAATTGTTGGGTACACTTTTTCCTTCAATTCAGAATATTTACCTTGAATATTGCAACTGTTGGAGTTGCGCTAAGCCATAATCCTTTTAACATCCGGACCATAACTCAAAGTGTTCGACCTTCAGTATAAAAAATAAAATTAATTAATTCGGAAGTAAGAACTAGTCTAAAAAATTATAGTAGTAAAATATACCCACTGCCATGCATAAAGTCGATAAATACCAAATCCTCTTCCGTGTACCCCAAGACGCCTTTTAGATTAGTATTAGACTCCTCTTTGTGAATTTGACAAGATGGTCAAATGAAAAAATTTCCTATTTTCATATATGAACACAATAAAAAAATTGTTAAGGTATGCTAATACTGTAATTATTTGATAGCATTCGTGAACCGATCAGAAGCGGTAGCCTCTTCAATATAACTGTAAGATCGACAATAAAATCATCTATAGCAGGTACTCTGAATGATATGCTAATAGGTATATTCTGAATCACATAACATTAAGCTTTCCATTCAATACAGGGCAGGTTTCCTACACCATAATTTCATCACATTTTGCCATTTTCTAATATCTTAACCATCAAAATTGTATGAAAACTGGGATGAATCATTAAAAACTAAAGCTCTTACCTTGGCAACTCCAATGATGCTAGGAATAATGTTAAAATACAGTCACACGCACGTTAACTAAAATTAGCACTTAATAGAGAAAATTACCATAATTTTGCTAGAGTATTGATGCACCTATGAATGAAAACAATTTGATTTATAATTAAACATCAGTAATAAAGCAGGTTCACATAATTGGTTTGTTCTGGCCAAGATTTAATAGTGAATATTTAGATCCAAATACACTTTTCGAAATTTAGATAAAAGTTGCTTTTGTCGTAGGAGCGACTCTTTTCTAATCTCTACACGACAGTATTAGTTATCGATATGAGAATGAGAAACCATATTAAAAAATACATTATATTCTAAAAATTCAAAAAAACAGTAAATAGGTTTTTTTTTTCACATTACAATGAGAAAAAATATATCAATTCCTCCCACTTGGCTGCTGAAGCAGTAGTGGGAGAACGTTTTCTGATCTTCTTTTTACCCCAAAAACTCAATATAAACTAAGTGTTATCAGCGGAATAAGCCAACAACTCAATGTAAACTAGAAACAATAAACCATGTAATAACATGAAATAAATTAAGTGAATTTACATGGAGGATACCGATTAAGAATCTCAGAACCCTTAATTAGATATTCATTTCCATGTACAGGTAAAATCAAATTTTATTTTATTTTCACCTTTCCCCTCCTCTATCCGGGCTTGGGACCGACAATGTAAAATACACATCGGCGGAAATAAAAAGTATTGTAGTTTAAAGATGCAAAACATTAGTGAATATGAAACTAACATATATGGACTAAGAAATTTGAAAATACTGAGTAATTAAAACAAAGCCATTCTTAACACTCTATTCTGTCATATAGTCTATTTATTTTATAACATAGTACAAAAGATATCAGTTGCAAGAAATTATCTTTCCCTTGATGATGTCTACTGCCGGTTTTTTAAGTTTGCATTTATAGTAACAAGTATCAAGCAACAAGTAAAACATATACCATCTGGCAGTTTACAGTAATCAACTATTAAGTGCACAAAAATTCCATCATAGTTCCGTTACATTATGTACAAGCTTGAATATGCAAACAATGGGATTGTTGTTTTTCAATATAAACCTTTATGAGATGAATTAATTAAACAGACAAGCCATAAACAAATAACTGGATAAATAAAATTTAGAAACTATGCAAAAGGCAAAAGTCAACTGAACATCAAAAACTTCAAAACATTACAAACATTTCAATCCAGAAAACTAAATCAGACATGCCAAGTCAAACTACTTTATGACGAAACCAAATTGTTATATAATTATTAAGAAAGATCTAGACTGATGAACTCCTTGCTCCAAGCAACAGTAGATCCAACAGCATCTCCAACAACTTTAAATTCATCCGTACTTCGCCACAAATAGGCTACTTCATCCTTAGCATGATCAACAGAGACTTTCCAAGCATCAAGTCCTAAAGGCTTGAAGTGAACCAAATCACAAGGATTTGTGGAGAAAATCACACCTTCAGCCACCACTACCCCTTTCTTATACCAGCTCATCAATTTGCATTTAGTTCCAATCGCTGGATCTAGTGAAACGACAACCCCAATTTTTTCACAATTGACATGGTTTTCAGCATCATTCGACTGCTAGGACCATAAAATAAAATAAACCAGTTCACGAAGTGGCAATAGTAAAAAGTACAATTTGCATTGTTTCACATTTACCATTGAATTATCAAGCTCAAGAGAGTTTGCATTATCGGCTTGTTCATTTGACTATCTTAAGCATACTAAAATTAACTAATTAGACAATGAATTTCAAAAAAAATATCAGTAAAAATGTGGAAAAAAACTGCTAGTACTTTCCTGCATAAGTCAATCCACTTTGGCCTGAAGTTCCCTCACATTATCATCAAGTGCAAGCATCATTTTACTTGTATGAGCTTGCGCTTTTAATTTGGACATTATAACCCTGAATCCCAGCCCTTTTACTTTACCAGGACGGTCTTTACCAATAACGCTTGAAAGGGCATCATCACTCAGTGATAGTCTTGGATTTTTTGACTGCAAGCTATTAAACTCCTGTATTTTTTTCCGGAAGATATCAAATAGTTGTTATGCAAGCAAAATACGATGGAACGTACATGAATAATTTTACTAATACCACATTATTTCTTTTATCCTATGATGATTAAAAAAAATCAACATGCTATTTTGAACTGGTATTATTTTTATCTTCCTTTATGTTATAAATATTGGTTTTTGTCTTACCATCGATTCTGCAACAACTGTATTTGTGGGATTTCCATCCTTAGTTAAGCGTCCTTCAGTCCACAAGAGGACCCTAGTTATTTCTTGATCTGGCTTTTTGTTCTTCTGCAATGTTTCAAAAATGATTTAGTGATCTTTTGACAAATGTATGTATTTATCAAGCAATAGTAAGTACAAAAGTTCAAAATTGCATATTTACTATTTTTTGCTCTAATCTTGCACAGCCTTGCCGACTCATCGTGTGTGGTTGAGAGTGTTTTTCCCTTACTTTCGTCATCAAAGCACTTTTCGCCTACAAGAACAAAAATCATCTAAAATTTTTAAAAACAAATATTTTCAGGTAATTTCCCTCTTCATTTCTAATGCTTATAATCAGCAGTGATAACAGTTTATTCATTTCTAGTAATAACATCAACTGCAGTATTAAATTCAAGGATAATTTCAACTTACTTGAAATTTTACCAACAATCTTTTCTTTATGAATTCACTCCACTCATTATCAGTCAAGTTTACAGGCTTTAACTCAGCTAGTTTTTTTTTTCTTCCTTACGCAGCAGTTGAGCTTCAGCTACACCTTTCCCTAGAAGGCATCTATGCTCTCTTAGAGAGTTTGACATTTTCTGCAATTTGTAGTCTTTGTGTGTTTAATCCAAATTGTACCTTAGTTGTAACAAAGGTCATGCATAAAACAATATAAAAATAGAATATTAAGCGCATATATATATATATATATATATATATATATATATATATATATATATATATATATTATCTTGTGCCATGAGTGAGCGAAAAAAATGGGACATGTAAAAGTACTTGTGAATTTAAAGGTTGCAAATTCATATTGCTAGAACCGTTATATTTTTGAAACATAACATCTAACAATAAAGAAAATTCATATCTACGGAAAGCATCAGTCTATTTTATTTGACTGAAGAATTAATTGCGAACAAGAAGAAGCCTGCAAGAATTAATTATGACCACTGGGCCTATATTAGGTCTGTCATTGCCTCACAACCAAATCTAGTGCAATAATTAAACAATGAACAGTATGCCTTATATATATACACACACATATATATATATATATAATAGTTTACTTTGGTTTTAAAAAAAACGTGGATGTAGCAGAACCTCTATTGATTATATATTTTTGTATATTAAAGTATGAAATAGCGTAACCAAGTTGGTAGTGTAACAAATGTTATAAAATACAACATTTGACATGAGAGGGAATCAAATATGTTAACCCTTCAGCTATGCATATTTTGTCATTACACACTACATGTATAAATTACATCCATTAAATATTACACGTATATACATATAAAATCTAAAATCTATTACACATAGTAATAACATCACAATTTGGCAGGTTCTTTTTTTTAAACAGTTCACAAATTAAGAAGAAATATGTGCTTCTACTTTCTTGACCTTGATCTTTCTCTTTTTTTACTATTAAAAACATTGATATTGATGCAAAGACTGTTGCCAACAATAACACATTTTTCTCAGCTTGAATATTTGCGTTAGCATGGAAATTCTTTTCCCCTAAATTTACACTTTTTTTACAATAATCTTTTCACAATTGTTCTACCTTAACGCCTAAATGAAAAAAAAATGGTACATGAAATAAATAGTCCTTTATCGCCACATGTACTAAAATATCAACAAATCTAGGTATATTATGAGCATCCAATAAGATGAACAATATGAATGTAAAAAACAGTTAACTTACTAACACAAGTTACCAAAGGTTGTCTTTGTGATATGATGGGACCTTTTTCCACCGATCGTAAAATATTGAAACTTTATCACGAACCAATGCACCAAAGGCTGTCCCTTTTCGTTGAAATCCACATCCATACATGCACAGTATGATTCTCGAATTCCCAAACCCTTGAGTTTAGTTATGCCTCGTTTCTTCTTTTTGACTTCAAGATTGTTGTCTTTGTTGTTATGGTCATTTTCTTCCGGTTTGTCATTTGACAATGGCTCATCATTTAGACCGTACTCTTGAATACTATCATCATTAAGCAAAGTAGAATTTGTATTCAAGGGCTGTGGTCTTTTTGTCCGCTTTCCAGTATTTTTTGAGTTCTATAACAATGGTTATTGAGTAAGTTATGAATGAAAAAAAATATAACATTAACAAACTAAAAAACTATGTGGTGTCTTTGTACTTTACATCAAGTGAAGGTGAGCACAGATCTTGCTCGTCAACCCTCTGGACTCCAGTATTATCAACAGCTGATGGTTGTAATCTTTTTGATGCACGAGTTATCTTTTTTTGGTTGCTGCAACATCATAAATTTTCTATCAGTTTCATGTCAGAAAAAGATAAATATAAATAATTATATTTAAATCGTGGTCATCTGCATATTTTTCCTCCATGATAAATGCGGCCCTTAATCCAAATTGAAGGTAATCACTCCCATGTTAATATAAATTGCCATAACAAATTGATGGTTAATAAAAGTATATCAAAAACTCATAGATCTGAAACTTTTTCAAAGACCTAAATATTATATATAACAACAGTCGAACAATGTAATTGCTAACAATTACCAGACATGAACATGTATCACATTGACAATTTGCCACATATAACAAATCTATAATAAAGTTGTATGTGTACCCGTAATAATTTTAAATTACAAAGTTCGATACTTGAATTATTCAACTACTATGTTGTAGACATCAAAACATAAATCACAAGAACTCTATATCTAGTCCCTTAAACTCAGAGCAAATTTGGAAGTACAATCATACAACAGTTTCAATTTGGAATCAATAAACGGAAATTTGAAGAAAATAACTATTAAATTAGTGCACTGCTAAAAGCATCCAGGTTTGTGCTTCCTAACACCATGGCATGGTAGCCAAAAGCAAAAAACTAGGTGCTTTTAGTTTCACATGGTGTACAATGCTAAAGGTACCATGTTTCGTGCTTTTGGCTACCATACCATGGTGTTACGAAGCACAAACTTGGATGCTTTTAACAGTACACTTAAATTAACGATAAGTGCAAAGATTATTCACAGTCCATTAACGAAAGGATTAAAAATCAATCGTGAACCCTCAACAAGGTAAATAACAAAAAATACGAATGTAAACTAACATCAGGGTAACCAATAAATTCATAGAAGACGCTGAAATCAAAGTAACCAATTTTACGAGCAGAGGTGTTTAAGAAATCGAGCGGCTCTTCAGAACGGTTATAGGTATTGCTTTGGGGCAATCAAACTTTAAAATAGGAATTGAGAAGCATGCACGATTAAGTGGTCGGATTAAGGGTTGATTATGGATGCACAATGCCCTAAAATCTGCCGCCATGATAGTAATGGAGATGTTTTCCACAAACTTTACTTTGGCCAAAATAATTTCCGAGAAATACAAAAAACTGTTAAAAAGAACGAGTTGGACGGTCACACAGTGAGAACATCTTTATATTTATGCCATGGCATCCAACATTAATTAGGCAATTAAACTTAATTTGCTGTAATATACATATAAATGTTGTGAATATGCTTTTATTAGTTCTCTGTTTAGTCCCACATCATGGAAAAAAGTTAAACATCAGCTCAAAAGCCTATATATAAAGGATCCAATGTAATAGAAAGAAAGACACATCTGAATGAATAGAAATATTCTATCTCCCTTATTTCTTATTGAAACGACCCGAAATCCCCCTTACGGGAAATCCCGGATTGAGTCAAGGACAAGCCACAAAAGAGCGCAGACGGGAGAACATTTCATTGTATATTACAACAATTCATCAGAATACAAGAATATACAGAGTATAAATGAATAAATATTACACAGAAATATCAGAGATTTAAATTACATTTAAATACATCGCAGCGGAAATAATACAAAACACAACTAGAAGGAGATATACGGATACAAAGCTTTCTGGATATCGTTCCAGTTGTAAACCAGGATCCTGTGAATATAAATCTGCAAAACCAAAACTACTAGCTGCCCGTGTCAAAATAAGGGCACCCAGAGTTTAGGTTAAAAACAATAAACTCTAGGTCAGTCATGTGACTGGTGTGAGAACTAAAACAATTATTTATCTTTATTTTAAAAATCAGATATATCAAGGGACCACGTCGTATATCACAGAACGGGTTTCCTCCCAAGAATACCAGTGCATATAACAAATCAGCGCAATGCTTTTTGGAAAAATGAAGCTATTATAAGACCCAGGTCCTATCACACAATGCAACGCAAGCCGGGGGATAGGGTTTTCCCTTATAATAGCCAAACATGTTTAGTACGTTTTTAAACAATTCATTTGATACTATTATAAGTGCATAGTGTATAAAACAACTTCAAATCATAAGTATCAATCATAGACGGCATGGGTACCATATATCATGTCGCCATACTAGGCTCTACAATCAAAACCGAAAATGTCACGTATTTGGAAATTGGATTTCCGTCTGTGAACCGAGGCTAGGGATCGTCCTCAACCGATTCGAGACAATCTAGCCCATGTCTCAGGCAAGCGTGCAGGCAAGCCTTGGATCGTCAGGGTCGATCCACACGGAGTGGATTATTATGCCTAAACAATATGTCTCTCCGCCCTATGGGGCGTAAATGAGCCAACAAATGACTCCATCGGACCCGGATCATCCGATCAAACCGAGGCGCCTCGCAACAGCAACAATCACATAAGTCAAACTCGTCAGGGCGTGTAAAACCACTGAAGCCACTTCTAGCTAGAAAGAAACGCATGTCCTCCCTGAGGTCCTTCTCCCGTTTCTGGTTCACAACCGGGGTGTGAGGCTCGCGAATCAACGCTACACAAAGCTACGCTACACAGGTCGTGCTTTGATCATCAACCACAAGACTCTGCTTTTCAACAGAAGCCTTGATCATTTGCATCTTAGCATGCCACACAGGCAAACCACTCTATGCAACCGATATCAGTCACACAGAATGAAATCCGATGTCAGACACACAGTCCATTTACAAGTTCGTTCTGGGTCTGAAAGAAACCGGAGGCACCTAGTAACCCGCATATCCATCGATCTCCAAGTACGTCTGGACGACCACCAACTGATTCCCTCCTTTTGGGTATACGGCCCAATCAAGATCATCAGTAATTATCCAAACTACGTGAAGACCTCCGGTCTTCTACCATCGTCTTCATCTTCGACACCACGTCAAATCAGTTATCCAAAATAGGATAAACCCGGTCTTTCTGAATAACTCGCGTATATAATAAACAAGTGTTACACAAACACAACATACGCCTCATTCCAATTCATCAGTCACTAACCGCAAATTAGCAAGAGAATAATTCCCCAAACATTAACCCCAAAGACCGAAACCAACATCAGATCAATATCAGGAAACCATTCATCTTAGCCAACGTACAATTAGTTTTTAAATTTCACATTCTTAGGAAAAGGTTCCCATAAATTTTGTCAAAGTTAAATTCCTTTAAATTTATTCTTTAATCTTCCTTTGAATATCACTTTAAACTAGTCGGGATTAGCGAACCTTACCGAAGTAATCATTTGTTTTGATTTCCCAATCCCAACCTATTCATCCCATGAAGTAAAACTGGTAATACTTCATATCTAACACTACGGTGTTATCGGTAAATTCAATCACCATTTCACGTTCAAATCTAATTAAAGATTTAACTATCGCCTGGAGTAAAACCGGTGATACCCCATTCTCGATCTTTTCAATCTAATTATAGATTCATTAAAACTCCACTTGGTTTTAATCTTTAACTGGGTTAAAGAATCAGTGTCATTTAAAAATGATTTACGATAAACCCCAAAATCACATCACATTTCAATCAGTCCCTAACCGTAAATTAACAAGAGGATAATTCCCTAAGTATTAACCCCGAAGGACGAAACCAACATCAGATCAATACCCCAGAAACCATTCAACTTAACTAATCTCAGTTAGTTTCTGATTTTCTTAACTCCTTTGGGTCTAAGAACAGTATTATTGAAGATACCGTTCACGACAACCCAAAATCACATTCCATTAATTATCGGGTTAAAGAATAAGTGTTATTTAAAACACTGTTCACGATAAACCCAAAAATCAATACTAATTCAATTCCAATTAAATATTATTTAATTGGTACACTTCATTATATCTAAATAAAAAGATTTAATCTTTTTCTCAACAGGGTTCAAGACCAGTGTTGATGAAGACACCATTCACGACAAACCCAAATCACATTTGATATTAAATACAAGGCTCTGAATAGAAAATATATCGGCTTATATTCAATATCAAATTCTACGACCAACAAATATCGTATTGGAAATAAAGATATAAATATATCTTTCAAATTCCCATAACAATATATGTATCATCACGAAATCCAACATCAAAATATTCCGAAGACAATTTCGATTCAAATCCATTCCAATATAATTATTGGAAATTCTGGTTATTTTCAAAACCATTTCAAATCAATTTTATTTATTTAAAAATAAATAGAATTATAATTCTATTTCAAAACTAGTTCATTTTGATAAAAATCTATTTTTATCTTTTCAAATATGGAGTTTTTCATCCCAATTCTTCCAAAATCATTTCTTATGATTTTACACAAGTTATTACTATTTTTCATAATTCTATCAAGGCCCGTACAGTCGATTTCCATCAACGGCCATCGAACTGCACTTACAACGACCTTTTCCAAATTTGATTTGGACATAATTCCAAATCCAACCGTTAGATTTCTAATTTCTAACATTCTTTAGAAAGCTATTTTCGATACGAACCCAAATGTTCCGGTTTTAGGAGAATCCGACGGTCGGATCTCCCGCAATATCCATTCGAAGTAAATGGTCGAAATTCACGAACTACCGCAGCGCGGCGCGTTCTATTCAGGCCATTATATTATATATATAATATATATAATATATACTTCATCGATTTCCTTTTAAAACGTATTATATAAATCGTTTTAAATTCGTTTTCAAAACGATTTCAACTCCTTTTCAAATTCAAATCAAAATTGAATTTTTCCTTATAAATTCGATTTAAATTCTTTTCAAATTGATTTCAATTCAAATTGATTTCTAATTCAATTTCAGTTCCTTTTCAATTCAATTCAATTTCAATTCGAATTCATTTCTATTCAATTTCAATTCGAATTCATTTCTATTCAATTTCAATTCGAATTCATTTCTATTCAATTTCAATTCGAATTCATTTCTATTCAGTTTCAGTTCGAATTTCAATTCTTTTCAAAATATCAGATTTTGAAATCACTTTCGATATTCATTATAAAATGAATAAAATCGACATAAATATCGTTCACGTCAAAATGGCGTCAATATAATCAACACGGCTTCATATATTTCTATTTTCAAATATTCTATTTCAAATATTTCTATTTCAAATATTTCTATTTTCAAATATTCTATTTCAAATATTTCTTTTTAAAATATTTCTATTTTCAAATATTCTATTTCAAAACTGGAATGAGGCCCAATCAATTACCATATAATGTTAATTATATGAATTTTCTACCACACGTATCTAACAGCAACGATAAATCATCAACCATCATCCAAAGTGCGTTCTACATTGTATAAGCATCAAATATAAATATTCAACGCTTATAACAGTCTATCCATCAATCGATCGACATACTGCTAATTATTGGGATTAGTGTATGTCATATATCATCCCAATACCCGTGTGGGGTTTCAAACAATCAAACACAGATTTTGTTTGTGCAGTTGGGCGATGTGTAAAATTTATCGTCCCAATCAATATTAGTTAAATGTGTTTATATAAACAAATCGTTCGATTTGTTTTTATTAATTTATTTCATTTCATATACACGTTAAAAATTCTATTTTTAACTATAAAATATTTTTAACTATATAAATATTTTATTTCATTTCACATCACACAATCAACTACACATCAAAATCAAACAAACAAGCATATAAGCCATCCATGGTCTGTGGACGACGGGTGTCGGGTGCTACTAAACATCGTCTGCATCCTAATATATATATATATATATATATATATATATATTAACTAGAAAATTAAATTAAAAGTGAGAAGTTCTCACCGAATCAGCCAAACCAAACTTCTCGACTCTTCATATGCAGAAAATCTCCGCCATTTCTTCTTTCGTCACTTTCGTCATCCGTATTCACTACATATATAAAAATCGAATTTTTTTACTTCGCTATTCAATATATAAAAATCGAATTTTTACTTTGCTATTCAATATATAAAAATCAAATTTTTACTTCGTTATTCAATATATAAAAATCGAATTTTTACTTTGCTATTCAATATATAAAAATTGAATTTTTACTTTGCTATTCAATATATAAAAATCGAAATTTTTACTTTGCAATTCAATATATAAAAATCGAATTTTTACTTTGCAATTCAATATATAAAAATCGAATTTTTACTTTGCTATTCAATATATAAAAATCGAATTTTTACTTTGCTATTCAATATATAAAATTGAATTTTTACTTTGCTATTCAATATATAAAAATCGAATTTTTACTTTTCTATTCAATATATAAAAATCGAATTTTTACTTTACTATTCAATATATAAAAATCGAATTTTTCCTATATTGAAAATCCTATCTTTACTATGTTAAAAATCCTATCTTTACTATATTAAAAATCCTATCTTTATATAGGAAAAACCTTCGCCTTCACCTAAATAAAAATCTCGTCTTTTGCTAAACAAAAGTCTTACCTTTATTTTAAATCTATCTACAAGAAATCGAATTTTTAATTCATGAAAAAAAAACTGAAAAGAAAGTTAAATAAAATAAAGAAAACTCACCTTTGCATTTTCAGAAAGGGCAGGAGGGTTTCAGGCGTCGGAGGAGCTGTAGGGGAGGCGTGCGAGGCTCGCCCCGTCGCTGGCAGGTGGTTGCAGGCGGAGGCGGTTTAGGGTTTAGGGGGGTGGTTCGATCCTAGAAGGGGAGACAAGGGGGAAGGAGAGGTGGCAGCATCGAAAACCGGGGGGGGGGGGGGGTCTGAGATTGGTCGCGCCGGTGGCAGCGTGCCTGAGGGCGTGGTGGCTGCTCCGTTGGGAGGAGCGACGGCGCTCCTCCCCCTCTTCGTCTTCCTTTTTTTCTATTTGATTTTGAATGAACGATAAAAAGGGGGCTCAGTGGATAAAGGGAGAGTGAGGGTAAGGTAATAATTTTATATATATTTATTTTAATTTTTATCTCCAAAAAGCAACTTAAAATTTCAGACTTGAAATGGGACCCACTGCCTGTCGTCCCTACCTAATTACTCCCATTTCGAACACAATGGGATATGTATCGTAAGCTGATTCGACTGTTTCGATCAGTTTCCGCCAAAATCAACATATAACTCTATATATTGAATTTGAACGCGCATTTCAATTTACTGGGGTTACATACTAACTCGAAAAATTCCAGAAAAATATTTTCTAACTTCGTATCGACGATACGGTTCTAACAAAACTAATTTCGTTGAATTCTGAGACTGTTTGAAAAATAGCCATTTTTTCAGTCGATTAAAATCAACTGAAACTGGTCAAACACGTTTCCCTTTGCCACGCTCACATATTGATTCGAAAAATTACGAAATTTGAAATCTAGCAATATTTTGACATCACGGATCCAACAAAAGTGGTTTCGTAGAAAACCAATGTCGTTTGCAAAATTTCCATTTTTAAGGGCCGGAATTCCATAGCGACTATTCAGAATTTTCAACTGGACATATCTTTTGATTTCCGCTATGAAATTTTGATTTTTCGGATTCGTTCGAAAGATATTCACACATAGATTCAAAAAATTTCGATTTCGTTAAAATCCAGTTTATTTTGCACCCGATACATTCATTTGAATTCTGAAATCGAATTATCGAACTACCGCGCCATTTTCAATTCCTTTTATAATTATAAATAATATTTATATTCTAACGACGATTCGAATAAATATATACGTTCGAATTCTATTCAAAATAAATTTCTCGTCATTATTACTTAAAATAATCCATTTTAAATATTCAAAATTCGCTAAAATTGCCAAAATAAAAATTTTATATTGGTCTTGATTTCCGGGTTATTACAATCTCCTCCACTTAAAACTTTTCGTCCCCGAAAAGGAACGAAGCCAAAAGTTGTTTTACAAATCAACTCAACTTCCAGTATTTTCACTACGGCTTAAGTTCTTCAACTTTTCAAATTTTTCAAAAATTTGGCTAACACCCTAAATTTTTGAAAAAATTCGCCATAACCTCCCCTGCACCGGGAGCACCGGGAAAATCTCGAAATTGCCATACAGGCCCTCTGATCTCAAAAAGAAAAAGAAAAAGCCAATCGGCTCATAAAATCATCATCACCCAAACAAAATAGTAAATTATGGTAAACATGTACCTATTTGTCATGCAAACAATTTTATTCTTCAGCTCTAGCCTCCTTGCTATGACCTGTTCAATGTAAGTACATGTATATGCAAGCAAATGCGACTAATTTTCCAATACCATTTACTATTTGGTTCAAATTGGCTATATGGCTCAAATTTTAACCACTCAACCAATAATCAAACAACACAACCACCAATCAATTATTTGATTATCGTTTCAAATTCATAAATTTGATATATAGTCAAAAATCAAGTTTTTGGTGCCAAATCACATCAATAGGCCCTATCTAATTTTGGTTCTCACACCAGTCAATAGGAAATATATAGAAATCACACTTTCGTCACTCGAAGATAAATTCTGACGATGAGTACTCAACCATCAGAATCATATTCGGGCCACTAGAGCATGATTCTATATCTATCCAGTATATTAAAACTTCGAATGCACGCGGATCAGACGTACACGCAAAATCTTTATATACTGGATTGTCCAAATTCGATATAAAATAAATATTCAAATACGTATAAAACGATTTAAATTTCAAAACAAAATTGTTTTCATTTGAAAAATATACTCTTCACACTCGTTCTAGGATACTACTGATCCTATCTCTAACGAGTCATTCTAATTGGATATTACTAATCCGATATCTGATGAATTCTTTCGTTTGGTTCTAATATGTCTTGTTCTCTAAGCTTTGTAAACCAAAGCTCTGATACCACGATGAAACGACCCGAAATCCCCCTTACGGGAAATCCCGGATTGAGTCAAGGACAAGCCACAAAAGAGCGCAGACGGAAGAACATTTCATTGTATATTACAACAATTCATCAGAATACATGAATATACAGAGTATAAATGAATAAATATTACACAGAAATATCAGAGATTTAAATTACATTTAAATACATCGCAGCGGAAATAATACAAAACACAACTAGAAGGAGATATACGGATACAAAGCTTTCCGGATATCGTTCCAGCTGTAAACCAGGATCCTTTGAATATAAATCAGCAAAACCAAAACTACTAGCTGCCCATGTCAAAATAAGGGCACCCAGAGTTTAGGTTAAAAACAATAAACTCCAGGTCAGTCATGTGACTGGTGTGAGAACTAAAACAGTTATTTATCTTTATTTTAAAAATCAGATATGTCAAGGGACCACGTCGTATATCACGGAACGGGTTTCCTCCCAAGAATACCAGTGCATATAACAAATCAGCGCATTGCTTTTTGGAAAAATGAAGCTATTATAAGACCCATGTCGTATCACACAATGCAACGCAAGCCGGGGGATAGGGTTTTCCCTTATAATAGCCAAACATGCTTAGTACGTTTTTAAACAATTCATTTGATACTATTATAAGTGCATAGTGTATAAAACAACTTCAAATCATAAGTATCAATCATAGACGGCATGAGTACCATATATCATGTCGCCATACTAGGCTCTACAATCAAAACCGAAAATGTCACGTATTTGGAAATTGGATTTCCGTCTGTGACCCAAGGCCAGGGATCGTCCTCAACCGATTCGAGACAATCTAGCCCATGTCTCAGGTAAGCGCGCAGGCAAGCCTTGGATCGTCAGGGCCGGTCCACACGGAGTGGAATATTATGCCTGAACAATACGTCTCTCTGCCCTATGGGGCGTAAATGAGCCAACAAATGACTCCATCGGACCCGGATCGTCCGATCAAACTGAGGCGCCTCGCAACAGCAACAACCACATAAGTCAAACTCGTCAGGGCGTGTAAAACCACTGACGCCACTTCTAGCAAGAAAGAAATGCATGTCCTCCTGAGGTCCTTCTCCCGTTTCTGGTTCACAACCGGGGTGTGAGGCTCGCGAATCAACGCTACACAAAGCTACGCCACACAGGCCGTGCTTTGATCATCAATCACAAGACTCTTCTTTTCAACAGAAGCCTTGATCATTTGCATCTTAGCATGCCACACAGGCAAACCACTTTATGCAACCGATATCAGTCACACAGAATGAAATCCGATTTCAGATACACAGTCCATTTACAAGTTCGTTCTGGGTCTGAACGAAACCGGAGGCACCTAGTACCCCGCATATCCATCGATCTCCAAGTACGTCTGGACGACCAACAACTGATTCCCTCCTTTTGGGTGTACGGCCCAATCAAGATCATTAGTAATTATCCAAACGACGTGAAGACCTCCGGTCTTCTACCATCGTCTTCATCTTCGACACCACGTCGAATCAGTTATCCGGAATGGGATAAACCAGGTCTTTCTGAATAACTCGCGTATATAATAAACAAGTGTTACACAAACACAACATACGCCTCATTCCAATTCATCAGTCACTAACCGCAAATTAGCAAGAGAATAATTCCCCTAACATTAACCCCGAAGGCCGAAACCAACATCAGATCAATATCCCATTCATCTTAGCCAACGTACAGTTAGTTTCTAAATTTCACATTCTTAGGGAAAGGTTCCCATTAATTTTATCAAAGATAAATTCCTTTAAATTTATTCTTTAATCTTCCTTTGAATATCACTTCAAACTAGTCGGGATTAGCGAACCTTACCGAAGTAATCTTTTGTTTTAATTTCCCACTCCCAACCTATTCATCCCATGAAGTAAAACTGGTAATACTTCATATCTAACACCGCGGTGTTATCGGTAAATTCAATTACCATTTCACGTTCAAATCTAATTAAAGATTTAACTATCGCCTGGAGTAAAACTGGTGATACCCCATTCTCGATCTTTTCAATCTAATTGAAGATTCATTAAAACTCCACTTAGTTTTAATCTTTAACTGGGTTAAAGAATCAGTGTCATTTAAAACACGATTCACGATAAACCCCAAAATCACATCATATTTCAATCAGTCCCTAACCGTAAATTAACAAGAGGATAATTCCCTAAGTATTAACCCCGAAGGCCGAAACCAACATCAGATCAATACCCCAGAAACCATTCAAATTAACTAATCTTCAGTTAGTTTCTGATTTTCTTAACTCCTTTGGGTTTAAGAACAGTATTATTGAAGATACCGTTCACGACAACCCAAAATCACATTCCATTAATTATCGGGTTAAAGAATAAGTGTTATTTAAAACACTGTTCACGATAAACCCAAAAATCAATACCAATTCCAATTAAATATTATTTAATTGGTACACTTCATTAAATCTAAATAAAAAGATTTAATCTTTTTCTCAACTGGGTTCAAGAACAGTGTTGATGAAGACACCATTCACGACAAACTAAAAATCACATTTGATATTAAATACAAGGCTCTGAATAGAAAATATATCGGCTTATATTCAGTATCAAATTCTACGACCAACAAATATCGTATTGGAAATAACGATATAAATATATCTTTCGAATTCCCGTAACAATATCTGTATCATCACGAAATCCAACATCGAAATATTCTAAAGATAATTTCAATTCAAATCCATTCCAATATAATTATTGGAAATTCTGGTTATTTTCAAAACCATTTCAAATCCAATTTATTTATTTAAAAATAAATAATTCTAGTTCAAAACTAGTTCATTTCGATAAAAATCTATTTTTATCTTTTCAAATATGGAGTTTTTCATCCCAATTCTTACCAATTCATTTCTAATGATTTTACACAAATTATTACTATTTTTCATAATTTTATCAAGGCCCGTACAGTCGATTTCCATCAACGGCCATCGAACTGCACTTACAGCGACCATTTCCAAATTTGATTTGGACATAATTCCAAATCCAACTGTTAGATTTCTAATTTCTAATATTCGTTAGAAAGCTCTTTTCGATACGAACCCAACGGTTCCGGTTTTAGGAGAATCCGACAGTCGGATCTCCCGCAATATCCATTCAAAGTAAATGGTCGAAATTCACGAACTACCGCAGCGCGGCGCGTTCTATTCAGGCCATTATATTATATATATAATATATATAATATATACTTCGTCGATTTCCTTTTAAAACGTATTATATAAATCGTTTTAAATTCGTTTTCAAAACGATTTCAACTCCTTTTCAAATTCAAATCAAAATTGAATTTTTCCTTATAAATTCGATTTAAATTCTTTTCAAATTGATTTCAATTCAAATTGATTTCTAATTCAATTTCAGTTCATTTTCAATTCAATTTAATTTCAATTCGAATTCATTTCTATACAATTTCAATTCGAATTCATTTATATTCAATTTCAATTCGAATTCATTTCTATTCAATTTCAATTCGAATTCATTTCTATTCAGTTTCAGTTCGAATTTCAATTCTTTTCAAAATATCAGATTTTGAAATCACTTTTGATATTCATTATAAAATGAATAAAATCGATATAAATATCGTTCACGTCAAAATTGCGTCAATCTAATCAACACGGCTTCATATATTTCTATTTTCAAATATTCTATTTCAAATATTTCTTTTTCAAATATTTCTATTTTCAAATATTCTATTTCAAATATTTCTTTTTCAAATATTTTCATTTTCAAATATTCTATTTCAAAACTGGAATGAGGCCCAATCAATTACCATATAATGTTAATTATATGGATTTTCTACCACACGTATCTAACAGCAACGATAAATCATCAACCATCATCCAAAGTGCGTTCTACACTGTATATGCATCAAATATAAATATTCAACGCTTATAACAGTCTGTCCATCAATCGATCGACATACAACTAATTATTGGGATTAGTGTATGTCATATATCATCCCAATACCCGTGTGGGGTTTCAAACAATCAAACACAGATTTTGTTTGTGCAGTTGGGCGATGTGTAAAATTTATCGTCCCAATCAATATCAGTTAAATGTGTGTATATAAACAAATCGTTCGATTTGTTTATATTAATTTATTTCATTTCATATACACGTTAAAAATTCTATTTTTAACTATAAAATATTTTTAACTATAAAATATTTTTAACTATATAAATATTTTATTTCATTCCACATCACATAATCAACTACACATCAAAATCAAACAAACAAGCATACAAGCCGTCCATGGTCTGTGGACGACGGGTGTCGTGTGCTACTAAACACCGTCTGCATCCTAATATATATATTTTAACTAGAAAATTAAATTAAAAGTGAGATGTTCTCACCGAATTAGCCAAACCAAACTTCTCGACTCTTCATATGCAGAAAATCTCCGCCATTTCTTCTTTCGTCACTTTCGTCATCCGTATTCACTACATATATAAAAATCGAATTTTTTTACTTCGCTATTCAATATATAAAAATCGAATTTTTACTTTGCTATTCAATATATAAAAATCAAATTTTTACTTCGCTATTCAATATATAAAAATCGAATTTTTACTTTGCTATTCAATATATAAAAATTGAATTTTTACTTTGCTATTCAATATATAAAAATCGAATTTTTTTACTTTGCTATTCAATATATAAAAATCAAATTTTTACTTTGCTATTCAATACATAAAAATCAAATTTTTACTTTGCTATTCAATATATAAAAATCGAATTTTTACTTCACTATTCAATATATAAAAATCGAATTTTTACTTTGCTATTCAATATATAAAAATTGAATTTTTACTTTGCTATTCAATATATAAAAATCGAATTTTTACTTTGCTATTCAATATATAAAAACCGAATTTTTACTTTGCTATTCAATATATAAAAATCGAATTTTTACTTTGCTATTCAATATATAAAAATCAAAATTTTCCTATATTGAAAATCCTATCTTTACTATATTAAAAATCCTGTCTTTACTATATTAAAAATCCTATCTTTACTCTATTAAAAATCCTATCTTTATGTAGGAAAAACCTTCGCCTTCACCTAAATAAAAATCTCGTCTTTCGCTAAACAAAAGTCTTACCTTCATTTTAAATCTGTCTACAAGAAATTGAATTTTTAATTCATGAAAAATAAAACTGAAAAGAAAGTTAAATAAAATAAAGAAAACTCACCTTTGCATTTTCAGAAAGGGTAGGGGGTTTCAGGCGTCGGAGGAGCTGAAGGGGAGGGGTGCGAGGCTCGCGCCGTCACTTGCAGGTGGTTGCTGGCGGAGGCGGTTTAGGGTTTAGGGGGGGTGGTGGTTCGATCCTAGAAGGGGAGACAAGGGGGAAGTAGAGGTGGCAGCATCGAAAAACGGGGGGGGGGGGGGCTGAGATTGGTCGCGCCGGTGGTGGCGCGCCTAAGGGCGCGGTGGCTGCTCCGATGGGAGGAGCGACGGGGCTCCTCCCCCCTCTTTGTCTTCCCTTTTTTCTATTTGATTTTGAATGAACGATAAAAAGGGGGCTCAGTGGATAAAGGGGAGAGTGAGGGTAAGGTAATAATTTTATATATATTTATTTTAATTTTTATCTCCAAAAAGCAACTTAAAATTTCGGACTCGAAACGAGACCCACCGCCTGTCATCCCTAGCTAATTACTCCCATTCCGAACACAATGGGATATGTATCGTAAGCTGATTCGACTGTTTCGATCAGTTTCCGCCAAAATCAACATATAACTCTATATATTGAATTTGAACGCGCATTTCAATTTACTGGGGTTACATACTAACTCGAAAAATTCCAGAAAAATATTTTCTAACTTCGTATCGACGATACGGTTATAACAAAATTAATTTCGTTGAATTCTGAGACTGTTTGAAAAATGGCCATTTTTCTTGTCGATTAAAATCAACTGAAACTGGTCAAACACGTTTCCCTTTGCCACGCTCACATATTGATTCGAAAAATTACGAAATTTGAAATCTAGCAATATATTGATATCACGGATCCAACAAAAGTGGTTTCGTCGAAAACCGATGTCGTTTGCAAAATTTCCATTTTTAAGTGTCTGAATTCCATAGCGACTATTTAGAATTTTCAACTGGACATATCTTTTGATTCCCGCTATGAAATTTTGATTTTTCGGATTCGTTGGAAAGATATTCATTCATAGATTCAAATATTTTCGGTTTCGTTAAAATCCGGTTTATTTTGCACCCGGTACATTCATCTGAATTCTGAAATCGAATTATCGAACTACCACGCCATTTTCAATTCCTTTTATAATTATAAATAATATTTATATCCTAACGACGATTCGAATAAATATATACATTTGAATTCTATTCAAAATAAATTTCTCGTCGTTATTATTTAAAATAATCCATTTTAAATATTCAAAATTCGCTAAAATTGCTAATATAAAAATTTTAAATTGGCCTAGATTTCCGGGTTATTACACTTATGTTCTGTGTTCGCTTTATAACACGTTATCAGCACGAAGCTCTATTAGAGATATTGTTTGAAATATTCTAGATCTATATTTATGGATCTATCATGTAAGTTTTTTTTTTTATGTTTTGAAATCATATAGATCTACATATATGAACTTGTTGTGTCTTCTGCTTAGATGTGATCCATACTTCTAGATCGTTTTTCTTTTTCAGTTTTTTTGTAGATCTAGATTATGTTCCAGTGGATCTAACTTTTGAGATCTAATTATTTTTAACTTAGTGGTATCTAGATATCCACCTACTTATATTTGATTTGGTATTATGGTATACCAAATATATTTTTTTAGGAAGATCCATTCATTTTCTTTTATAATATTATATTTGGATCTTTTACCCCATACGCCATACATAAAACATCTTCATTTGCTACTTTATCTCTTTAATAACAGAGATGCCATTATTAATAGGTATGCATATATGTAAATAGCAAGCTACTTGTTAGCCAACATATGTATAACTATGGCCATTATTTTTGTTATGTAACATGGTGTATGGCTCCTTGACAGTTTGTATTGTTTCATTATTGTAAGAAGTTCATTGTAAATGTATAATGAAAGACATGCAGATTTGGATATATATATATATATATTAATGATCCTGTGTCGTAATATATTCAATTTATTACATGCATGTCTACGGTTCTATTCTATTTTACGAAATCTGCATTTTTTTATGATATAACAGTACTACAGTTTCATTGTTTTGTCTGTTCATTCGTTTTGATAATTAAAGAACATGTATACTAATATGTGAATTTTGTTTAATTAAGCATCTGCAATTATTATTTTTGTGTAGTTCACAAAAATGTCGAACATTGAAATCCATTTACAATCTCAATATTTAGAGAATACCATTAAAAATGGTAATAGTATGTCCCAGATGGACAAAACAAAGGCTCTGATATTTTTAAGACGCCATATTCACGATGATCTAAAATCGGAATATTTAACTGAAATAAAGATCCTCTCCACTTATGGAACTCCCTGAAGGAGCATTATGACCACAAAAAGATGGTCATACTTACAAACACAAAGCAAGAGTCGTTGAACCTGAAGTTCACATGCAAATGACTTGAAGCTGATATGATCTAAAGTTCATATACAAATTGTTTCAAATAAGGAACTTGAAGTTCATATGCAAACAAGGTACCTGAAGTTCATATGCAAACAAGGAACCCGAAGTTCATATTCAAATGAGAAACATAAAATAAAGCATAAAAGCATATAACTGCATTTAATATTTGCATATAGCAAATGACCTGTAAAAGGAAAGGATTTGAAAAATCCATGAAAGGAAAAATTCCAACAAAAGGAAAAAAATCTTATACTCCAATTTTATGCTACACATAATTTCCTGAAGAAACTTATTATTGGAAGAGATCATTACATTTATAATAAATACTATTTTCTTGAAGAAAAATAGTAAAATGACTCATACATAAAATAAAAGGCAATTTCTAGAAAAGTTGCTTCAATTTAAAATATATAATAAATATATGAATTATGATAAAACTTGAAGATTTATTATAGTCATTTTAGAACATATCAAATTTCTAGAAGAAATGTTTTTACTGTTTTACTGTTTCTAAGGAAAAACTTTTATAAAGAAAATATGCATCCTGAAGATCATGTTAAGTTAAGACCTAAATATTGATCTTAATTCTACACACTAGAAGTGAATGCAAAAACAATTTTTGTCATTGCATGGAAAATTTAGAATCTGCAATTTCTAAAAAGGCAAGAAGCAATTTTAATATAAAATTAAAGATCTTTTAGATCTTTATATAAGTTGTATAATTTGAATCAAAAAATATGTAATTTTTATGTTTGTGAATTTTATGTATAAATTTACAAGTTTTTTCAAATCATTCATATGAAGAATGAGAAAAAAAATTGAATATGAGACATGTAGTTTATTTCTGTTTATAGTTGTGAATTTTATGTACAGATCTGTAAATTTTTGAACCATTCATGTTAGAGAATGTGAAATGTTGATTATTTGATTGATAAATATATAATATTACCTTATTATCATAAATGCATTGAATGTTAGAGAATGCATTGTTATGATAATATATCGTATTACCTTATTGTCATAAATGCATTGAATGCATTAGTTATTGTTTGTTAATTGATGTATGTTTGTATTTGGAATAAGAATAAACATATGTACTATTATTCGATGTATTTAGCTAGTAATAACTAATGTTATGGAAGAAAGGATAGAACCACAACTTGAAGTTGTGCAAAGAAAATATTTAAACTGGAAATTGTATAACTCAAAGTCTTAGACTTGAAGTCTTGAATTATATTATATATATATATATATATATGTATGTATTATATAAACATTTTTGATAAAATATACAAGTTTGAAATCTTGTCAATGAGCAAGAATGTAAAAGCTTCTAAAATAGAAGTATGTTAAAAGATTGAGAACCAGAAGTTCATCGTAAATTTATAAAATTGATATGCATATGTATGTGTATATATATGCATAGGAACTCGAAGTTCCTCAATCAATGAAATTGAAATACTTGATAATTTAAAATTCTGAAGCTTTATTGAAACTATGTGAAATAATAACATTAATAAAATTGATATCCAAAGATTTCACAATTTTCAAAATGAGTTGAATCTTGCTTATATATTTATATTTACATATTATACTGAAGAATAAATTTTAACAACTCGAAGTTGTTATATATTTTATTTGAACCAGAAGTTCGGTACAGTGGAACCAGAAGTTCAATACAGCGGAATCATAAGTTCAATATAGTGGAACCAGCAGTTCAATACAGTTGAACCAGAAGTTCAATATAGTTTAACAAACTTGAAATTGTTTATATATTATTTGAACCAGAAGTTCAATATAGATTAACAACTCGAAGTTGTTCATATATTTCATTTGAATCAAAAGTTCAATACAGTTCCAAATCAGATATTTTGGATATTATGAAATGATCTTTAAGATTCATGTTGACATTGCTTGATAAGCAAAAATTAATGATTGGAACATTATAAATAATTTATACTAAAATCAATAACTTGAATGAGAAAGAATATGCAAATCAATTACATATGTAATATGTGGACACACGTATATGCACATATATGTGATATTTGATTAACAACCTAAAGTTGTTATGAACTCATATTATAATTTATGCAGTCGATTGACATCAATATTGAATGACCTGAAGTCATGTGCATATTCAAATGATAGAAAATTTCTCCAAGTCATTAGATCATTGAAAGGGAATAAGCAATATAATATGAGTGCATCTTATCAACTAATAAGTGCATTATCCTCCTACAATTGAAATACATCTAATGTATTTGCTAGCTATGATGCTATAATGGATCAAAAATGAATCCAAAGTAGGTTTATTATTTAAAGTGACAATGTTTATCAACATTGAGGGGGAGGATAAATGAATCATCGATGTTAAATATTTGCAAACACATAGAATTATGAAAGTATTAAGTAACTTGTATAAATTATCAATTATGTCCCTAATAGACTTTCTCCAACATACATTTGAATCCCCGAAGGATCAAAAGGTGTAAATCACAGCTGAAAATGTGGTATAAAAGTCAGTTCAAAATATCTTTGGAGTAAGTCATAAAGATGCAACATAAAGGAGGTGAGTGTTCCTGAAGAAACACTTAAGTTTACTTCGAAAGAAACTCATGACATGATTGTCAAAATAACCCCAGAAGTGGTTTAGGTACCTAAAGCATGATAAGTTTTGAGATCTTAATAAATTAAGAATAGAACTGACAAGAAATAATCATCGATGATAAATTAATAAATAATAAAGCGCTTATATTTATAAACGGATTAAAAATCTCATATTAGAAGAAACATGATTGGTCATCATGAAATTCTCCTAAATAAGATATATGGACCTATAGTCCATAAGATATGAACATGTAGTTCATAAGATAAAAATAGAAATATATATATATATATATATAATGACTGAAGCACCATAGAGTGTCAACAACATATTAATGCCACGAGCATTGTATTTTCGGAGATAACTGAATTGATTAAAGTGGTGAGATAACTGAATTGATTAAAGTGGTGAAAGTGTTTAAAACACTTATAATACCCTGAAGGTATAAACAATGAAAGTATACAAATTCCAGAAGAATTTAAATAACTTTGGTAGTGATAAAGAGAAAGAAATGTAGATTACAACATTCTTTTAAGTATTATTGTGATGAAAATCTTGAAATAATTCATGATGAGTAGATCACTTCCTTCTTTCAAGAATTATTGTAATAAAACTCTTAATATTCATTGAAGTGGTAGTTGCGATATACCAAACTTATTATAATATATAAGTTCCTGAAGAACATAAATAACATTTGTTATTATAAAGAATACCAGGAACATGGATGATAGATTGCAACATTCTTCTATGTATTGCTGTAATGAAAAGCTTGATATACTTCAAGATGAGTAGATTACTTTCTGCTTAGTAATGAAAGTTGCCTTATTCATCAAATATGTATTGCAACATGCAAATCCGATTGAAACAGAAAATTAAAAGCACCTGAAGTATATTCATAAATGAATATTAGTATTATGCAAATCACAAAAGGGAGGCATGGGTCATGATCCTGAAGTATCAACCCAAAAGTAACATAAAAAAATAAGTTATAATGTACTCTTTTTCCTTATTTAAGATTTTTCCCACTCGGTTTTTCTTAATATGGTTTTAACGAGGCATAACATTGATCCAGAAGTATCATACTACTTTTGACATAGTAAATATAACATTGTATGTTGTACTCTTTTTCCTTTACTAAGATTTTTTTCATCGGGTTTTTCTTAGTAAGGTTTTGACGAGGCAACGTTTTGATCCAGAAGTCTCAAACATATTTTGATGCAGTAAACTATTATTTATGAAGAAGACAAGGCAGTTTGCATGGCTCAGATTCAAGTAAATTATATCAAGTATGAAAGGATGGAGCACATTTCTTCTAAATTTCTCTTCATATATGCATGAAAGGATAACAAGAAAGAGGAGAAACAAATTCTACTGCAAGAAAAGAGGGTAGATCCGTTCTCAAAGGCAATTTCCAAATCAACAATCCAAAAGATGATATACAAAATTAGCATGCGTCGACTACATCAGTAGACTAATTGAATAATGAGTTATAAATAAGGGGGAGCATATAAAATTATGCTATAATGTACTCTTTTCCTTAACTGATATTTTTCCCATTGGGTTTTTATTAGTAAGGTTTTGAATGAGGCATTATCTTGATCCTGAAGTACCAACCCTTACGGTAACATTGTAAAACATGTTACCTAAAGAGGAAATAAATTTGCACTCTTTCCCTTGTTTATGACTTCTCCCATAGGGTTTTTAACAAAAAGGTTTTTAATGAGGCATTGTTTTGATCGTGAAGAATCAAACTCTTTTAAGGAATATCATTTTAATATGATATTCATAATGTCAGACGTTGTACTTTTTCTCATTCAACGTTTTTCCCATTGGGTTTTCCTGATAGAGTTTTGAAGGCAACATACAATAGTTGTATCGACCAGATGGATATATGCAAGCAAGATAATAATAAAGGGGAGCAATCATCATATATGTTTTAACGGGACAACTTCAAGTTAGCAGAGCATTCAAGTTTTTGAAGACGCGTATTTATGGGGGGGTTTTGTAATATATATATATATATATATATATATATATATATATATGTTGTGAATATGCTTTTATTAGTTTGTCCTACATCATGGGAAAAAGTTAAACATCAGCTCCAAAGCCTATATATAAAGGAGCCAATGAAATAGAAAGAAAGACACATCTGAATGAATAGAAATGTTCTCTCTCCCTTATTTCTTCTGTTCTGTGTTCGTTTTATAACATAATCTCAAATGTTTACTTATACTTTTTTTCTAATTTTAAAATTTGAGTTTTTGTAACTGCCTGAATTCTTAGTCGAGATTTTCATGTTACATTTCTTTAAGTTCATCGATAAAAATTCATACTTAAAATTTTAAAAATGTTATTAACCAAAAATTGTATTTTTTATTTGAAAACTTCATGATTTCAAATTTTCATTTTTATACTTTCAAATTACAAATCCGAACTCTTTACTTCAAGTTTAAAGTTTTTAATTTTTAAGACTTTATATTTAACATTCCAAATTTAAATTTTTTGGACATTTAGAATATATGTTTTTCAAATCTTAAAACCCAAGATTTTAAAATCAATAGTTGAAATTTTACATTTTCAAATCAAGAAAATTTGCTTTTCAGATTTTAAATGTTCAAAATTGTAGCGGCGTGTATTCTATTGTGACTTCTATGTGAGTTTAAAAATATAGTTTCAAATTTTAAATGTTCAAAGGCTCCTATGTTGAATCTATGATCACATTAACTCATGTTCTTCTATGTGAGTTTGAATTAAACTATCATATTGTTTTTTTACTTGCCCTGATTTACAAAAATTAGAGTTGAAATTTCACAACTTTTTGCATACTTTGAAGTTCGGGTTGAAATTTCGAATTAAACGAGTATTAATTTAATTTACATGAAGTTAAATCTTCATTCTGTAATATGCATTAAATTAATTTATGTTTTTCTCATTGTATTATCCATAAATCCGAGGGAAAAAGATTTTTAATCGTGTAAATCATTAAGTTACCCCCTAGCAAATAATGACAAAGAAATTTAATACTTTTTATATTAGTAAATAATAAAATCACAATAATTAAGCTTAATAATAGCGAATTCATAATTTTTTAATCTTTCCTATTTTTTACGCTGAGAATTCCTTGACATTTAATATGTTCTTGCAACTTTAACATCATATGTGAGTTCAAGCATTTGGAAATTATTTTTGGATCAAAGTCATTTGTTTTTACTAAATGAAATATGCATGAGTACCAAATTATGTATTCAAAACAATCATATAACTTAGTATCCAAAATTTTGCAAACAGTATTCAACAAAATTAACTTTTTGGGAAACAATTCATTTTTAAAATGCATAAAATTGAATCTCATTTATTTAAGAATTGTATTAACACATGTAATTTAACAATAACTACAACGGTTTAGGCTCTATTATTTTTAGTAAATACATTATAATATGATAAGCTTCTTTATTTTCCTTATGCATGCATGGGCTTATTAGTCATATAAATTATTGGAATATTTAATGCTACATTCAAAGGCAATTTAAGTATCATATAACTATACAATTTGCTTATCTTTATTTGCTTATAATCAAACTGACCGTTATCAAACCGATCGTTAGGGAGGTTTCCCTACTGTAAGAGCCAAAAATAAATTGTCTAAGCCAATAAATTTAGCTATAATTTTCACTCAACAATAATGTTTTCTTTGTCGTTTCCTTCTTTCTCGATTCTTTTTCCTCAAATCTGCGTTTTCCTTAAATACGAATTCTTTCTACCTATTCTTAAATATTTGCTCTGCATTTTTTCTTCATGTTTCTTCTCCGTGACCCTATTTCCTCTCGTCACCTATTTATTCTCCGTAACCTATTTTTATTTCCCTCCGAAAATACTTTATGATACGTATTTTCATCAACCAACCTTTCCAAAACGATCATCCTCCCAAAACCTAACTCGCTCGGATTCATCAGAACTACGATTTTGTTTAACATCCTTCAATCCATGTAATAGTTTGTTGTTATTTTTGTTCATATATTCCATTTTTATTTTAAGATAGGAAGTTATTCTTATGATTATTTAAAATCTACGATTGTTTAAAATATTCGACTGTTCAACATCCTTCATCAGATCTATGATTGTGAATTTCATAATCTAACAAATCACCCATAAATCTCGTCTTCCATTCTCCAGTTTTCGAATCTATTCCCAAATTTCTCCATCTAATAAACCTAGAAATCACTACCAACAGGCGAACAGTAAATAACGACATTTGCATCTACACAAAACAAATCGCGTCTACAAAAAATTTCCTCGACGACTTTCCTATCATGTGTAATTGCATTCAGGTATATAGAAATTTAAAAATCAACTATCGTGATGTTAATTCATGGCTCCTTTTTTTATCCTTTATATTTGAAGTTTTCCCTAATTTAGTTATAAAAAAACAAAAATTGTTTGTTTTCTTTCTTTAAGTACAACTTCAATATATCTTAATGACAAAAAAAATCTGATTTAGTAAAATATTAAAATCTTAATCATTCTGAAAAACTGTTTATTTTCAACTTTGAAAATCCGTGCCCTACCGTTTTAGCTATGCTCCTCCATGTGTGTTTTTTGTGTGCGTTGTGCGTCACAGAGTGTGTTATGATTTTAATTTAAGTTTAAAACTTTGTGTTAGGATTTTTTTTTTGAATTTATTTGTTGGTCCAGTTAGAGCTTCTGCTGCACTGAAGTTTGATAAGTATGTTAACTTTGATAAAATGTAAAATCATAAAATATGTGTAGGGTGACTGAAAAGTTAAATATGAAGTAATGAACAAATATTTGTTAGTCCTATAAATATTTATAACAAATTAATATTGTTCATTTATGTTATTTTTCATTTGATAATAAACTATTAGATTCCTAATACTAACATGCAATTTAGCAGTCTCAAAATCATTTTGAACTTTAATATATTTGATTACTTTATTACCTTATCTATACCTAAAATAAGTGACAATTTTATATCTTTTGATTACTTTTAGAGGTTTAAATGGAATTGGTCAAAGCATGCACTCATATACATGTTATATTAGTTGATCATATAAATTTTAAATTACATATACTTTTATGTAGTAGTAGAATCTTAATGTAAAATTAAGATTTGAACTTCCTATTTTTAATTGACTATAACTATTTATTATTAAGCACCTTTTTTTGCTTACTGAAATTGTTAATACTTATTGAGTCATTTTTTTTAATAACAAGAATAAAATTCTGACTGAATAATATAGGAGGAGCCTAGTGAAATCTTTCTTGATTATGAAATGGACACGGATGAACACCATGTACAAGAAGTTTTGAAGATTGAGGATGCGGATGAATGTAAGTATGGTTTCTTTATGCCTTATAGTTATATTATCAAAAATGAGGTGACACACATCATTTATAGCACTACACAATTCACACATCATTGTTTATTCATTTTTATAGCACTGCACAATTCACACATCATTTTATTTTGGTTTCTATTAGCATTTGGTCTTTTATTTAAAAAATCTATGTTGGATTGAACTAGATACTTCTATAGATATTCATTTTTCTAATCATTTTATGAATTATCTTTTTTATACCCAGTGCACATATGTGTTTTAATGACAAATATACTATTGAGTCGCCTTTCTTCCTATTAACTTGCAGATTGTAAGCAAGTGTCTGGTTCTATTGCTAATTGAACACAATTAAGCATTCTCTTACTACATCGTAAAAAGAGCATATTCCCAACAACAGGTCAGTGCTTTTTATTTTTATCCAACATCTTGGAATAAAGCAGCAACAGTCGTGCTTTATTGACCTAAACTTTGGTTATTTATAATAAAAATACTGGTTTCATTTGTGATGTTATATATGCTAACTAATCAAACTTGGTTATAAAATTTTAGATGCAGAGGGATCACGCCATCAACAAGCATGCTAAAAATTACCGTAATACCTTCACATGATGTCGACAAAGCAGCAGGTAGCCATGGCGCACCTGTACCAAAATCGATGAAAAACACTAAAGATTGGATGCTTGATGACTTCAGTTGCCTCTGCTATTAGCATCTAACAACATCTATGTCTACCAACCCAAATTATTCTATCTTTTGATTTGCTTTTGCTTTGGCATGTACGCTTGGCTCTTTGGTTACTTATGCAAAGTTGAAGTTCATTTTGATTGCATTGTTTCTGTTTACTTTGGATATAAGACACTTTTACATCTTTTTGAATGGAGATATGTATATATGCAACTCTTACTGTTACATTTACATTCCAAAATGACATAACTACATAAAAATACCATAATTTAAGGCTCATCAATAAAGCCCACAAAATTTATGGATTTTGCGTCTATTTTTTATTTTAATGGAGTATGCCTATGTTGTTTATTTCTTCTTTATTTTGCATCATGTTCATGACTGAATCATGTGCTCTCTGTTAACTAACTTCTTTTGTAATGCAGGATTAATGTGAAGCACAATAGTTGTGAAGCAAGGTCACAGCTGCAATTGAGAAGCTATTCATAGCTTGTACACTTGCGGGTGATGAGAGGCCGAGCGCAACTGTGAAGCCTATAACTAAGGAGCCAATCAAGTGCAAAGATTGGTGATACATTGGTGCACATGTCAGGAATAAAAGTGATATTGTATGGGCCAGAATATGGATGTACTTGAATGCTTCAAGATGCTGTGTTATAGGACAAGTTATTGAAATGTTGTCATATGTTGGTCTTTTGGTTATCATAACTCACCATCTGATTTGACATAGAGACTACTACAACGCGTAGATAAAGGGAAGCCACTGGATACCAGTAGTGTTTTGTGGGCAATTAGAGGTGGGAAGGAAAATTGTTGCTGGCGTTCTGAGGTTCGGCGGTGATAGATCTGGAGAAATGATATCCATGAAAAATAAAAATAAAAACTAAAAGTATGTATAATTATATTTATTGAAGTATATTTGACATTTGATGATAATATTTTTATTATTAATCAAAGAATGAAGATAATATGATTGGTCTATGACCCTTTGCATGTTCAACTTTGTATCATCTCTTACATTGACATGTTTGATTTCTTTTTTTATTTCTTCAATCCATTTATGACTTGAGTTGCAAAATAACAAAACATCAATGTTACATGGATTCAACTTAATACATAACAAAAATGTATGTATGTGTTTGTGGCTAATTCAAGTTAATACATTGATAGCATATTCTTATTCTCAAGTTGATTTACATGTAACATTCGGTTTATTTGAATTTCTACTTTATTTAGTATTCCCATTTTCTCTTAAAATACCTTATAATTTTTTAAATAAAATCTAACTTGAAATATATTTTAGCAAAAAAAATTTATTTTATATTAAATACCTTAACGGTCGGTTTTTCCACCGTTGTGCGGTAATACTAGTTACAATGAACTTCCATTTACCTCATGTCCCATCTGTAGTTAAATCTTTTAGTGGACTTATTTTATTCTTCTCATTTAGTATTTTTTAAGAGGCAACTACAAGTAAAAATATGATAAAACAAAATAAATAGATTAGATTTGAATGCACATGAAATATGAATATAAACGAGATTAAGTGCTAACTAATATTTATTAATTTATGGCATTTGTTGTATTAAATTTAATTAATATTGACATATTAAATCAAAAAAATAGAAAAAATAATGTAAGCCAGTAATCCAGGTTGGGTATTCAGCATCAACAAGGAATTAGCATTAAAAGTGATATTTAAATGGTTTTAGTTGATCATATTGATTACTCATTGTAGCAGCTTTTTAATTCACTGCAATACTATCTCTTACTCTTGATATCTTCCCCTCGTGACCAACGAGTTTTCATAAAAGCAACATGGTATAATTGATTCTCAATCATTTGACTTCATTTTTTTAATTTGCAATACAATAGTAGTGAGGAAGTATAAACAAAGTATACTTTTTTATACGATTGAGTAGCTTAGTTGAATTTAGCAATTTTGTAGGTAACAAGCAAGCTGTTTATAGAAGGAGATGTCTAACATAAACTGAACCAAAATACACAAAAAAAATATTCCAGTTTCTGAGCTTTAAAAATGGTGTGGATATCATCATTTCCATCAAAACATATAGCTTAAACTTGCTTAATTATATGTAAGTTTATTGATAAGGTAAACAAATTTGTTTTATGATATACGTGCTACTAGATATTGTATACAATGGAGAATTCAAAGCCAAAAGAAAGCTCAGACTTTGAATCAATTCAACATGCAATTTATTAGCTGGAACTGGACGTTTTTACTACAGTTTATTGCTTGTCTGAACAATAATTCAAGTCAACCCATGCCATGATCAAGAAATGAAGTTTGCTCAGGTAAATATTTAGTAAATTTATTTATCACTTACTATGTCAAATAATGATAATAACACATATTTTGAAAAGAAATCACAATAAGGATATGGACTTGTTTTGAGATCTTTGACATAGTAAGAACCTCCGGAAATCATTATAATGCACATATTATCAGAAACATGTCCATATACTGGCAGAGTGCAAGGAATATTGCATCATAGATGTGTGGGTTTATTACAATACTTTCTGGACAGTTGCATTCTACAATAGAACCAGATCCATCCTCTAACATAATATACTGGCACATTCAAGGCAGTGGAGAGGTTGGATAGGGTGGAGATGATGATGCATTAACTATAGATTTCGACACTGGTACAACAAGACCACTTCGTTTGAGAATTCATTGTAGCAAACACATCTATCAAACTAAAGTTCTTTGTAGAATCACACTATGTTCTTCAAAAAGCAACTAAAATGTTGAGATTCAATGAGCTTTTGAAAACTAAATTCACCTGCTTGCCTTTCTTTTGCATCACCATTTTTACTTAATCCTTCCTCGCACTTCTTGTATTTTTTTGTATGTTGTGCCTGCAAAATTGTTTTTTGGTGATATCACATTAGGGGGGCGCGGGTGTTGGGATTATTTTCAGCACACCCGGTTCCCTCCAATACCTAAGTGGATACATCCTCTTTGAGGAAACCCTATACCAAAAGACAGCTGATGGAAAGCCATTTGTCAGTGTCCTAAAGGAAGGAGGTGTCCTACAAGGAATCAAGGTCGACAAGGGCACCATCGAGCCTGCTGGAGCCAACAGCGAGACCTTCACCCAAGGTTACTACGAACTTAGCAAGAGGTGTGCTAAGTACTACGAGGCTGGCACCCATTTTTCTAAGTGGCGTACTGTGCTCAAGATCAGGCCAAACGAGCCTTTCCAGTTTTCTATCAATTCCAGTGCCCAAGGCCTGGCCCGATATGCCATCATATGCCAAGAGAACGGGCTTGTACCCAGTTGAGCTCGAGATCCTCGTTGATGGCCCCCATGACATTCACAGATGCTCAAGGAGTGTGCATTTTGCATGTTGGAACGCCAGACTTCAAGATCATTAACTGTAGAAGCATCTGATGTAGATTCCTCAATCAAGATCCAGAAATGTATTGCTCAATTGGCTGAAAATTTTCGATTGGGGAGCCAAGAAGATGCACATGAGTTTCTTCGATATGTAATAGATGCTTGTCATAACACTTTCTCAAGATTGACAAAGAAGGTTACAGGTTCTCCTTCTTGTAATGGTGGGTCTACGGAACCTACTAGTGTGATGAATGAGATTTTTGGGGGAGCTTTATTGGGTCAAGTGAAGTGTTTGTCTTGCAAAGGAGAGTCAAACAAGACATATGAGATTCTATATATCAACCTCGATATATTCCGATTAATTCTTTGGAAGACACATTTGGAAGGTTTTTCCAGCCTGAAATTTTGGATGGGAACAATAAATATGATTGCAACAAGTGCAAGAAACTCACTGTGGCCAAGAAGCAAATGTTTGTACTTCATGCTCCCAATGTTCTTGTCGTCCAATTTAAGAGGTTCGAAGGCACATAAAGTGGAAAGATCAATAAAAGTATTGAATTTGAAGAAGTTTTATCACTTTCAAAGTTTATGTGTGGTACGACTATGGATTGCCAACCAGAGTACAGCCTTATCGGAAGTATCGTGCATTCAGGATTATCTCCTGAATCTGGTCACTATTATGCATATGTCAAGGATCCCTTTAGCCACTGGTGTTGTTGTAATGATTCTCAGGTTACACATGCAAGGGTGCAAGAAGTTCTATCAGAAAAGGTCTACATTCTCTTCTATTTACGGAATAATCAGAACCCCAAGCATATCAAATGTACTTCACCTTGTATGAATAAGCCTTGTAAAAGGAAACTGAATCAACGAGTACAAGATTGAATGGGCAATCTGCTTTTGTGAACAAGGGTTTAGTAACAAATGTTAATAATTCTACATTTTCACAAATGGAGTTTAATAACCTGAAGAATCCGGGTACAAAAAACTACTTTCTAATGGAAGTGGCAACCATTTGGCTATTACAAATGGCTCTATTGAGACAAATGGGATCCATAAAGGAACTCTAGCTGGAAAAGAGAATCAATTCCACCCTCTAATGGTTCTTTGAAAAAGTTGAAGTCTGAGAACAAGGTCAATTTGCCATCAGCTGAATTTATTGCCAATAAAGTGGAAAGTGGTAATAAGAAGATATTACAAATATCAAATGGATATACACAAAATACTGAAAATGGGGAACACAAAGATGGTACTAATCAAAATGTTTTAGCAATCGACAAAGAACTAGATCAAGTTAATCCATCCAGTATCATGCATTTGAGAAATGGAAATAACACAACCACTCTCAAGATACAATCCTGCGATGCTAAGAAGGATAATGATTTGGAGGACTGTATTAAAAAGCAAATCTTTTCATCTCAAATTGATCCTCATGCTGTATGCAGAACTCCAATATTATGTGAAGGAAATCATTGTAAAGAACTTGAAAGTTTCAAGGAAGTAATAACTTCAAAAGCCATTTCTACAGTTTTATAATTTTTGTTTCATCTACAATATTCTGCATTTTCTGAATCAATATCCTACTCAGTTTATTATTTTGATTCTAGTGTCTCACTGCTCTAAATCTCTCCAGTTGAAAATTTGGAGCAAGCTGCGATCATTTGTCGCTAGATTCCTTTCGGGTCTGTGCATCACCATAAATTTTAAATTGCAAAAATGGAATAAGGGAACCTAGATTTCTCAAACCCTGATGGATTTTCTGACAGTATATTCGACGACCTTCTTAAAGACACTGATGATGTAATAACCCGGAAAATCTGGGCCAGTTTAAAATTTTTATTTTGGCAATTTTAGCGAATTTTGAATATTTAAAATGAATTATTTTAAATAATATCGACGGGAAAATTTATTTTGAATTGAATTCGAACGTATATATTATATACGTCGTCGTTAGAATATAAATAATTATATATAATTATAAATAGAATTGAAAATGGCGCGGTAGTTCGATAATTCGATTTCAAACTTCAATTGAATGTACCGGGTGCAAAACAATCCGGATTTTAGTGAAACCAAAAATGATAGGATCTAATTGATGATATTTTTCCAACGAACCCGACAAATCAAGATTTCATAGCGGGGATCAAAAGATATGTCCAGTTGAAAATTCTGAATAGTCGCTATGGAATTCAGGCCCTTAAAAATGGACATTTTGCAAACGACCTCGGATTTCGACGAAACCACTTTTGTTGGATCCGCAGTGTCAAATTATTGCTAGATTCCAAATTTCATAATTTTTTGAATCAATATGTGAGCGTGGCAAAAGAAAACGCGTTTGACCAGTCTCAGTTAATTTTAATCGACTGGAAAATGGCCATTTTCCAAACAGTCTCAGAATTCGGCGAAACTAGTTTTGTTAGGACCGTATCGTCAATACGAAGCTAGAAAATATTTTTCGAGAATTTGTAGAGTTAGTATGTGACTCCGGTAATATGAAATGTACGTTTAAAGTTCAATATGGTGATTTAAATGTAAATTTAACGGAAACTGATTGAAACGGTCGAAACAGCTTGCGATACATATCCCATTGTGTTCGGAATGGGGGTAAACCGCTATGGACGGCAGGCGGTGGGCCTCGTTTAGAGGTCGTATGCAAAAGTCAACTTTTAGTAAATAAAATAATAAAAAAAAATTAATTAATTAAAAAAATCTCTTCCCTCCCCCTTATTTCTCTCTGCCCCCCCCCCCCAAACCATTTAATCGATTTCAAAGCAGGAAAAAAAAAGAAAAAAAAACAAAAAAACGAATCGCAGCCACCGCCGCCTAGGGCTCGTCGTCGCCCACCGCCGAGCTCGCCATCGTCGGAGCGACGCAGCAGGGGATCGCCGAACCCCCTCCCATCCGACGCTCTCCCCTTCGCTAGTTCTTCTCCTTACCCGCATCGATCTCCTCCCTCAGCACCCACTTTCTTCCTCCGCAACTTCTCCTCCTCTCTAAACCCGGCGCCGACTCCCACAACCGAACCCGCACCCCCCTTGTCGCAGAAAACCCCACCCCCTGCTATAGAAGAAGCTACGCAAATCCCCTCCTCCGGAGTAAATCAGAAACTGTAAGCTTTATTTTATTTTATTTTTATTTTAGTTTTATTAATTTAAAATTTTGGTTCTTCTGAATAGCAAGGGTAAAATCAGTTCTATACACATAGAAAAATTAGATATTTATAAATATAAGAGGTATGAGTTTTAATCGACAAATGTATGATTTTTAATGAAGACGGAGGTTTGATTTATAATATGAAAAGTGGATATTTTTAAATATGAAAAGTGGATATTTTTAAATATGAAAAGACGATATTTTTAAATATGAAAAGAGGATATTTTTAAATATGAAAAGACGATATTTTTAAATATGAAAAGAGGATATTTTTAAATATGAAAAGACGATATTTTGAGATGAGTAGTGAAGTCAAAATATAATTTTTATATAAGGAAGATAATAAAAATATGATTTTTAAATATATGAAGTGATTGTAAAAATATAATTTTTACATGATAGGAATATTAGAAATATCATCTTTGTATGTGTAGAAAAATAAAAATGTGATTTTTATAATGATATATATGAAAAGGTTCGACCTTTATATTTGAAAAGATAAAATCTTTATATGTGAAAAGGCGAAGTCTTTATATGGAAAATAGCGAGATAAAAATAGAATTTTTATCCATATAGCGTGATAATAAAAATTCGATTTTTATATATTGAATAGCAAAGTAAAAATTCGATTTTTACATATGTAGTGCATACGGGCAACGAAGGAGACAAAAAGGCGAGAACAACGAAGGTTTCTGCAAAAGAAGAGCCATGGAGTTAGGATAGCTATCGGTGAGAACTTCTCACTCTAAATTTCTTTTTCTAGTTATATATATATACTAGGATGCAGACGGTGCTTAGTAGCACCCGACACCCGTCATCCACAGACCATGGATGGCTTGTTTGTTAAATTGTTTGGTTGAGTAGTTGGTTAGTTGTTTGGTTTGAATTGAATTGTTTGGTGAATTGAGATTGATTTGATTGATGTGTGAATGGCGTGGGCCTACACTAGACCGGGGATAAGGCTAGGCCTCGTCCCGTTTCTAGTATCGTGCCGTTATGCCGCCGAAATTTTCTAAAATATGTTAGAAAAATAAAAATATCACTTTTATTGTGTAAATGAAATGAATAGAAACTCATGTGTTGAAATAGAATATTTTATCGTTAAAAATATAATTTTTAACGTGAAAGTGAATAAATAAAATATTCATTTACAAACCGGACGGTTTGTTTATGTACACTGATTTGACTGACATTGATTGGGTCGATAAATTTTACACATCGCCCAACTGCACAAATAAAATCTGTGTTTGATTGTTTGAAACCCCACACGGGTGTTGGGATGAAATTTGAAGTTCACTCATCCTGATTGATTAAATATGTCGATCGATTGATTGACAGGCTGTTATAAGCGTCAGATATCTATATTTGATGCTTATACAGTGTAGTGCACTTTGGTTGATGATTGATTATTTTTCAATGCTATTATATACATGTGTTGTATGGAATCCATATAATTAACATTATATGGTGATTGATTGGGCCTCATTCCAATCGGGAAAACAATGAATATTATAAAAGAAAATTCATGTGCTGAATATAAAAATAGTCATGTGTTGACGATGATCATGTGTTGAAACTATTCATGTGTTGAGTAAAATATTTTAAATAAAATAAATTACATCTTTATCACATTTAAAATTAGAATCTACTTTACGGTGGAGTCTAATTAAAATCAAACGATAGATACCATAGTTTTATAAAATATTTTACATAACAACAATAGTGATGTGTTGACAATACTCATGTGTTGAGATCATTCGTGTGTTGAAAGCAATATAGATTCATGTGTTGAATGGGATAAATATTCATTTGTTGGATAGAATAAAGAAGTTTTGAAAATATAAAGCCGTGTTGATTAGAGATGCGTTATTTTGACGCGAACGATATTTATATCGATTTTATTCGTTGTATAATGAATATTGAAAAGTGATTTCAAAATTAAATATTTTGAAATGAAATTCAAGTTGAATTAGATTAAAATTCGAATTGAATAGGAAGCGAATTTGAATTCGAATAAAATAGAAATGAATTCAAATTGATTTAAATTGAAATTGAAATTGAAAACGAACTGAAATCTAATGGAATTCGAATCGAAATTAAATTGAAATCAATTTGAATTGAAACGAATTTGAATTTGAATTGAATAGGAAGCGAATTTGAATTCGAATAAAATAGAAATGAATTCAAATTGATTTAAATTGAAATTGAAATAGAAAACGAACTGAAATTTAATGGAATTCGAATCGAAATTAAATTGAAATCAATTTGAATTGAAACGAATTTGAATTTGAATTGAATTGAAACGAATTTGAATTTGAATTGAATTGAAATGAACTCGAATTGAATTGAAATCAAATCGATTTGAAATTGTCGATGAAGTTGAAATTGTTTTGAAACGAATGTAGAACTATTTATAAAATTCGTTTTAAAAGGAAATCGACGAAATATATATAATATATATATATATATATATATATATATTATATATATATAATGGCCTGAATAGAACGCGCCGCGCCGCGGCAGTTCGTGAATTTCAACCATTTATTTCAAACGGACATTGCGGGAGATCCGACCGTCGGATCCTCCTAAAACCGGAACCGTTGGGTTCGTATCGAAAAGAGCTTTCCAATGAATATTAGAAATTTGAAATCTAACGGTTGGATTTGGAATTATGTCCAAATCAATTTCAGAAAAGGTCGCTGTAAGTGCAGTTCGATGGACGTAGATGGAAATCGACTGTACGGGCCTTGATAAAATTATTAAAAATATCGATAATTTGTGTAAAATTATAATATGTAAATTGGAAAGAATTGGGCTGGAAAATTCCACATTAGATGATAAAAATAGATTTTTATCGAAATGAACTAGTTTTGAACTAGAATTAAAATCAATTTATTTTTGAAATAAATAAATTGAATTTGAAAGTGATTTTGAAAATAATCAATATTCCCAATACGTGGATTGGACTGGAGTTGAATCGAAATTATCTTCGGGATATTTCGATGTTGGATTTCGTGACTATACAGATATTGTTATGGGAATTTGAAAGATATATTTTATATCGTTATTTCCAATACGATATATGTTGGTTTCAGAATTTGATATTGAATATAAGCCGATATATTTTCTATTCAGAGCCTTGTATTTAATATCAAATGTGATTTGGGTTTATCGTGAATCGTGTTTTAGATGACGTTGGTTCTTTAACCCAGTTAAAGGCAAGATATCGATTTTTTGAAAAGATTAAAACTAAGTGGAGTTTTAATGAATTTTTAATTAGATTAAAAATGTGAATTGATAATTTAAATGATCAAATCTGAAAGGTGATCGAGAATGGAGTACCACCAGTTTTGCTCCAAAGCGATAGTTAAATCTTTAATTAGATTTGAACGTGAAATGGTAATTAATTTTACCGATAACACAGTGGTGTTAGATGTGGAGTATTACCAGTTTTCTCCATGGGATATATAGGTTGGGATTGGGAAATAAAATAAATAATTACTTCGGTGTGGTTCGTTAATCCCGACTAGTTTGAAATGATATCCAAAGGAAGATTAAAGAATAAATTTAGAAGAATTTATCTTTGATAAAATTAATGGGAACTTTTCCCTAAGAATGTGTTTTTGTGAATAAAAGAATATTCTGAATTGGAATGAGGCGTTTGTTGTGTTTGTGTAACATTCGTTTATTATATACGTGGGTTATTCAGAAAGGTCGGGTTTATACCCATTCTGAATAACCGATTCGACGAGATGTCGAAGATGAAGACGGTGGTTGAAGACCGGAAGTCTTCACATCGTTTGGGTGATTACTGATGATATTGATTGGGCTGTACACCCAAGATGAGGGAAACAGTTGTTGATCGTCCAGACGTACTTGGAGATCGATGGATATGCGAGGAAAGTGCCTCCGGTTTCGTTCAAACCCAGAACGAACTTGTAAATGGATTGTGTGTCTAACATTGGATTTTATTCTGTGTTGATTGATCTCTATTAAATATACATCTGTTTGGCGGCGGAGAATTTATTCTCTTGCTTAACGCCCTTCTCTGAGACGTATGAGCTCAGAGGTTGTATATCGATGGACATCAGTCGCATGGAGTGAATTGCCAATGTGGCATGCGTAAGTGGCAATTGATCAAGGCTTCTGTTGAAAAGCAAAGTCTTGTGGTTGATGATCAAAGCACGGCCTGTGTGGCGTAGCTTTGTGTATAACGTGAATTCGCGAGCCTCACACCTCGGTATGAGTCAAAAACGGGATACGGACCCAAGGAGTGCACGACGTTTCTTTCTAGCTAGGGTGGTGTCAGTGACCTACCAGCCCTGACATTTATATACTTTTCACCTGTGTGGTTGTTGGATACAAGGCGCCTCGGATATAGGTCTGTAAGGACCGGGAAACGTGTGTTCAGGAATTGCCAATCCTCAAAAGTAAGAGAGGACCGGCCTTGGAGGATCCAGGGATTGCTGTGTGCGGTCCCGAGGCATTTGCTAGAGTGTCTCGAACGCGGAGAGGAGCTTGCCCCTTGCCTCGGCTCATGACGGAATCCAATTTCCAATACGTGTGTTGCGGTTTGATTTGTAGAACCTAGTATGGCGACATAGTGGTATGGGTCATTAATGCCGCCTATGATTGATATTTATGATGTGAAATTGTTTTGACACTATACACTTATAGTAATACCAAAATAATGTGTTTTAAATGTATCAAGCATGCTTTGGCTGTTATAAGGTAAAAACCCTATCCTCCGGCTTGCGTTGCATTGTGTGATGGGACCTGGGTCTTATAACAGCTTCATTTTTCTTTATTTAGCATTGCGCTGTTTGTTTTATACACTGGTATTCTTGGGAGGAAACCCGTTCCGTGTTATACGGCGTGGTCCCTTGATTTACCGAACTTTAAAATAAAGAATTATAACTGTTTTAGTTCTCACACCAGTCACATGACTGACCTGGAGTTTATTGTTTTAACCTAAACTCTGGGTGCCCCTATTTTCCGCACGGGCAGCTAGTAGTTTTGGTTTTGCAGATTTATATTCACAGGGTCCTGATTTATAGCTGGAACGATGCTCGGAAAGCTCTGTATCCGTGTATCACTTTCAGTTGTATTTTGTATTATTTTCCGCTGCTATGTAATTTATTGTAACTCTGATATTTATCGAATGTAATTTATTCATTTTTACTCTGTATATTCTTGTATCTGATGGAATTGTTGTAATAACAATGAAATGTTCTTCCGTCTGCGTCCTTTTGTGTGTTGTTCTCAAAGTATCCGCTCTTTCCTTCACGGGGAAGTTACGGGTTCTCTCAGATGATTGCAAACATACCCACATATGCACCCCACCAGCAAGCACAGACCCACCCCATGCCCACACTTTCTACAATGTCCATCACAATGTTCTCTCACACCAGACTAATGAAGAAACTGTCGACTCTTCTGATAAGTCACAGCCAAAAAAGCAATTGGTAGACGAGTGGCAGCAAAGAAGTATAGGGAAAAGAGGAAGCACGAGCAACTTCTTTAGAAGAAGTTACTCATCTAAGATTGGTTAACCAACAACTTAGGAAAAGGCGGCAAAGGCAGCATTGGAAGCAGAGGTGGCAAGGTTGAGGTGTTTGTTGGTGGATATGATGGGGAGGATAGAGGAAGAGATTGGGGCTTTTCCATATCAAAAGCCTAGTGGAATGTTGAATGGAAGTTTTGTTAACAGTGGTGGTGGTGGTGGAGGTGCACAGATATTGAATTCTTGCATGGATTTGATGTGCAATTATAGTGGTTTGGGGAGTGGGCAGGGTTGCATGCCTTGTGATATTGGGAATGTTCAATATATGGGAGTTCTAGTAATGGATCATAGGAGGAGTTTGCATGTGGTAGTGGGAATGGGATGGGTTTAAATTGTTTGAGTGCTGATATGAAGAATCATGAGGGATGACCAAGCATGCTAAGGGATTAGAACAAGAAACAAGATCATCAGCTAAAGACTGAAGACAATGGATATAGTTTAAGCACTATAAAGTTCTTCGCATGTAGATTCTCATGGTACCAATTTCACTGCATTGTGGTACAATAATTAAGGACATTAGAATCTGAGCAATTACAGGGCCAATGAATGGGATCAGTCTCTGAGCAATTACATGAAAGAGCTGGAGAAATCAAAGCCCGTGATATTAACTGGTGACTTGAACTGTGCACATCAAGAAATTGACATTTTTAACCCTGCGGGAAACCTTAGGAGCGCGGGGTTCACTGTTGAAGAAAGGGAGTCATTTGAAAGAAATTACTTATCAAATGGGTTTGTAGATACGTTCAAGAAACAACATCCTAATATGGTGGGATATACATATTGGGGTTACAGGCATAATGGACGCAAATCTAACAACGGTTGGCGATTGGATTATTTCCTGGCTTCAGAATGCATTGCAGATAAAGTACACGACTCATACATTCTTCCTCAGATCACAGGCAGTGACCATTGCCTTATAGGTCTAGTGTTGAAGCTTTAAGGTTGTCTCAAAATTCCCAGTAAATCTCGGTATTTCTGCTTGTAAGCCCTTTATTGATATACCTTAGTGGGAGACCAAACACAAGAACAAGCTCGCATCTTTATGATAATTTCGCTATGTTAAATTTGGTGATACAAAATCACAAATTTATTGGAGCAAATTTGCAAAGAATGGAAAGTAAATATTTTTATAATGGGAATGCATTGATCGCATTTGATGAGGTGGTAGAGAAATAAATGAAGGGATTAATTTCTTCCATCTATGATAAAGAAACAGATTGATTTACTTCCTATGTTTGCACATTTGTTGTTATGGTAATTTGCCTCCATTATATTATTACCATATGTTGGTAATTTAATTGATGACTCACATAGATTTGCACTGGCTATATATTGAGGGGTAAACTTTAGTGTAGACCCATCCTGGCTTGGAGCCAGTGATCTCTAATGGTGTCTCTTCTTGTTAAACCTGATTGAGGTTTGGATATGTAAACTCTTATTTCGTAATCTCTTGTAATTCTCTCATGTGGAATAAAATCTCTCTCTGTTGGATTGGACGAACACTATGATGATAGTGGAACCAGTATAAATATTGTGTCTCTTTGTTTCTCAGCTATAGTTATTTACTATTTTGTTGATGTAATAGAATAATTGCTATCAGATTAGATTGGTGTTCAATTGGCAAATCTAGATCCTATTTATTGCGCTTCCGCATATGCGCAATTTTTGCACAACAGATTGGTATCAGAGCGTGGCGATTTGTTTTAAATTGTGCATCAATTATTTCTACAAAGGTTGGTAGATTCAGTGGTGATTATGCTATTACTATTTTGGGAGAAACAGAAGACTTTGGTGGAGGAGATTATGTTGAGAGTGAAGAGCATTACAATCTGGGAACTTTGACATGATATGGAGTTTACCGTGTTGAAGGGACTATTGGATTTGGGAAGTTTTGATCATGTTTCTGACAGGGGTCTTCATGTTGATGATGCTCGAGGGATCCATGATGATCAGGAAAGGAGCTCAGATCAAGTGATAGACGGTTGTCGAGACAGAGATCATTGTAGTTTAGACCGGGGTCTTCACATTGATGATGCTTGAGGGATCCAGAGTGATCGAGGAAGGAGCTCAGATCAAGTGGTAGACGGGTGTCGATGTGTATTGCAAGCACTTTTAAACCATTGGTTTATGCGTGGTGCAGCTCATGGTGGTAGATGCATCTTTTGCAGGTGGTGGGTGAAGCTTGTAACGGTTTTGATTTAGTGGCAGGAGAGAGATTTTTTGGCGATTGAGAGAATAATTGTTTGGTCTTGGTGGTGTTGAGATTACTTTGGAATCTGCTTTTTTTTATTTTGGATATTTGTAACAATTTGTTGGCGGACGGGGACGTAGTCTGAGCTCGTTAACAATTATGTGATGGGGGGTGGCTTTGCTGGAACCCATTTGGTAAATATTCATTTTTTTGGTGTATCTCGTTGTGAGATTTTGATTGAAGATGGAGTTCTGTTGAAGAGTTTTATGATGAGAAGAGAATTTGACTCAAGGTGGGGTGCTGGAGATATGTGATTTTGCATCAAGGTGGAGTGTTAAATGTGGTGATACAAAATCACAAATTGATTGGAGCAAATTTGCAAAGAATGGAAAGTAAATATTTTTATAATGGGAATGCATTGATTGCATTTGATGAGGTGGTAGAGAAATAAATGAAGGGATTAATTTCTTCCATCTATGCTAAAGAAACAGATTGATTTACTTCCTATGTTTGCACATTTGTTGTTATGGTAATTTGCCTCCATTATTTTATTATCATATGTTGGTAATTTAATTGATGACAAACATAGATTTGCACTAGCTATATATTGAGGGGTAAACTTTAGTGTAAACTCATCTTGGCTTGGAGCCAGTGATCCCCAATGGTGTCTCTTCTTGTTAAACCTGATTGAGGTTTGGATATGTAAACTCTTATTTCGTAATCTCTTGTAATTCTCTCATGTGGAATAAAATCTCTCTCTGTTGGACTGGACGTATAGTGGAACCAGTATAAATATTGTGTTTCTTTGTTTCTCTGCTATAGTTATTTACTATTTTGTTGATGTAATAGAATAATTGCTATCAGATTAGATTGGTGTTCAATTGGAAAATGTAGATCCTATTTATTGCGCTTCCGCATATGCTCAATTTTCATAACACGCTAAACGTTAAAGGGTATATTTTGAAGTTTTTCTATGGGAGTAGCTAATGTTAAGAGGCAATGCATGAAAGATAACTGATATATCATGTGTACTCTAGTTATTTATTATTTGCAACTTTATTTATTTTTGGCTTTTTTCTGGGTTTGGAGTGTTTGTTTATTTAAGAGGCTTCATAATTTGCCTGGTTTTTTTTTCCAAACTTCATTAAATCTTGTTGGTTTTAAGAAGAAGAAAAAGATACTAGAATCTCCTTGTTATTGTTATTAACTTAGTTCTTTTGGTTTATGAATCTGGGTCAATTATTTTTGCCTTGGGTTATACGTATGTCTCTTTAATCTTAAAAAAGAAGAAGTCATTTCTACTTTGCATATTCGTGTGTGGATGGGTTGATAATGTGTATAATTTGTTGGAATATTTCAACAATTGGGTCACGTATGTAAAATAAAATGTGTTGTGCTATTTTGGTGTAAAGCCTAATTAAAGTGATCTAATTTTAGATTAGAATTAACATGCTTAAATTTTAAGTTGTCATAGGCCTAATGTGTAGATACCGGGGCATTTTATAATTTGTTGAAGGGCCGAATTACAAAATGCCAACTCTGTAAATAAGGGGTTATGGTCCCCGAATTACACAAACCTTAGCAACTCTCAAACCTCTTCTACGGAGAGCTGAATCTAATCTAGGGTTTGTGTCAATTTGGAAGACCAAACCAAATCCATCTTCTCTGTAGCAACCAGTTATGAATTTAGGTATTACAGTGATTAACTACGGATTCAGGTACGCTTCCGCTAATCTATTTATCTATTGTGTTTTCTTAATTAAATCAATATAGGTTAATTATTTAGATCTAGGGTTTCACAATTGGATATTGTTAAAGTATATTGAAATCCTAACAAGTAGTATCAGAGCCAATTATTATTGATTTTGTTGAGAAAAAAATGATTTTTTTTTTAAGATTTGAATTTGGCTGCATGGAGTATATATATCGAAGTTGTAGCTAATCAACCATGGATTCAGATTCAGAAAACAGTCCCGACACTATTTCATTAGAACCTTTAGTCAATCTAGCCATCCTACTTATGTTAGTATGTTTGCTGGCTATTAAATATTATAGCTTGTATGACTTGCATGTTTGAGTAACAAGTTAAGTTTTATATTTAAAGGATGTATGTCACTATAGAAACACGTGCTGCAATGAAACCTCACAGTATTGGTTATATCCAATATTGTTGATTAAATCAATTTGATTCGGTCAAATGTTGTGATTTTTATTTTTTTTAATTTTGCTCTAATGTTTGAAAGAGTCCAATATGAAATGTCGTGCATTAAAATAGGATGAAAGACCATTTCATGGTTCCAGTTCCACAAGTTAATATTATTCTTTTTTATGCTAAAGTTGAATTAGAACCACACACTACATGAATGCACGTGGATGTTTATATTATGTAATTTGCTGACATATACTATAATATATACGATAAAAAAAAGGATTTTTTTTCTTTTTTTTCGCATCAGATCATTTAGGGAATATGGTCGTTGTATGCAATGTATTAGCATAATATAGGCTGCAAACTAACTTTCCATATGGGCGTACTAGCATTCATGTATTGTAGTTTCCAGCAAAAGTGTCAACATTACTTTATACCTTTATATTATATATACAGTTGAAATTTGCATGCAGCATGATGGCATCATTGTTTTATATTATTATCATGGTTATGGAGTATGATGGCCGCACATATTTAGTTTATGATGGCTTATGATTTGTTCAGCATTAAAAAAAAGCAAATTTTTTTATTTTGGGGTTAATTTGGATCGAGAGTCCGTATAACCGAATGCAAATTTCATGCATTCATCTGTCATGTAGGAGCCAAATCATGCATTTGAATATGTCCACATGCCTAAGTTTGGATGAATACTGTGTTATTATGTATTGCTATATGGTAAAAGCCATGCCACTAGTCTCTTATTATTGTTCAGTAAATTATTCTTAACAGCATGTACCAGTTACGTAATAAATACCTGCCAACGAGGCATTAAAGTGTAAACTATTCATATAGTTTAAAATTTACTGGTTGAACACGTAAGGTCATTAAATCCCAAGTGACATCTATTTAACCAAGTGTTCATTTTTCTTTGAATTAAAAAAAGGTGGTAACAAAGGAACGTGGCATTGGATTCAGTTTATTATTATTATTATTATTATGACAGCTCTGCCATATGATGAGTAATCTCATCAAGTTCTTTTCACTCGAGTGTCATATATGCCTAAAGTATTTTCAGGAGTGTTTTATAACACTCAAAATACATTGTATAAACATAAAGTAATAAATTCAAATATAATTTTGGTTTCTCTTTATAACCGTAATTATCCGACATATATAGTGAATTGAATGAAATAATATGTCACCAAAGTGACCTCTATATTTTGGTGGTTCATGAAAATGTTTGATATTTGTGTGTAGTTGTTCATGCGAGTAGTAGCCGGCCCAAAGGAAGATTAATATTTGGCCGAATCGCTTACACATGTGTGATGATAAATACGTGACAATTATATGGTTTTTCGAGTGAATAATTAATCTGTCCAAAGGAAGGTTGTTATTTGACTTGAATTTATTGTTAGTGTTTGATCATTACAACAAGAGTACCACTTACAGTTAATATTACTATCCAAAGATTTGATATTAATGTGTACTAGGTATCTTGAGAAGAGATTTACCAATTATTTGAATTTACTATGGTTGATATTTGGCTATGAGCATATATGGTCAATCTTCATTTTATTTTTTGTTCATGTTCAGCTAATTTAACTGAATTATCTGCCAATTTAAAGAGAATTTCCCTCTTATTTTGGGATAAAAATAAGGATTTGTAAGAGAGCAGGTTATTTGTTCTTGACTCTATAGATTTAACTCTTGTAACTGAGAGGGTTACAGTCAACCCTACTACGGTTAAATATTCTTATAATGTTATGAAGAATATTGAAAGGTGATATAATTCAAAGGCAAGAGTTAAATGATCATTAAGTAAATACTTCATAAATTTTCAAAGATGTGCTATAGATAACGATAACTAATTTTGTATGAGTTATCTATTGAGAATGGAAACGGTTTTTGTGAAAACAATAAGGGAAATCAAGCACTCTTTATGGTGTTTGATTACATAAAGTCAAAGTAAAAGAAATACAAATGAGTAGTACACGGAAAAAGATATTGCTTCAAAAGCTAAAGACGCTCAAGTTATTGTTATTTTTGGTGCTATCTTCAGTATATTCATTTAAAGATTAAAATTATTTTAAGAATAATATATTATCTTATTGGGCTAATTTAGCGCTTTTGTAATTAAAATAGAGATTGAAGTTTTTATAATTGAAAAATACTCATTTGACATACATTGTAAATAAATGTATGAATAAGGATTAAGAAGTCGCTAAGGATCTCAAAGAAAAGAAATAACATATGAATTTTTTTTTAGTTGTTTCTTTAATGAGATGTATAGACATATAAAGTAAAATATACTTGATATTTTAAAGTTATTATTGAGATTTAAGTCAATTTTTTGGATTTATTTGATATATTTTTTATGCTGTCATTTAGACAGATTTCGGTTTTATATTTTTAACGTAAACATATAAGGTTAGTATTGTTCATCAGGAAATAGTAATGTTAATTTATGAATAAATTCAAAATCTTATATAATTGAAGCTCATATAAGTTATGGCTACTTATGCTAAATAACTTATGTAATGATATCCCAAATTTTGTTTTGGTGACTAATATAATTTTTGTTTCAGTTTACTAAGGAATTATAGATTGAGATATCATAAAGATAGAAAATGCTTTATTGATATTCTAAGGGATTTAAAGTTTATAATTTTTATGAACCCACACTAAGGGAAAGTTTTAAAGCGGGAATTGCAATAGTTATTTTGAGGATGTTGAGTTTGGGGGGAGAAATAAAGTAATATCATTGTCTTTAAAGAGAATCATTATCTTTGATTCATCAGCGGTTGCTTCTTCGCTTAAAGTTTAAGATTTGTTAGGAAGAAGTAAATTAAGAACCATAATAAGACAATGTTGAAGACAATTTTTTCTATAAGCTAAGGTTACTGTTTCAAGAAAACAAACTCAACAACCTCAAAATGCAAGATCACTATGGAAATCCACCTAAATGGGAAGAAATGCTATTTCAGATTATTGTGTAGTATTTCTTCATAAAGATAAATAATGGATTGATAAAGATGATGTTATGGACTTACATCAATCCATGTAAAGTACTAATTTAAAATGTGGATTTAAGAAATGAACATATAGCATGAATCTATATGGATAATAAAGTTTGAAATCTCCCTCTAACTTAACTAATAAGATCATTGGTTATGAATAACTATTCAAAGCCAAAAGGGATCAAGTGGGTAATATTGAATTTTATAAGGCACTTTTATTGAAATCACTATTATTAAAAGAAAATTTTATTTTCTTTAAAGAATGTTTCATTTTGGACTTAGTAAAAGATTCTTTAGAATCTATCGCTTTGGAGCTTACTACATTTTGTACTTTTGAGCATTATCTAATGGAGATTAAAGTTATGTTTCTCAATGGAGATGTTTTGATTTGGCATCAAAAATGTGATTTTTGTGTATATATCAAAAATTATGAATTTGAAACTCTAATCCACTAATTGATTGATGTTTGTGTTGTTTGTTTATTTGTTTGATAATTTTGAACCATTTAGCCTAATTAAATCACATATTAAATTGTATTGAAAATTGGTCGTATTTGCATGCATATACATGTACTTACATTGAACAGGTCATAGCAAGGAGGCTAGAGCAGAGAATAAAATTTGTTTGCCCGACAAATAGGTACATGTTTATCATAATTTACTGTTTTGTTTGGGTGATGATGATTTTATGAGCCTATTGGCTAGCCGCTTGGCTTTTTCTTTTTCTTTTTGAGATCAGAAGGCCTGTATGGCAATTTCGGGATTTTCCCGTGGCTCCCGGTGCAGGGGAGGTTATGGCGAAATTTTTCGAAAATTCCGGGTATTAGCCAAATTTTTGAAGAATTTGAAAATTCTCAGAAACTGAAAAGTTGGAGAATAGAAGCCAGATCGAACGTAGAGCTGATTAATCAAACCACTTTCGGCTTCGTTCCTTTTCGGGGACGAAAAGTTTTAAGTGGGAGTGATTGTAATAACCCGGAAATTCTGAGCCAGTTTAAATTTTTTGTTTTGGCAACTTCAACGAATTTTGAAGATTTAAAATGGATTATTTTAAATAATATCGACGAGAAATTTATTTTGAATATATTTAGAACGTATATATTATATACGTCGTCGTTAGAATATAAATATTTATTTATAATTATAAAAGGAATTGAAAATGGCGCGGTAGTTCGATAATTCGATTTCAAACTTCAATTGAATGTACCGGGTGCAAATTAAACCGGATTTTAGTGAAACCAAAAATAATAGGATCTATTTGAGAATATCTTTCCAGCGAATCCGAAAAATCAAAATTTCATAGCGGGGATCAAAAGATATGTCCAGTTGAAAATTCTGAATAGTTGCTATGGAATTCAGGCCTTGAAAAATAGACATTTTGCAAACAACCTCGGATTCGACGAAACCAATTTTGTTGGATCCGTGATGCCAATTTATTGCTAGATTCCAATTTTCATAATTTTTCGAATCAATATGTGAGCGTGGCAAAGGAAAACGCGTTTGACCAGTTTTAGTTGATTTTAATCGACTGGAAATTGGCCATTTTTCAAACGGTCTCAGAATTCGACGAAACTAGTTTTGTTAGGACCGCATCATCAATACGAAGCTAGAAAATATTTTTCTGGAATTTTTCGAGTTATTATGTGACCCCGGTAATTTGAAATGTGCGTTCAAAATCAATATATAGAGTTATATGTTGATTTTGATGAAAACTGATCGAAACGATCGAATCAACTCGCGATACATATCCCATTGTGTTCGGAATGGGGTTAATACACTATGGATGACAGTCGGTGTGTTCGATTTTGAGTTCGAAATAAAAGTCAACTTTTCAGAGAAAATAAATATATATATATATATATATATATATATATTAACATATAAGCCCCTCCACCTTTTCTTTCCTCCCGTTACTTTCATTCAGTGAAATAAAAAAAATAAAAAAAAAAGAAGAAACCACGGACCCCCCCCTCGATCTCACCGCGCACGCCGCAGGTGTTGGTGCAGCGCCGCCACCACTTCCCCCCCCCCCCCCAGGTCCGTCGAGACCCCCCTAGCCTCCACTATCTTCCTCCGCTCCATCGCACAAACCGCGAGACCTCCTCTGTTGTTCACCCTCTACCACCGCCCCTTCGTCGATGGCGCCACCGTAAGTCGGCCTCCCAGCACCGCCTCCTCCACCTCGTTTCCCCCTTCAGACCGTACCCGAAACCCACCCAATCCCAAATCGAGAACCGCACCTCCCCTGAAGCCCACAGCCGTCGCCGACCCTTCCCCTGGCCACCGGACCTCCGACGAGCTCGCCCTCCGACCCCCATTTGCTCCAGCGCCCCTCCTCCATCAATAAACGCCGCCTGTAAGTTTTTCCCTTATTGTTTTATTTAATTATGTATAAAAAAATGGCCTTTTCATTTAAATAACCTTGCTATAAAATATGATTGTAGAAAATAAATAGTATGGATTTGTTTTCAGATTTTTGTGCTTAATAATTTAGGGACAAAAATTCAATTTTTATATATTGAATAGCGAAGTAAAAATTCGATTTTTATATATTGAATAGCGAAGTAAAAATTCGATTTTTATATATTGAATAGTGAAGTAAAAATTCGATTTTTATGTATTGAATGGCGAAGTAAAAATTCGATTTTTATATATTGAATAGCGAAGTAAAAATTCGATTTTTACATATGTAGTGGCTACGGGCAACGAAAGTGACAAAAGGGGAGAACGACGAAGATTTCTATAAATGGAGTGTCGTGGAGTTGGTATAGCTAGTCGGTGAGAACTTCTCACTATAAATTTCCTTTTCTAGTTATAAATATATACTAGGATGCAGACGGTGTTTAGTAGCACTCGACACAATCGTCCACAGACCATGGACTTGTTTGTTTGGTTGCATAGATTAGTTAGATTATTTGAAATGAACTGAATTGAATAGATAACGAATTCGAATTGAATTGAATAGAAAACGAATTCAAATTGAATAGAAAACGAATTTGAATTGAATTGAATAGAAAACGAATTCAAATTGAATTGAATAGATAACGAATTCGAATTGAATTGAATAGAAAATGAATTAAAATTGAATTGAATAGAAAACGAATTTGAATTGAATTGAATAGAAAACGAATTTGAATTGTATTGAATAGAAAATGAACTCAAATTGAATTGAAATTTGAATTGAATTTAAATGAATTTTAAAACGAATCTTTAAGGAAAAATTCAATTTTGATTTGAATTGGAAATAGAAGTTGAAATGTTCTTCCGTCTGCGTTCTATTTTGTCCTGTTCTCAAAACGATCAGGGGTTTCGAACGGTCTAGATCGGTTTAACGACTGATTCGGATCGAGCGAAATTCCCGACCATCACATTTATTCATCCCATGAAGCAAAACTGGTAATACTCCACATCTAACACCACAGTGTTATCGATAAAATTAATTAACATTTCACGTTCAAATCTAATTAAAGATTTAACTATCGCTTTGGAGCAAAACTAGTGATACTCCATCCTCGCTCATTTTCTAAATTTGATAATTTAGATTATCAATTCACATTCATTTTCTATTTAATTCAATTCAAATTCGTTTTCAATTCAATTCAATTTGAATTCATTTTCTATTCAATTCAATTCGAATTCGTTATCTATTCAATTCAATTTGAATTCGTTTTCTATTCAATTCAATTCAAATTCGTTTTCTATTCAATTCAATTTGAATTCGTTTTCTATTCAATTCAATTCGAATTCGTTATCTATTCAATTCAATTCATTTCAAATAATCTAACTAATCTATGCAACCAAACAAACAAGTCCATGGTCTGTGGACGATTGTGTCGGGTGCTACTAAACACCGTCTGCATCCTAGTATATATTTATAACTAGAAAAGGAAATTTATAGTGAGAAGTTCTCACCGACTAGCTATCCCAACTCCATGACACTTCATGTATAGAAATCTTCGTCGTTCTCGCCTTTTGTCACTTTCGTTGCCCGTAGCCACTACATATGTAAAAATCGAATTTTTACTTCGCTATTCAATATATAAAAATCGAATTTTTACTTCGCCATTCAATACATAAAAATCGAATTTTTACTTCGCTATTCAATATATAAAAATCGAATTTTTACTTCGCTATTCAATATATAAAAATCGAATTTTCTCTTCACTATTCAATATATAAAAATCGAATTTTTATCCCTATATTATTAAGCACAAAAATCTGAAAACAAATCCATACTATTTATTTTCTACAATCATATTTTATAGCAAGGTTATTTAAATGAAAAGGCCATTTTTTTATACATAATTAAATAAAACAATAAGGGAAAAACTTACAGGCGACGTTTATTGATGGAGGAGGGGCGGTGGAGCAGATGGGGGTCGGAGGGCGAGCTCGTCGGGCTTCATGGGAGGTGCGGTTCTCGATTGGGGATTGGGTGGGTTTCGGGTACGGTATGAAGGGGGAAACGAGGGGGAGGAGGCGGCGCTGGGAGGACGACCTCCGGTGGTGCCATCGACGAAGGGGCGATGGTGGAGGGTGAACGACGGAGGAGGTCTCGCGGTTTGTGCGATGGAGCGGAGGAAGATAGTGGAGGCTAGGGGGGTCTCGACGGACCTTGGGGGGGAAGTGGTGGCGGCGCTGCACCGCCACCTGCGGCGTGCGCGGTGAGATCGACGGAGGGAGGGTCCGTGGTTTCTTTTTTTTTATAATTTCACTGAATGAAAGTAACGGGAGGAAAGAAAAGGTGGAGGGGCTTATATGTTAATTTATATATATATATATATATATATATATATATATATATATTTCTCTAAAGAGTTGACTTTTATTTCGAACTCAAAATCGAACCCACCGACTGTTGTCCATAGCGTATTACCCCCATTCCGAACACAATGGGATATGTATCGCAAGCTGATTCGATCGTTTCGATCAGTTTTCATCAAAATCAACATATAACTCTATATATTGATTTTGAACGCACATTTCAAATTACCGGGGTCACATACTAACTCGAAAAATTTCAGAAAAATATTTTCTAGCTTCGTATTGATGATACAGTCCTAACAAAACTAGTTTCGTCGAATTCTGAGACCGTTTGAAAAATGCCCAATTTCCAGTCGATTAAAATCAACTAAAACTGGTCAAACGCGTTTTCCTTTGCCACACTCACATATTGATTCGAAAAATTATGAAAATTGGAATCTAGTAAAAAATTGACATCACGGATCCAACAAAAGTGGTTTCGTCGAAATCCGAGGTTGTTTGCAAAATGTCTATTTTTCAGGGCCTGAATTCCATAGCGACTATTCAGAATTTTCAACTAGACATATCTTTTGATCCCCGCTATGAAATTTTGATTTTTCGGATTCGTTGGAAAGATATTCTCAAATAGATCCTATTATTTTTGGTTTCACTAAAATCCGGTTTAATTTGAACCCGGTACATTCAATTGAAGTTTGAAATCGAATTATCGAACTACCGCGCCATTTTCAATTCCTTTTATAATTATAAATAAATATTTATATTCTAACGACGACATATATAATATATACGTTCTAAATATATTCAAAATAAATTTCTCGTCGATATTATTTAAAATAATCCATTTTAAATCTTCAAAATTCGTCGAAGTTGCCAAAACAAAAATTTTAAACTGGCTCAGAATTTCCGGGTTATTACAGGAGACATTGGTGATATTACTTAAGAAACTCATTTTTGGATTAGTCTTTTGTATTTGGTATTCAAATACATCATTATTGTTCATGTGGTGATATTTGGATTATTACAAAACAATTAGGAAGATAAATGCTTAAAAGGTTTGGTATGTAAATTGCGATTCAGTTGTTTTTCTTTTACCAAATAGATAAATTCTAACATCCTTGAAATTAAAGAAATGCAAAAGATTTCTCATGCATTTGCAGTGTGAATTCTAATGCATACTAATGTATATACACATATGGATATGTGTGTATTATTTGGCAGATACCTTACTGATATTAAAAGTGGATCAATGATTTAGTAGCCAAAATGGTTATGATATATATGATATATCTTTAAAAGACAAAATAAAAGATTAATTATATGCTCATAGATAAAAGATCGGATCGGGTGGAGATAATAAAGAATTACGATCTGGATATTTTGGATGTCATTACTGTAAAAGATCCACTTCTAGCAATGATAATATATTTTATGGGCAAAATTATATAAGGGAAAAGTGTCATTTAAGCACTTATAGATTTCGCCATTTTGAAAATATCGTCTTTGGTTAATTATAAGACATCCAAATATGGAAAATAATAATGAAATTTTGTCACAAGACTCCAGTTATAGATAAAGAATTGAAAGACCAAGTAATATTGTGACAGTAAAGAATATATTATTTTCCAATAAGGGAAGAGTGCAAAATATATTGTAATTCATTGAGCACACTTAGACAAACTCCATTATGGCGGATCCGCTTACCAAAAGGTTATCACCTAAGGTCTTTAATGAGCATGTAGCTCAATTGATGCAACTTTTATGTAAGGATATTTTGGTTCAGGGAGAGTTTGTATTCGTTATTGTCATATGACTCATTGCTCTATACTTCAGTTACAGATAGATGCATATCAAGTTTTTTTTTCTGATCAGAAATAAAGTAATGAATTTTTCTTTGCACTCAGGTTGTTTAAATATTAAACATTTGATCTCACTAAAGAAGGACCAGTTGGAAATAGATATGTATAGATCACATTTCATGTAATTTCCGTGCTACGCATCGATGATTGATCTATGTCGTTTGATTGTATTGATATATGTGACCATTGATGGGTTTAGTTACGATAAATGTAGCGAATGCCGCTTTGATCCTTTGTCAACTCAATTAATGGACGAGATTGTTTCAGATACACCATATGTTATAAATAGCAAATTTTGGAGCTCATAAAGTTAAACACATTTTAAGGTTATTTCATATGTAACCCGGGGGAGATTGTTGGAATATTTCGACAATTGGGTCACATATGTAAAATAAAATGTGTTGTGCTATTTTGTTGTAAAACCTAATTAAAGTGATCTAATTTTAGATTAGAATTAACAGGCTTAAAGTTTAAGTTATCATGGGCCTAATGTGTAGATACCGGGGCATTTTTTTAATTTGTTGAAGGGCCGAATTACAAAATGTCAGCTCTGTAAATAAAGGGTTATGGTCCCCGAATTACACAAGCCTTAGCAACTCTCTAACCTCTTCTACGGAGAGCTGAATCTAATCTAGGGTTTGTATCAATTTGGAAGACCAAACCAAATCCATCTTCTCTGTAGCAACCAGTTATGAATTCAGGTATTACAGTGATTAACTACGGATTGAGGTACGCTTTCGCTAATCTATTTATCTATTGTGTTTTCTCAATTAAATCAATATGGGTTAATTATTTAGATCTAGGGTTTCACGATTGGATATTGTTAAAGTGTATTGAAATCCTAACAAGTGATATCAGAGCCAACCATTATTGATTTTGTTGAGAAAAAAATGATTTTTTTTTATAAGATTTGAATTTGGCTACATGGAGTATGTATATCGAAGTTGTAGCTAATCAACCATGGATTCAAATTTAGAAAACAGTCCCGACACTATTTCATTAGCAACTTTAGTCAATCTTGCCATCCTACTTATGTTAGTATGTTTGATGGCTGTTAAATATTATAGCTTGTATGACTTGCATGTTTGAGTAACAAGTTAAGTTTTATATTTAAACGAAGTATGTCACTATAGAAACACGTGCTGCAATGAAACCTCACAGTATTGGTTATATCCAATATTATTGATTAAATCAATTTGATTCGGTCAAATGTTGTGATTTTTATTTTTATTAAATCAATTTGGTTCCAGTTCCACGTGTTAATATTGTTCTTTTTTTTATGCTAAAGTTGAATTAGAACCACGCACTACATGAAGGCACGTGGATGTTTATATTATGCAATTTGCTGACATATACAATCATATATACAATAAAAAAAGGATTTTTTTTTTCTTTTTTTCGCATCAGATCATTTAGGGAATAAGGTCGTTGTATGCAATGTATTAGCATAATATAGGATGCAAACTAACTTTCCATATGGACGTACTAGCATTCATGTATTGTAGTTTCCAGCAAAAGTGTCAACATTACTTTATACCTTTATATTATATATACGGTTGAAATTTGCATGCAGCATGATGGCATCATTGTTTTATATTATTATTATGGTTATGGAGCAAGATGGCCGCACATATTTAATTTATGATGGCTTGTGATTTGTTCAGCAATAAAAAAAAGCAAAATTTTCTTTTGGGTTAATTTGGATCGAAAGTACGTATAACCGAATGCAAATTTCGTGCATTCACGTGTCATGCAGGAGCCAAATCATGCATTTGAATATGTCTACATGCCTAAGTTTGGATGAATACTGTGTTATTATGTATTGCTATATGGTAAAAGCCATGCCACTAGTCTCTTATTATTGTTCAGTAAATTGTTCTTAATAGCATGTACCAGTTACGTAGTAAATACCTGCCAACGAAGCGTTAAAGTATAAACTATTCATATAGTTTAAAATTTACTGGTTGAACACGTAAGGCCATTAAATCTCAAGTGACATCAATCAGCCAAGTGTTCATTTTTCTTTGAATTAAAAAAAAAGGTGGTAACAAAGGAACGTGGCGATGGATTTAGTTTTTTTATTATGACAGCTCAGCCATATGATGTGTAATCTCATCAAGTTCTTTTCGCTCGAGTGTCATATAGGCCTAAAGTATTTTCAAGAGTGTTTTATAACACTCAAAATACATTGTACAAACATAAAGTAATAAATTCAAATATAATTTTGGTTTCGCTTTATAACCGTAATTATCCTACATATATAGTGAATTGACTGAAATAATATGTCACCAAAGTGACCTCTATATTTTGGTGGTTCATGAAAATGTTTGATATTTGTGTGTAGTTGTTCATGCGAGTGTTAGCCGGCCCAAAGGAAGACTAATATTTGGCCGAATCGCTTACACATGTGTGATGATAAATACGTGACAATTATAAGGTTTTTCGAGTGAATAATTAATCGGCCCAAAGGAAGGTTGTTATTTGACCTGAATTTATTGTCAGTGTTTGATAATTACAACAAGAGTACCACTTACAGTTAATATTACTGTCCAAAGACTTGATATTAATGTGTACTAGGTATCTTGAGAAGAGACTTACCAATTATTTGAATTTACTATGGTTGATATTTGGCTATGAGCATATACGGTCAACCTTCATTTTCTTTTTTGTTCATGTTCAGCTAATTTAACTGAATTATCTGCCAATTTAAAGAATACTTCCCTCTTATATTGGATAAAAATAAGGATTTGTAAGAGAGCAGGTTATTTGTTCTTGATTCTATAGATTTAACTCTTGTAACTGAGAGGGTTACAGTCAACCCTACTACGCTTAGATATTCCTATAATGTTATGAAGAATATTGAAAGGTGATATAATTCAAAGGCAAGAGTTAAATGATCATTAAGTAAATACTTCATAAATTTTCAAGGATGTGCTATAGGTAACGATAACTAATTTTGTATGAGTTATCTACTGAGAATGGAAACGGTTTTTGTGAAAACAATAAGGGAAATCAAGCACTCTTTATGGTGTTTGATTACATAAAGTCAAAGTAAAAGAAATACAAATGAGTAGTATACGGAAAAAGATATTGCTTCAAAAGCTAAAGACGCTCAAGTTATTGTTATTTTTGGTGCTATCTTCAGTATATTCATTTAAAGATTAGAATTATTTTAAGAATAATATGTTATCTTATTGGGCTAATTTAGCGCTTTGGTAATTAAAATAGAGATTGAAGTTTTTATGATTGAAAAATACTCATTTGATATACATTGTAAATAAATGTATGAATAAGGATTAAGAAGTCGCTAAGGATCTCAATTTCGCTCGATCCGAATCAGTCGTTAAACCGATCTAGATCGTTCGAAACCCCTGATCGTTTGAGAACAGGACAAATCAGAACGCAGACGGAAGAACATTTAATTGTTAATACAACAATTCCATCAGAATACAAGAATATACAGAGTATAATGAATAAATTACATTCGATAAATATCAGAGATTACAATAAATTACATAGGAGCGGAAAAATATACAAACCACAATTGAAGGTGATATACGGATACAGAGCTTTTCGGATATCATTCCAGCTGTAAACCAGGATCCTGTGAATATAAATCTGCAAAACCAAAACTACTAGCTGCCCGTGTCGAAAATAAGGGCACCCAGAGTTTAGGTTAAAACTATAAACTCTAGGTCAGTCATGTGACTGGTGTGAGAACTAAAACAGTTATTTAAAACTTTACTTTAAAAGAGAGTAATTCAAGGGACCACGCTGTATAACACGGAACGGGTTTCCTCCCAAGAATACTAGTGCATAGAATAAACAACGCAATGCTTTTTTGAAAAATGAAGCTATTATAAGACCCAGGTCCCATCACACAATGCAACGCAAGCCGGAGGATAGGGTTTTCCCTTATAATAGCCAAACATGCTTGGTACGTTTTAAAACAAATCATTTGATACTATAATAAGTGTATAGTGTCAAAACAATTTCAATCATAAATATAAATCATAGACGGCATGGGTACCATATATCATGTCTCCATACTAGTTCTACAATTAAAACCGCAATATCACGTATTGGAAATTGGATTTCCGTCATGAGTCGAGGCAAGGGGCAAGCTCCTCTCCGCTTCGAGACACTCTAGCAAATGCCTCGGGACTACACACTCTGGGTAACCCCTGGATGCTTCAGGGCCGGTCCTCTCTTACGTTTGAGGATTAGTTATTCCTGAACACACGTTTCCCGGTCCTTACAGACCTAAAATCAAGGCGCCTCATCCAACAACCACATAGGTGAAAAGTATATAAATGTCAGGGCTGGTAAGTCACTGACACCACCAAAGCTAGAAAGAAACGTCGTGCTCTCCCTGCAGTCCTTATCCCGTTTTTAACTCATACCGAGGTGTGAGGCTCGCGAATTCACGTTATACACAAAGCTGCCACGTAGGCCGTGCTTTGATCATCAACCACAAGACTTTGCTTTTCAACAGAAGCCTTGATCCATGCATCTCAGCGTGCCACACAGGCAATTCATGCCATGCGATTGATATCTATCGATATATAACCTCTAAGCTCGTACGTCTCAGAGAAGGGCGTTAAGCAAGAGAATAAATTCTCCGCCGCCAAATAGATATATATTTAACAAAAATCAATCAACACAGAATAAAATCCAATGTCAGACACACAATCCATTTACAAGTTCATTCTGGGTCTGAACGAAACCGGAGGCACTTTCCTCGCATATCCATCGATCTCCAAGTGCGTCTGGACAACCACCAACTGATTCCCTCATCTTGGGTGTACAGCCCAATCAAGATCATCAGTAATCACCCAAACGATGTGAAGACTTTCGGTCTTCAACCACCGCCTTCGTCTTCGACATGTCGTCGAATCGGTTTTTCAGAATGGGTATAAACCCGGCCTTTCCGAACAACCCGCTTATATTAAAACAAATGTTACACAAACACAACATACGCCTCATTTCAATTCAGTAGCTACTAACCGTAAATCAACAAGAGAACAATTTCCCAAATATTAACCCCGAAGGCCGAAACCAACATCAGATCAATACCCAGGAAACTATTCCTCTTAACTAACCTACAGCTAGTTTCTAAGTTTCAATTCTTAGGGAAAGGTTCCCATTAATTTTATCCAAGATAAATTCTTTAAAATTTATCCTTTAATCTTCCTTTGGATATCATTTCAAACCAGATTATGGTTTTCCAAACTAGTCGAGATCAGCGAACCACTCCGAAATAATTATTTATTTTATTTCCCAATCCCAACCTATTCATCCCATGAAGCAAAACTGGTAATACTCCATATCTAACACCATGGTGTTATCGGTAAAATTAATTACCATTTCACGTTCAAATCTAATTAAAGATTTGACTATCGTTTTGGAGCAAAACCGGTGATACTCCATTCTCGCTCATTTGCCAAATTTGATAATTTAAATTATCAATTCACATTTCAATCTAATTGCAGATTCATTAAAACTCCTTTTACTTGGTTAAAGAACTAATGTCATTTAAAACACAATTCACGATAAACCCAAATCACATTCCATTTATTATCGGGTTAAAGAACAAGTGTTATTTAAAACACTGTTCACGATGAACTCACAAATCAATTCTATTTAAAACCAATTCCAAATCCAATTTATTTATTTAAAATAAATGGGTTTTTATTTTAGTTCTAAACTAGTTCATTTCGATAAAAATCTATTTTTATCTTTTCAAATATGGAGTTTTTCATCCCAATTTTCCCCAAATCATTTCTTATGATTTTACACAAATTTCTACAATTTTTAATAATTTTATCAAGGCCCGTATAGTCGATTTTCATCAACGGCCATCGAACTGCACTTACAGCGACCCTTTTCAAATTTGATTTGGACGTATCTCCAAATCCAACCGTTAGATTTCAAATTTCTAATATTCGTTAGAAAGCTCTTTTTGATACGAACCCAACGGTTCCAGTTTTAGGAGAATTCGACGGTCGGATCTCCCGTAATGTACATTTGGAATAAATGGTCGAAATTCACGAACTGCCGCGGCACGGCGCGTTCTATTCAGGCCATTTTATTATATATATAATATATATAATAAATATTTCATCGATTTCTATTTAAAACGAATTTTATAAATAGTTTTAAATTCGTTTCAAAAACAATTTTAACTTCCATTTCAATTCAAATCAAAATTGAATTTTTCCTTATAAATTCGTTTTAAAATTCATTTCTATTCAATTCAAATTTCAATTCAATTTGAATTCATTTCAATTCGTTTTCAATTCGAATTCGTTTTCAATTCAATTTGAATTCGTTTTATATTCAATTCATTTCGAATTCGTTTTATATTCAATTCATTTCGAATTCGTTTTATATTCGATTCAATTCAAATTGGTTTTATATTCGATTCAATTCAAATTGGTTTTCTATTCGATTCAATTCAAATTGGTTTTCTATTCGATTCAATTCAAATTGGTTTTCTATTCGATTCAATTCAAATTTAAAAACGAATATAATCGATATAAATATCGTTCGCGTCAAAATAGCGCATCTCTAATCAATACGGCTTTATATATTTCAATAATTCCATTATTTTATTCGACAAATGAATCTATATTTTTGTCAACACGTGACTAATCCCAACGAATGAGTACTGTCCACGTGTGACTAATTTTGTTATTCAATATATTTTATAAAAATTATGGTATCTATCGTTTGATTTAAATCAGACTCCAATCGTAAATTAGTAAGAGAACGATTCCCTAAATATTAACCCCGAAGGCCGAAACCAACATCAGATCAATATCCAGGAGACCACTCACCTTATCTATTTTCCAGTTAGTTTCTAATTTTATATATGGTAAAGATGTAAATTTTATTGTTAAAATATTTCGTTCAACACATGACTAATCTCAACGGATGAGTTCGGTCAACACATGAACCTTTATTTTACAATGATAAAGATGTAAATTTTATTATTAAAATATTTCGTTCAACACATAACTAATCTCAACGGATGAGTACGGTCAACACATGAACCTTTATTTTATAATATTCTTTATTTTCTAAATTGGAATGAGGCCCAATCAATTACCATATAAAGTTAATTACACGGATTCCATACAACACATGTATATAATAGCAACGATAAATAATCAACCATCATCCAAAGTGCACTACACTGTATAAGCATCAAATATAGATATCTAACGCTTATAACAGCCTGTCGATCAATCGATCGACATACAACTAATTATTGGGATTAGTGTATACCGTATTTTATCCCAATACCCGTGTGGGGTTTCAAATCAACAAACACAGATTTTTATTTGTGCAGTTGGGCGATGTGTAAAATTTATCGTCCCAATCAATGTCATTCAAATAGGTGTACATAAACAAACCGTCCGGTTTGTTTATAAATATGTATTTATTCACTTTCACGTTAAAAATTATTTTTTTAACGATAAAATATTTTTAACTATATAAATATTTTATTTCCTTTCAACACAAGAATATTTTATTATCGATTTCACATCAACAACACAAACAAAATTTCACCACATATCAATCAAACAAACAAGCCATCCATGGTCTGTGGATGACGGGTGTCGGGTGCTGCTAAGCACCGTCTGCATCCTAGTATATATATATAACTAGAAAAAGAAATTTAGAGTGAGAAGTTCTCACCGATAGCTATTCCAACTCCACGACACTTCATTTATAGAAATCTTCGTCGTTCTCACCTTTTTGTCACCTTCGTTGCCCGTATTCTCTACATATGTAAAAATCAAATTTTTCTTTGCTATTCAATATAAAAAAATTGAATTTTTACTTCGCTATTCAATATATAAAAATCAAATTTTTACTTCGCTATTCAATATATAAAAATCGAATTTTTACAACGCTACTATATAGATAAAAATTCTATTTTTACTTCGCTATTCAATATATAAAAATCGAATTTTTACTTCACTATTCAATATATAAAAATCGAATTTTTACAACGCTACTATATAGATAAAATTCTGTTTTTACTTCGCTATTCAATATATAAAAATCGAACTTTTACAACGCTACTATATAGATAAAAATTCTATTTTTACATTGCTATTCTCTATATAAAGATTTCGCCTTTTCAAATATAAAGATTATATTTTTATATTCTCTATTATATAGAAATTTTATTTTCAATACACTACTTATATAAAAATAGTATTTTTATATTTTCTATTATATAAAGATCATATTTTTAATACTCCACACAAGTAAAAATCATATTTTTATTCTCCTACATAATAAAGATCGAATTTTTATCATCTATATTATAAAAATCCTATTTTTCCTTAACCATCCTAATGATCAAAATCGTATTTTTATTTCTACTTCATATTTTTTTTCAATGCTTCTTTCTATATAAAAATTATAATTTTAACCTTTCTATATTATAAAAATTATATATTTTAACCTTTCTATATTATAAAAATCTTATTTTCATAAATATAAAAATCAAATCTTCTTATGTAGAAAGATCAAATCTTCTAATGTATAAAAATCTCAACTTCATATAACAAAACTAAATTTAAACCTAACATTATAGAAATTGAACGAACGAATCAAATTAAAAGAAGTCTTACTGTATTTGATCGTTGGAGGGTGCTACCGTCGAAGGAGGGGACAGCGATTGGGGGGGGGGGATGGCGGCTTGCTGATCGTCGGAGGGGGACTGGAGGCAAGAGGAGAGCGGGGGTGCTGATCAGAGAAGGCGGCGTGGGAGGAGGAACAGCGCGGTGGTGGCGCGCGTTGACTGGGAGGGGCGATGGCGCATTTCAGAAGGAGGGAACAAGGAGGACGTCGGAGGGGGAGAGCGGGGCCATGGGGATGCTGCCTGGCCTGAGCGCCGATGGCGCAGTGGGTGGCGCATGCCCTGTAACACCCCACATCCGTTAGTGTCACTCACAAAGGGAATGCACTAAGTTCTGTGGAGCATTTAGGGTAAAAGATGCAGATAAATTACAAGACAGACAGAAATTAAATAGCGGAAGATAAAACTTTGCTTTATTGATAAAATAATTTGTACAATGATTTCTTTACAATATCAGAGTATCATCTGTCTTACAAAATAAAGAAGCATAAAACAACATTTATATTCCCCAATTTTTGCATGAGCCAGCCATAGCATCTGATAAGAGAATCCAAGCAGACTTCGATAAATCTTCAAGCTGGGAAAGAGTGACAGTCCAACTTAACCTGAGCTATACTACTCCCTCCTCTACTACCTGGGGGGGGGGGGGAAACGGAAGAAAAGAAGACGAAAGAAAAACAGAGTCAGACATAAAGCCTGAGTAAGTTCAGTAACTTCTAGCATGTGAACATGGAAAACAAAACGACATGAATTAACTGAATACAAGATTACACCATGACGATAGGGGCAACAAGATTGGACAAGGTAATCACAAGATATGCTAAGATAAGATAAACTGGATACGCTCTAATACTTTCGCCGCTTCGCTCTAATACTTCGCCGCTTCGCTATTTCCTTGTTATACTGATTTCTATATCTCTGCACCACCTACCTAGTGTCCCAACTAGTAACGATAACGTGATCCCAATCCCTGTATTTTCCATTGCCTTCCGGCATACATTCATTATTTATTACCTAGATCAAATCTAGGGTTTTCTATCAGGTGCTTTCTAGATTTAACTAGAGTTTACGCTATCTGCTGAACGCTTCTCGGATTTATGCCACCTAGTCCAACTAGGGATTACGCTACCTGTCGAACGATGCCCCCAAGTCTAAGACACACTACCTAGAGTGGTATATGTTCCTATACTTCCCCACGCATGTATCGCGAATCGTTATCGCTTGTCTAGATGCACATGTCCTGTAATGTGCGGTCCGAGTCCTGTGACAGGGCAAATCAAGGAATACAGAACTCGGTCGAGAGCTTTCAGATATCTGCCGATGCAGATGCTAAGGTCTGTTTTTATTCCAGTGGCTATGGTCCCACTTGACCCCTCCCTCAACTAATGAAAGGCACCCTTTGTAAAATGAGAACTATACGCCGGCCCCCGGTGCCCCACTATCCTATGGCCATCCTCACCCATAACTAGATAGCAATTATGGTCTTTTGGAGTTCTCCGCCTTTCCGCTTCACGTATCTCGACTGACTCAAGATGGATGGTAGACGACGAGTTGCTATCACAGGGCTACCGTTTTCTCGCCGAATCACGCCGGTCCATCCTAGTCTTTAGGTTGCCATATATATATATTGCAACCAAGGCATACCCTCGGTTCTTCTAACGCAGACCTTAACCTCTGTGAGCCCAGGATGATCATCTGCAGCCTCACAGAGGGATACCAAGAGTACCCTCACGTCCCCTCGAAGCCTCGGGCTTCGTAACCCAATTCGTTGGAGCCTTCTTAAAACCAGATGGATGTCTGCTCCTTCGTGTTATACTAAGAATTACTACTTAGTTCTACTAACTAAGGTTTACCACTTAGTTTCCAAATTCCTTGTTTTCTTAACTAAGTTTTACTACTTAGTCCCTTTTTCAACTGAGGTCTACTACTTAGTTTTCTTTCTCGCCAGGTTGGGTTGGTTAAGTGTCTTTAGTCGATTCAAGCTATCTTAACCCTCTTCCCTTTTCCTATTACACTGGTTAAGTGTTATCCCTTCATGCTTTTTACTTAACCCTATTCATTTATCATATTCTGATGGTTAAGCGTTCAAGTTTACTTAACCCTATGGTCTAGTCCAGTTAACATATTAATTTGGCTAAGTGTATTACTTAACCCCAACCTCTAGTCTAATTAACATGTTAAATTGGCTAAGTGTATTAACTTTACTTAACCCCACCTTCTAGTCTAGTCAACATGTTAATTTGGCTAAGTATTCCCATGGACTTAACCCTCCCATTCTAGCTTTAACTGTGCTAAGTTGGTTAAGTGTTCGTTAACCTTCCCATTCTAGCTTAACCGTGTTAGGTTGGTTAAGTGTTCCTATGGACTTAACCTTCCCATTCTAGCTTAACTTTGTTAAGTCGGTTAAGTGTTCCTATGGACTTAACCCACCCATTCTTGCTTAACTGTGTTAAATTGGTTAAGTGTTTCTATGGACTTAACTCTCCCATTCTTGTTCTAGCTTTAATTAATAAATTAAAGCCGCAACCTCTCACATTAGACAGATATTGCTGCGGTTACTGGATGTGCCGGTCGGTTCCGGGCAGGTTTACACCGCAACTTAGTCTAACCTCGGGTTAGGCATATTCATGTTTTCTAAGTTCAAAGGGTTTTTGATTAATTTCCAAATCCGGTTTTGAAAACAACCATCCCATCCTTCGGATCAGTTAGGGATAGCCAGGGAGGGCAGGAAACTTGTATTTTCCAAACCCAAGCCTAGACACTATCCTCTCTGTCACCCTAGAACCTTCTGGTCTATGTGTTATAAAAAGGGATGTTATCAAAATACTTTTCTTTTGTTTATAAATTGTTAACAATTTATTTCAAAAGCCCATTTCCCCTTTTTAGACAAATTTGGCCTATATTTATTTGTCAAGCCTACTATTATACTTATATTCTAGGCCCAAGTCCTAACCCAACATGCAGTTTAGGCCATTTCCTATTTCATTGCCGAAACTAGATTAAATATCCTAGTTTATAATTTATGGCCAAAACTTAACCAAGTTACATATTTTGTGGTAAATGAACAATTTAACATTTATGACGAATTCTATAAGTAAATTACTCCTAATTTACTTATTTCATTACTACTCTTTTAATGTACATTGTCACATTTATTATTATGGCCCATTCTCTCTTATTTATCATATTTATACTTTTTGGTATGTAAATTATACCAAATTTAGTGTCGCTAACCATAATTTATTCCAAACATGACAATTGCTCACAATTATGAATAAATTCAAAATTGTGCTAATATACTTATTCCAAATCAACCTTAATTAACCCAATCTTGGTTTAACATCCTAATTCACAATTTATGGCAAAACTAGAATTATTTTTCTAGTTTACATTTTATGCCTAAAATTTAGCTTACTTACTAACGCTAAATTTAATATGTAAAAATCACATATTCCCTAATCCATGTCAAATTTCCCCATTTTCATTTTAATATGCATGTCATAATACATATTCCAAATTATGCCAATTTCCAAGTTTACAATTACGTTCATATTCATTTCCATGTTTTTCCCCAAATCGCATTCCCACCGTTCGAATAATCGTGATTCAACCTAGATTATAAATAAATCTAGATTCGTAGATAAAAAGTGAATGAATCAAAATGACAAGAAGGAATAATTGGCATAAAAAGGTTTGGATAACAATGTAGGTTCAAGAATATGGGTAGACCTAACTAAATAGGTAAATTCCCACTGTCTTAAAACCAAAGAATGGGCAAAATAGGTTCAAGAACGTGGGTAGACCTAACTTAATAGGTAAATTCCCACTATCTTAAAACCAAAGAAAAACCAAGGAACAGGTAGAATAAATAATTGGGTTTAGACCTAACTTCTCAATCACAAAACTAAAGCAATATTTTCCTAATCATAAATCATGGGTGTCAAAATCACAGTTGTCCTCATTATGTCATAAGTAATAGTTTATGTCCAAATCAAAGGTATAGGCCTAGTCAAGGAAATAATCCTTGTAGTCACAGTCACAGTCATAGGAAATGTCCATAGTCAAATGCGATGTTCATAGTCCAAAAGGAAAATAATTCCCATAGTCATAAGTCATTGTCATAGGCAATGTTTATATGTCCCAAAATCAAAGGCTTATGTCATAGTCCAAAGGCATATGCTTTCAAAGGCCACAGTTCTATAGTCATAGTCACGGTTACAGTCTTATTTGTCCTCGAATCATAACAGTTCTTAATTCAGTCCAAGAGTATAAACACAAATTCGAAGAGAGAGAGAGAGAGAGAGAGATTTGGCATATTCCTTTATTCCTTTAATTTCATGTCACAAATAAAACAAAATATTCAGATCTAGAAATAACCAACTTACAGAAAATAGATCTAGAAAAGAAGGAAAGCGTGGCTATGATTCGTGCGTCGTTGCTTGAAACTTGTTTGAGCTAGCCTTTGAATTCTTCACTTGAAACTTTGATTTGAATCCCTCCTTAAAAGTCTTTTAGCAGCATCTCCTCGTCTTGAATCATATTTTATTTTATTTATTTAAGAAAATTTAGAGGAGGGGAAGAAGCCATGAATCTTAGCAGCATAAGGATAGAAGAGAATTGGTGCAAAGAGAATGAAGACTAGGGCTGTTTATATAGCTGCTCAAGACCTTATCATATACGCAACGCTGAGTCAGCATTGAACCTAGTTAAGAAAATAGTCCAGGTACGTAGATGAATCTAGCCAAACCTTATCATACACGCAGTGCTGAGTCAGCATTGGGTCCCACAAGCTATTTTGGCGTAAAAGTTTGATTTTCAAACTTTTGAATTTCTGGAATTTATTTAACTGTTTTATTCACATGAAATATTCTTATATGTATACAATTCCTCTAACGACCATTTTACGCGTATATATATACGCACAACTTTCATTTTATTTTCAAAATTCAAATGATGTTGCCATATTTCATTGACTGTAGCCTTATCTTGAATTTTATCTTTCGTATACATATATTTTTGCATATATATATATATTTATGTTCTCATATGTATATATATATTTTCTTTATTTCCTTATATGTACGTTCTTATCCTTTCAAATTTTGAATTTGTATACGCACATATATTTGCATGTTCAGTTGGCCCTCTCTAAAACAAAGATAAAAAATTATGCCGCCGCCGGGATTCGAACCCCCGACCTCCATGCTACAAATCCAATGCCTTAACCAACTGAGCTACAGAGGCTTTTGTTAATAAGTCTTAGAACAATAATAATTATTGTTCTCTCCTTACTTCTCTTTTTCATGTTAGTTACAATACTTAAATTAAACAACTGCATGGATCTTTTTCTTTTAAATTTTCTTTTAAAAATTAATTATACTTTAATTTGAGAATCTTAATGTCACAGAATTACGGGGTGTTACATTCTCCCCCACTTAAAAGGATTTCGTCCCCGAAATCTTCAAGTTAGGAAGAATGTGTCCTACCATCCAATCACCCATCTACTCAACCATTCAATCACAGGCATTCATTGTCCTTAAAAGATTTCTAATGCTTTCATGTTCATATGCATAGTGTGTGTATATGTCTCTATCTAATGCAAAATCAGGCGGTCTACTGATTCAGTTGACCTTCTTAATGCAAATCATGTTAGTGCCATGCATCCAATCATGCATGCAAACATCCCTAGTCATGTAAATACTACATGCGTGCACAGCCATTCATCCATATGTGTAACGACACGGATTTTGCCCGACCTTAATCGATCACAAAATCGACCAAGACCGTTCAAAACTCGCATACGTTAACTTTGGGAATACAAAACATCAGAACAATAACAGCAGACTTTTATTACATTATAATGATATAACATCAGAGTACAGAATATATCAGAGTACATTGAAATAAAATTACAGCGGAAGATAAACTACAAAAGATTTAATACATTAAATAAAATACGGTAAACAGCGGAAGACTACTAAGCTCTGGACACAGCTTTAGGCTTCGATCCAGGAACCTGCTAAAGAGAGAGATATCTGCAAAAAGCTACTCGACTGCCCGTGTGGAAAAGAGGGCACCCGAGTTTGCAAAGTGAAACAAACTACGAGTCAGTCATGGGACTGGTGTGAGAATTCTAAACTAATTTAACTAATAAGACAAATCCAAGGACCACGCCGCTAATGCGGAACGGGTTTTATTCCAATGAATTGTCGGTGCATAAACTAAAGTAAATCGAGAAATAACGCAATGTCTTTTTGGAAAAATGAAACCATTATAAGACCCAGGTCCCATCACACAATGCAACGCACACCAGAGGATAGGGTTTTACCTTATAATGGTCAAAAGATGCTTGATACGTATAAAACGGATTTGATATTATTATTAGTGTATGTATGTTTTAATAAAAAGATTTGAATCATAAGTATCAATCCTAGACGGCATGGTTACCATATAGCATGTCGCCAATACTAGTTATACAATCAAAACCGCAAGGGCGTATTGGAAATTTGGATTCCATCATGAGTCGAGGCTAGGGGCAAGATCCTCTCCGATTCGAGACACTCTAGCAAATGCCTCAGGATTCCCCGCAGTGAACCCTTGGAAGCGGTAGGGCCGGTCCCCGCCAATGGGCAGTGGATTAGTTATGCCTGAACACACGTTTCCCGGTCCCTTTGGACCTATAGTATGACCACCAACGGCCTATAAAAAAAAACGAGGCGCCTCAAAATCCATCATCCACATAAGTAAAATGTCAGGGCTGGCAGGTCGCTGACACCACTCTAGCTAGAAAGAAACGTGTGCACTCCCTACGGTCCATATCCCGTTTTTGACTCATACCGGGGTGTGAGGCTCGCGAAGTCACGCTCTACACAAAGCTACGCCTAAACAGGCCGTGCTTTGATCATCAACCACAAGGCCTGCTTTTCAACAAAAGCCTTGATCAATGCATCTTAGCATGCCACATTGTCAGTCCATACTATACCATTGATTTCTGCCAATATATAACCTCTAAGCTCATATGTCTCAGAGAAGGGTGTTAACCACCAAGCAGATATGTATTAACAGAGATCAACGAATGTAGTATAAAGGACTACAACGTCAGACATACATTCCATTTATAAACTTATGCCCTGGGTCTGGGCGAAAGTCAAATCCGTACAAATCAACGCTACGTCCGAACGGACACCATCTCAGCCCCTTCAAGGTAGCTACTCCCATCATGGGCCTCAATAGCATCACATCCGTTCGATGTGAAGATTGTCGGTCTTGTCACCGTCTTCAATTTTCCGATTTAACGTCGTATAATTATTTGGAATGAGATGAGTCTCGGACTTTCCAAATAATCTTCGCATATTTAATTTGCAAACCATTCTATATCGTTATTTATTCTTTTATAAATATAAATATCGTCCATTCATTTCATGTATATATATATCGTCCATTCATTTCATAAATATCGTCCATTCATTTCATGCATATAAATATTGTCCATTCATTAATCGTGTCAAAGGATTTATAATTCAACAATTTATTCTTTTTATTTCAACAATCATACAAAGTAAAAATGATATTTTATTTTATATCATTTCATTAAAGCCAACATATATACAATTAAAGTCTTTTAAACGTTTAATTCTTTTCAAATAAAAAGGACCTTATTTCAATATATAGACACGACATCAAAAATATGTCCATTTTTACTATATGAACGTGATCTTAAAAATATATTTATTTTTAATATGGTAGCATAAACCTTAAGTATGTTTGAATATCATACATATATTAACGCTATTTCAAGATTTGCCTTTCATTTCATATGCAGTAATACTACTCTAAACATGAATTTTTATTTCATATGCGGTTTCTTTATTATGCATTTCATATGCGACTTCATGCTTTTTAAAACATGTTAAATTTTCATATGCGGTTCATGCTTCTAAATCATGTTTCATTTCATATTTATATCTTTTTATTCGCATGTGAAATGTAAATAAAAATTCCCTTCTTATTTTCATCTTTTTATTTACATGTGAAAAGTAAATAAAAGTTTCATTCTTATTTTCATCTTTTTATTTACATGTGAAAAGTAAATAAAAGTTTCATTACTTTTATTTATATAAAATATATAAATAATATAACCATTTCATGTTTTCATTCATTTATTCATTTATAACATGAAAATATTCATTGCTTTATGGTTCATTTCCCATTTTCGATCACTTTCTTAATTCAGTGATTTTAACTACTTAATTCCCTTTTCAATCTAATTAAAGATCTAATTAAAATCTTATTTAGTTTTAATCTTCCAAAGTCATTATTAAATGATTATTCAATTTTTAGGGAATTAATTCTATCATAAATTCGGGTTAAAGAATAAATGTTATTTAAAACATAATTCACGATAAACCCAAATTTAAATTTCATAAATTTCCCATTTAATATATATAATTAGACATCCTTTATTTCAGAGTATTTCATTTAATCTTAAATAAAATATTAATCATCTTCGATTTCCTTTATAAAATGTATAACATAATTTATACGGGTTAAAATGGAGTTACTATTTTTAAAATGGACCGGATAGCCCAATTCATTTTCCTTATCCATTCATTATGTTTATCTTTACATTTTATTATTTAATAGCGGGCCAGACCTCTCACATTAGGCCTACAACTTGTGGATGCTGGATATGCCGGTTGGTTCCGGGCAGACTTCTCCCACAGGTTGGGCTTAACCTCGTGTCTTGACCCAATTCGTATTTGCGCACTTGGACCTCTCACATTAGGCCCAACATTTATGGCTGCTGGATATGCCGGTTGGTTCCGGGCAGACTTCCGCCATAAATGTGACCTAACCTCGTGTCCAGGTACAATTAATAATTATAATTATAATTATCTCCTAAAAGTATTATTTTAAAACATTTCATATTTTAGAATATTTAATTTCTAAAATATCATTCATTCTTTTACTTATCCTTTCATTTCAGTAAACATTAATCTTTCCATATTAATATCATAAAACTATTCCCAAAATGTTTCAATTGTAATATCAAAACTTACTATTTTGATATTAAATGAAATCTTCCTCAATCAATCCATTTATGTTAAATTTTAAAATCAAATCTTCTAAATTTACAAGTTAACATATAAACGAGATTTTTCAATTCAAATCTTCATTATTATAATTGGAATGAAATCTTATCAATTTAAACTTTTTATTTCATCCTTTTTAAATGTGCAATCTTCTTAATTAAATCGTCCATTAATTCCATTAATTGAGTAAATAATGAAAATATTTCAAGTTCCTCAATAACGCTAATTATATATTCACTTTCATGTACAACTTTCATGTGCAATATCCATATAATTTTTTTTTTATTTAATCAGAAACACTACGAATATATTTATTTACATATTTTACTTAAAAATGCTTAGAATAAACTTGCATTCATGTTTTTGACATAACAATAAAAATAAAGTTGCATTCATATTTTTATGTAAATAAAAATAAAGTTTCATTCGTATTTTTATCAAAACAATAAAAATAAAGTTTCATTCATATTTTAACAGAACGATGCAAATAAAGTTTGCATTTATATTTTATCAAAACAGTGTAAATAATGTTTGCATTCACATTTTTATCAAAACAATGCGAATAATGTTGCATTTATATTTTAAAAAAAAAACAATGCAATTAAGTTTGCATTCTTATTTTATTAACAACAATGAAATTATAATTATTTTCTAAATTTACCTAACGCGCTAAAAATAAGTTATCAATCTTATTTTAACTTAAACAATGAAAATATATTTATTTTCTACTTTCACTTAACGCGCTAAAAAAAAAAAAAATAACAACACTCATATTTTTACATAAACGTTGGAAATAAGGTTGCATTCCTATTGTGACATTAACTATGAAAATAAGTTTATTTTCTTAAATTTTATTAAGACGCTAAGACTATTTTAATAATCTTATTCTTACTTAAGTGCTAAAATATAATACAAATTTGCTATTTACACTCACGCACTAAAATGTGGTTATTTTCCTATTTACATGACCGCACTAAAATTTTGGTCATCTTCCAATTCACATGGCCGCATACAAAAATTAATAACACACAGAATATGGTGTCGTGCTTGCATATCAATAAAATGATAAATAACATAATATGGGGTGTTCAAATCCATTCCAAACCATTCAATGAGCAACATGTAGATTGATGTTAAGCATTCATGTCGACAAATAATAATGACAACATACAATATGGTATTAAGTCTTCATGTCATCGCATATAATAACATCATAAGATGTAGTGTCGCATTTTTGTGTCAAGATCCCAACTTTTTTTTTTCATCTAAATAAAATAAGATTTTTTTTTTTTTTTTTTTACGTACGTGTTATAAAAATCCTAACTTGATTTATAAATATAATTAAAAGATTTAAACTTTCTTTTACAATATAAAAATCCTATCTTTATAAATTTTAAATAAAGATCTAATCTTTATTCTTAACACATCATACAATAAAAGATCAAATTTTTTATTCTCAAAACAACATAAAACACAAAATCTAATTTTTTTATCGTCAAAACAACATAAAAAGAAAAAAAAAAAGATCAAATCCATTCGTGTAGATTCCAACAACGCAATTCATATGACAATCATCCAAACACAAATCCAAACCCAAGCATCAACATGTAGTCATACATCACGGATCTAGTTCACTTCTCATTAAATTATTTAAATAACAAAAAATAATAATTAAATTAAAAATAGAATCTCACATTGATTTTTGCTGAAAATTTGACTGTCTCGGATTCAGCTCTGGTCTGCTCCATCGCGAAGAGCTCGGAAAGACGAGTCCAACGCAATTTACGGTTCGTCAATCGGACCTCGTACGAGAGAGTTATGATTTATTAAAGTTGGACATAATTAAATAATTAATTAATATTCGTGAAAAATACCTAAAAATTTCACTGTCTCAGAATTGGACAAAATTAGTGTCCACGCGTCCATCTCGTCGCCACGATCCCAACGCACCTGAAATCGTCGATTTTCGACTTCGTATGAGTGAGTTATGCAATTTTAAAGTTCTGCAAATTAAATAAATAATTTAAAAATAAAATAGAAAATACCCTCAGCCCATTGACCGAAAAACACTGTTCACCGCCGAACTTTGACCGCACTTTGCCGCTGCCTCGGGCCACCTGACGCCACGGGACCACCGCCAATGTCTTCGTCTTGGCGAGACGCACCACCATCAGAAAGAGCCGCCCCTAAAGCTTCTCCGATCATCGGGAAATCGCCTAGAAAGGATTTTGCCTCGCGGGTCCCACAGGCCGCCTCACACCTCCAAACTGCCTGAAATTTTCTGAGCATCTTCGTCTTGCGTAGACGAAGAACTTCCGTGTTCGTGACTTCGTCTAATTCTTCCTCGATTCACGGGAATTTCTTGATTTACGTTTTGAGTTTCTGAATTTCGAAAACAGCGAGCTTTAAGACGAGATTCCGGCGAATCCGAGCGCTGTTTGACAAAACCGACTACACCATTAGCTTCGTATCGTCGAGACCTTCGAGAAAACATATAATTTGCTATGGTTTGAAGAGATTTTATTTTTTTATGAATTTTAGAGGAAGAGGGAGCCGCCATGGAAATTGAGAAAAAATGATGGAAAAGAGAGTGGCTGCTGTGCATTTCGAATTTCAGCCCTAAAACTCAGAAAAAAAGATAATATATACCATGGGTTTAATTTTGGTTTGGGCCCAAATATCATTATGTGCCCAATTACTCAATTTTCAACTGTTTTCTTCAGTTCAAAAATTCTTATAAATACATGCTGATTTCAAAATTAATAAAATTTTAAACATAATTATTTCAGGTCATTACGAACCCAACGAACCTGATTTCGTAATTTTCCGATTCCGTATGAATTTATTTTAAATTTCCGAAGTCTGAAAATAGGTTGTATTTCCACTGTAAAAATTATACAGGCCACAAAATAATTCCAAAAATTATAAATTTTAGAATTTTACCTTAATTTAATATTCCAAATCCATAGAAACTGGTTTCGTCGAATTCGGAGTTCGTTTGCAAAAATTCTATTTTTCAGGTGTATATTTTAATATTTTAAAAATACCAAAAATAGTGGAATTTTTCCAAAACTCAAAAATATAAGTTCTTATAGTCATTCTTATATGTAAACAACATTCTAAAACCAATGGAGATGGTTTCGGGTCCTAATTCCTTATTCTGCAAAATGTAGCATTTTGGCCCTTATAAATTTCATAGCGACCATTCTAGATTTTAATTTTGACATAACTTTTGATTCCTGTTATGAAATTTCGATTTTTCGGATTCGTTGGAAAGATAAATTTAAATAGATTCTAATATTTTTGGTTTCACTAAAATCCGTTAAATTTTGCATCCTGTACGGTCAGTCAAAGTTCAAGTTTGACTTTTCAAACTACCGCGTTATTTCTAACTCTTTTTATAATAAAAATTAAATCATTCATTCTAACTTCGATTTGAATCAAATTTGTGATCATTATTATTTAAATAAATTATTTTATATTGTCAAAATTCATTAAAATTTTCTAAAATAAATTTTTTAAATTGGTCCTGATTTTTGCGGGTTGTTACAATCGCCCCCACTTAAAAACTTTTCGTCCTCGAAAAGGAACTAGGCTAAAAGTTGTTTAATTAACTAACTAAATTTTAATTTCTCTTATTAATTTCATTTGTTGACTAACTTATCAAATATACATACTCTTTTATATATTTAAAAATCATATTTTCAGAAATAGATTATATAATCAAAAATACGCTAATTATAAGCTTATCACTCTGAACTCATTCTAGGGCATTACTAACCCCATCTCTAATGAGTTTTCTCATTCTAGGATACTGCTGATCCTATCTCTAATGAGTATTCTTATTGGATATTGCTAATCCAATCTCTGATGAGTCTTTTGTTCAGTTCTAACGAGTTGTACCCCAAAGATTTGAGCTAACCAGAGCTCTGATACCACCTGTAACGACACGGATTTTGCCCGACCTTAATCGATCACAAAATAAGGGACATGTAAGGGTAAGAGCCCACTGTTCGCCACCAAACAACATGGTGAGAACCCCCTATCATGCGTAACCAGCTCCCTAGCCAGCAACAAGGACTGGTGTGAGAATTCTAAACTAATTTAACTAATAAGACAAATCCAAGGACCACGCCGCTAATGCGGAACGGGTTTTATTCCAATGAATTGTCGGTGCATAAACTAAAGTAAATCGAGAAATAACGCAATGTCTTTTTGGAAAAATGAAACCATTATAAGACCCAGGTCCCATCACACAATGCAACGCACACCAGAGGATAGGGTTTTACCTTATAATGGTCAAAAGATGCTTGATACGTATAAAACGGATTTGATATTATTATTAGTGTATGTATGTTTTAATAAAAAGATTTGAATCATAAGTATCAATCCTAGACGGCATGGTTACCATATAGCATGTCGCCAATACTAGTTATACAATCAAAACCGCAAGGGCGTATTGGAAATTTGGATTCCATCATGAGTCGAGGCTAGGGGCAAGATCCTCTCCGATTCGAGACACTCTAGCAAATGCCTCAGGATTCCCCGCAGTGAACCCTTGGAAGCGGTAGGGCCGGTCCCCGCCAATGGGCAGTGGATTAGTTATGCCTGAACACACGTTTCCCGGTCCCTTTGGACCTATAGTATGACCACCAACGGCCTATAAAAAAAAACGAGGCGCCTCAAAATCCATCATCCACATAAGTAAAATGTCAGGGCTGGCAGGTCGCTGACACCACTCTAGCTAGAAAGAAACGTGTGCACTCCCTACGGTCCATATCCCGTTTTTGACTCATACCGGGGTGTGAGGCTCGCGAAGTCACGCTCTACACAAAGCTACGCCTAAACAGGCCGTGCTTTGATCATCAACCACAAGGCCTGCTTTTCAACAAAAGCCTTGATCAATGCATCTTAGCATGCCACATTGTCAGTCCATACTATACCATTGATTTCTGCCAATATATAACCTCTAAGCTCATATGTCTCAGAGAAGGGTGTTAACCACCAAGCAGATATGTATTAACAGAGATCAACGAATGTAGTATAAAGGACTACAACGTCAGACATACATTCCATTTATAAACTTATGCCCTGGGTCTGGGCGAAAGTCAAATCCGTACAAATCAACGCTACGTCCGAACGGACACCATCTCAGCCCCTTCAAGGTAGCTACTCCCATCATGGGCCTCAATAGCATCACATCCGTTCGATGTGAAGATTGTCGGTCTTGTCACCGTCTTCAATTTTCCGATTTAACGTCGTATAATTATTTGGAATGAGATGAGTCTCGGACTTTCCAAATAATCTTCGCATATTTAATTTGCAAACCATTCTATATCGTTATTTATTCTTTTATAAATATAAATATCGTCCATTCATTTCATGTATATATATATCGTCCATTCATTTCATAAATATCGTCCATTCATTTCATGCATATAAATATTGTCCATTCATTAATCGTGTCAAAGGATTTATAATTCAACAATTTATTCTTTTTATTTCAACAATCATACAAAGTAAAAATGATATTTTATTTTATATCATTTCATTAAAGCCAACATATATACAATTAAAGTCTTTTAAACGTTTAATTCTTTTCAAATAAAAAGGACCTTATTTCAATATATAGACACGACATCAAAAATATGTCCATTTTTACTATATGAACGTGATCTTAAAAATATATTTATTTTTAATATGGTAGCATAAACCTTAAGTATGTTTGAATATCATACATATATTAACGCTATTTCAAGATTTGCCTTTCATTTCATATGCAGTAATACTACTCTAAACATGAATTTTTATTTCATATGCGGTTTCTTTATTATGCATTTCATATGCGACTTCATGCTTTTTAAAACATGTTAAATTTTCATATGCGGTTCATGCTTCTAAATCATGTTTCATTTCATATTTATATCTTTTTATTCGCATGTGAAATGTAAATAAAAATCCCCTTCTTATTTTCATCTTTTTATTTACATGTGAAAAGTAAATAAAAGTTTCATTCTTATTTTCATCTTTTTATTTACATGTGAAAAGTAAATAAAAGTTTCATTACTTTTATTTATATAAAATATATAAATAATATAACCATTTCATGTTTTCATTCATTTATTCATTTATAACATGAAAATATTCATTGCTTTATGGTTCATTTCCCATTTTCGATCACTTTCTTAATTCAGTGATTTTAACTACTTAATTCCCTTTTCAATCTAATTAAAGATCTAATTAAAATCTTATTTAGTTTTAATCTTCCAAAGTCATTATTAAATGATTATTCAATTTTTAGGGAATTAATTCTATCATAAATTCGGGTTAAAGAATAAATGTTATTTAAAACATAATTCACGATAAACCCAAATTTAAATTTCATAAATTTCCCATTTAATATATATAATTAGACATCCTTTATTTCAGAGTATTTCATTTAATCTTAAATAAAATATTAATCATCTTCGATTTCCTTTATAAAATGTATAACATAATTTATACGGGTTAAAATGGAGTTACTATTTTTAAAATGGACCGGATAGCCCAATTCATTTTCCTTATCCATTCATTATGTTTATCTTTACATTTTATTATTTAATAGCGGGCCAGACCTCTCACATTAGGCCTACAACTTGTGGATGCTGGATATGCCGGTTGGTTCCGGGCAGACTTCTCCCACAGGTTGGGCTTAACCTCGTGTCTTGACCCAATTCGTATTTGCGCACTTGGACCTCTCACATTAGGCCCAACATTTATGGCTGCTGGATATGCCGGTTGGTTCCGGGCAGACTTCCGCCATAAATGTGACCTAACCTCGTGTCCAGGTACAATTAATAATTATAATTATAATTATCTCCTAAAAGTATTATTTTAAAACATTTCATATTTTAGAATATTTAATTTCTAAAATATCATTCATTCTTTTACTTATCCTTTCATTTCAGTAAACATTAATCTTTCCATATTAATATCATAAAACTATTCCCAAAATGTTTCAATTGTAATATCAAAACTTACTATTTTGATATTAAATGAAATCTTCCTCAATCAATCCATTTATGTTAAATTTTAAAATCAAATCTTCTAAATTTACAAGTTAACATATAAACGAGATTTTTCAATTCAAATCTTCATTATTATAATTGGAATGAAATCTTATCAATTTAAACTTTTTATTTCATCCTTTTTAAATGTGCAATCTTCTTAATTAAATCGTCCATTAATTCCATTAATTGAGTAAATAATGAAAATATTTCAAGTTCCTCAATAACGCTAATTATATATTCACTTTCATGTACAACTTTCATGTGCAATATCCATATAATTTTTTTTTATTTAATCAGAAACACTACGAATATATTTATTTACATATTTTACTTAAAAATGCTTAGAATAAACTTGCATTCATGTTTTTGACATAACAATAAAAATAAAGTTGCATTCATATTTTTATGTAAATAAAAATAAAGTTTCATTCGTATTTTTATCAAAACAATAAAAATAAAGTTTCATTCATATTTTAACAGAACGATGCAAATAAAGTTTGCATTTATATTTTATCAAAACAGTGTAAATAATGTTTGCATTCACATTTTTATCAAAACAATGCGAATAATGTTGCATTTATATTTTAAAAAAAAAACAATGCAATTAAGTTTGCATTCTTATTTTATTAACAACAATGAAATTATAATTATTTTCTAAATTTACCTAACGCGCTAAAAATAAGTTATCAATCTTATTTTAACTTAAACAATGAAAATATATCTATTTTCTACTTTCACTTAACGCGCTAAAAAAAAAAAATATAACAACACTCATATTTTTACATAAACGTTGGAAATAAGGTTGCATTCCTATTGTGACATTAACTATGAAAATAAGTTTATTTTCTTAAATTTTATTAAGACGCTAAGACTATTTTAATAATCTTATTCTTACTTAAGTGCTAAAATATAATACAAATTTGCTATTTACACTCACGCACTAAAATGTGGTTATTTTCCTATTTACATGACCGCACTAAAATTTTGGTCATCTTCCAATTCACATGGCCGCATACAAAAATTAATAACACACAGAATATGGTGTCGCGCTTGCATATCAATAAAATGATAAATAACATAATATGGGGTGTTCAAATCCATTCCAAACCATTCAATGAGCAACATGTAGATTGATGTTAAGCATTCATGTCGACAAACAATAATGACAACATACAATATGGTATTAAGTCTTCATGTCATCGCATATAATAACATCATAAGATGTAGTGTCGCATTTTTGTGTCAAAATCCCAACTTTTTTTTTTTCATCTAAATAAAATAAGATTTTTTTTTTTTTTTTTTTTACGTACGTGTTATAAAAATCCTAACTTGATTTATAAATATAATTAAAAGATTTAAACTTTCTTTTACAATATAAAAATCCTATCTTTATAAATTTTAAATAAAGATCTAATCTTTATTCTTAACACATCATACAATAAAAGATCAAATTTTTTATTCTCAAAACAACATAAAACACAAAATCTAATTTTTTTATCGTCAAAACAACATAAAAAGAAAAAAAAAAGATCAAATCCATTCGTGTAGATTCCAACAACGCAATTCATATGACAATCATCCAAACACAAATCCAAACCCAAGCATCAACATGTAGTCATACATCACGGATCTAGTTCACTTCTCATTAAATTATTTAAATAACAAAAAATAATAATTAAATTAAAAATAGAATCTCACATTGATTTTTGCTGAAAATTTGACTGTCTCGGATTCAGCTCTGGTCTGCTCCATCGCGAAGAGCTCGGAAAGACGAGTCCAACGCAATTTACGGTTCGTCAATCGGACCTCGTACGAGAGAGTTATGATTTATTAAAGTTGGACATAATTAAATAATTAATTAATATTCGTGAAAAATACCTAAAAATTTCACTGTCTCAGAATTGGACAAAATTAGTGTCCACGCGTCCATCTCGTCGCCACGATCCCAACGCACCTGAAATCGTCGATTTTCGACTTCGTATGAGTGAGTTATGCAATTTTAAAGTTCTGGAAATTAATTAAATAATTTAAAAATAAAATAGAAAATACCCTCAGCCCATTGACCGAAAAACACTGTTCACCGCCGAACTTTGACCGCACTTTGCCGCTGCCTCGGGCCACCTGACGCCACGGGACCACCGCCAATGTCTTCGTCTTGGCGAGACGCACCACCACCAGAAAGAGCCGCCCCTAAAGCTTCTCCGATCATCGGGAAATCGCCTAGAAAGGATTTCGCCTCGCGGGTCCCACAGGACGCCTCACACCTCCAAACTGCCTGAAATTTTCTGAGCATCTTCGTCTTGCGTAGACGAAGAACTTCCGTGTTCGTGACTTCGTCTAATTCTTCCTCGATTCACGGGAATTTCTTGATTTACGTTTTGAGTTTCTGAATTTCGAAAACAACGAGCTTTAAGACGAGATTCCGGCGAATCCGAGCGCTGTTTGACAAAACCGACTACACCATTAGCTTCGTATCGTCGAGACCTTCGAGAAAACATATAATTTGCTATGGTTTGAAGAGATTTTATTTTTTTATGAATTTTAGAGGAAGAGGGAGCCGCCATGGAAATTGAGAAAAAATGATGGAAAAGAGAGTGGCTGCTGTGCATTTCGAATTTCAGCCCTAAAACTCAGAAAAAAAGATAATATATACCATGGGTTTAATTTTGGTTTGGGCCCAAATATCATTATGTGCCCAATTACTCAATTTTCAACTGTTTTCTTCAGTTCAAAAATTCTTATAAATACATGCTGATTTCAAAATTAATAAAATTTTAAATATAATTATTTCAGGTCATTACGAACCCAACGAACCTGATTTCGTAATTTTCCGATTCCGTATGAATTTATTATAAATTTCCGAAGTCTGAAAATAGGTTGTATTTCCACTGTAAAAATTATACAGGCCACAAAATAATTCCAAAAATTATAAATTTTAGAATTTTACCTTAATTTAATATTCCAAATCCATAGAAACTGGTTTCGTCTAATTCGGAGTTCGTTTGCAAAAATTCTATTTTTCAGGTGTATATTTTAATATTTTAAAAATACCAAAAATAGTGGAATTTTTCCGAAACTCAAAAATATAAGTTCTTATAGTCATTTTTATATGTAAACAACATTCTAAAACCAATGGAGATGGTTTCGGGTCCTAATTCCTTATTCTGCAAAATGTAGCATTTTGGCCCTTATAAATTTCATAGCGACCATTCTAGATTTTAATTTTGACATAACTTTTGATTCCTGTTATGAAATTTCGATTTTTCGGATTCGTTGGAAAGATAAATTTAAATAGATTCTAATATTTTTGGTTTCACTAAAATCCGTTAAATTTTGCATCCTGTACGGTCAGTCAAAGTTCAAGTTTGACTTTTCAAACTACCACGTTATTTCTAACTCTTTTTATAATAAAAATTAAATCATTCATTCTAACTTCGATTTGAATCAAATTTGTGATCATTATTATTTAAATAAATTATTTTATATTGTCAAAATTCATTAAAATTTTCTAAAATAAAATTTTTAAATTGGTCCTGATTTTTGCGGGTTGTTACAATATGCAACGTCCATATGATATCATATCAAGTTCAACTTATAAACAAATGCATATATGTAAATGCAATATGAGAGCGTCCGAACTTGATCTAGTGCCTAATATGTATGCATATGCATCCACGAGCAACCATTTGCAACCATTCAACCATAACATGTTTCAAATACATGTTTACATCCATTGGCTTCTACCTAAGGATCGCAGATACGACCTAGAGGATATACTTTGGAAAGAGAGAAACAACTACGCGTAAAGCTCCTAAACAGAGAAATCAAGGATGCACCCTTAAGGAAAAAGGGCATGTTGCTAGTATCTAGCCTTCTTGAGCTTTACTCCACTGTATCTTAAACAATTTATCTTCACGATTGTGAAGTTCCTAACCTCCATTTCCAAAATAAACAGATGTCAATCACGGTACCAAGTGTATGATTAGAGGTCTCTCCCTTATCCACCATGCCATAACTATAAGGGTTGAAAGATCACTACGCGCTTTTTAGAGCGCCTGTCACAACTATTCATCTCTCACGCAAACCATCCTAGTCGAACTCGACATTCCTCAAGTACAAGCCCCAAAGGCCTAAACTAATATCAGACAAGCACCCAAGGAATATCTCCCCCGAATTTAGACGATCTACGTGAGATGACATAAGCAAACTCGATAGCTATTCTCAAATCCCTACTAACAAAAAAATAAACTGGTCGGACCACCAATTGGATTTGAGACTCTAGGGGGATCTTTCTACTATACAAGTACTATGGTGCAGAGACCCAACTATGAAAGTGGATATGAACAAATGAGAAGCGCTAGAACCTAAGGAAATAGCACGAACAGAAAACTAGACTCTTCCAACCGGACTACCTTTCTCCTAGGTACGCTTGGTGGCGAAAGCATGTACTTGTCCTTCTGAAAATCTCGTCCTCGTTCTTGCCCTTGTCCTTAAGTATATGCCCTATCATACCCTAGTAAAGATACTTCCTCTTGTCTTAGGCTTTATAATTTCTTCCTCCTTCGTGTGCTAAGTCTACATCCATGAATTCCTCATCCTAGGGTTATGCTCCTTAGCCAAACTCCTCATCCCCTTCCGTGTGTAGTCATGTTGACAAATCTCTCGAAAACTGCCTCCATCGTCCGGAAAACCTTATAAGCTTTGAAAGAAAACTGCCCGTAGATGAAACAACTACGGCTATGGATGGAAGCCGGGCACTACTTTGCCCTTCGATGAGGTTACCTCCCAGAAAGCCAGGAGCCCCAGAGACTCAAGAAAGAAGGAGACAAGAATTCAAACAGAGGAAGAAGAGACAATGCGTATGGCTTTGGGGAATATGCCTTTAAAACAAATCCTTTTCTTTTGAAAATGCTTCTTTAAAAACTATTTTGAAAAATAATTTTTCAAATCTTTATTTGATCCGGTAACCTTCAGCTCTGATACCACGTGTAACACCCCACATCCGTTAGTGTCACTCACAAAGGGAATGCACTAAGTTCTGTGGAGCATTTAGGGTAAAAGATGCAGATAAATTACAAGACAGACAGAAATTAAATAGCGGAAGATAAAACTTTGCTTTATTGATAAAATAATTTGTACAATGATTTCTTTACAATATCAGAGTATCATCTGTCTTACAAAATAAAGAAGCATAAAACAACATTTATATTCCCCAATTTTTGCATGAGCCAGCCATAGCATCTGATAAGAGAATCCAAGCAGACTTCGATAAATCTTCAAGCTGGGAAAGAGTGACAGTCCAACTTAACCTGAGCTATACTACTCCCTCCTCTACTACCTGGGGGGGGGGGGGGGGGGAAACGGAAGAAAAGAAGACGAAAGAAAAACAGAGTCAGACATAAAGCCTGAGTAAATTCAGTAACTTCTAGCATGTGAACATGGAAAACAAAACGACATGAATTAACTGAATACAAGATTACACCATGACGATAGGGGCAACAAGATTGGACAAGGTAATCACAAGATATGCTAAGATAAGATAAACTGGATACGCTCTAATACTTTCGCCGCTTCGCTCTAATACTTCGCCGCTTCGCTATTTCCTTGTTATACTGATTTCTATATCTCTGCACCACCTACCTAGTGTCCCAACTAGTAACGATAACGTGATCCCAATCCCTGTATTTTCCATTGCCTTCCGGCATACATTCATTATTTATTACCTAGATCAAATCTAGGGTTTTCTATCAGGTGCTTTCTAGATTTAACTAGAGTTTACGCTATCTGCTGAACGCTTCTCGGATTTATGCCACCTAGTCCAACTAGGGATTACGCTACCTGTCGAACGATGCCCCCAAGTCTAAGACACACTACCTAGAGTGGTATATGTTCCTATACTTCCCCACGCATGTATCGCGAATCGTTATCGCTTGTCTAGATGCACATGTCCTGTAATGTGCGGTCTGAGTCCTGTGACAGGGCAAATCAAGGAATACAGAACTCGGTCGGGAGCTTTCAGATATCTGCCGATGCAGATGCTAAGGTCTGTTTTTATTCCAGTGGCTATGGTCCCACTTGACCCCTCCCTCAACTAATGAAAGGCACCCTTTGTAAAATGAGAACTATACGCCGACCCCCGGTGCCCCACTATCCTATGGCCATCCTCACCCATAACTAGATAGCAATTATGGTCTTTTGGAGTTCTCCGCCTTTCCGCTTCACGTATCTCGACTGACTCAAGATGGATGGTAGACGACGAGTTGCTATCACAGGGCTACCGTTTTCTCGCCGAATCACGCCGGTCCATCCTAGTCTTTAGGTTGCCATATATATATATTGCAACCAAGGCATACCCTCGGTTCTTCTAACGCAGACCTTAACCTCTGTGAGCCCAGGATGATCATCTGCAGCCTCACAGAGGGATACCAAGAGTACCCTCACGTCCTCTCGAAGCCTCGGGCTTCGTAACCCAATTCGTTGGAGCCTTCTTAAAACCAGATGGATGTCTGCTCCTTCGTGTTATACTAAGAATTACTACTTAGTTCTACTAACTAAGGTTTACCACTTAGTTTCCAAATTCCTTGTTTTTTTAACTAAGTTTTACTACTTAGTCCCTTTTTCAACTGAGGTCTACTACTTAGTTTTCTTTCTCGCCAGGTTGGGTTGGTTAAGTGTCTTTAGTCGATTCAAGCTATCTTAACCCTCTTCCCTTTTCCTATTACACTGGTTAAGTGTTATCCCTTCATGCTTTTTACTTAACCCTATTCATTTATCATATTCTGATGGTTAAGCGTTCAAGTTTACTTAACCCTATGGTCTAGTCCAGTTAACATATTAATTTGGCTAAGTGTATTACTTAACCCCAACCTCTAGTCTAATTAACATGTTAAATTGGCTAAGTGTATTAACTTTACTTAACCCCACCTTCTAGTCTAGTCAACATGTTAATTTGGCTAAGTATTCCCATGGACTTAACCCTCCCATTCTAGCTTTAACTGTGCTAAGTTGGTTAAGTGTTCGTTAACCTTCCCATTCTAGCTTAACCGTGTTAGGTTGGTTAAGTGTTCCTATGGACTTAACCTTCCCATTCTAGCTTAACTTTGTTAAGTCGGTTAAGTGTTCCTATGGACTTAACCCACCCATTCTTGCTTAACTGTGTTAAATTGGTTAAGTGTTTCTATGGACTTAACTCTCCCATTCTTGTTCTAGCTTTAATTAATAAATTAAAGCCGCAACCTCTCACATTAGACAGATATTGCTGCGGTTACTGGATGTGCCGGTCGGTTCCGGGCAGGTTTACACCGCAACTCAGTCTAACCTCGGGTTAGGCATATTCATGTTTTCTAAGTTCAAAGGGTTTTTGATTAATTTCCAAATCCGGTTTTGAAAACAACCATCCCGTCCTTCGGATCAGTTAGGGATAGCCAGGGAGGGCAGGAAACTTGTATTTTCCAAACCCAAGCCTAGACACTATCCTCTCTGTCACCCTAGAACCTTCTGGTCTATGTGTTATAAAAAGGGATGTTATCAAAATACTTTTCTTTTGTTTATAAATTGTTAACAATTTATTTCAAAAGCCCATTTCCCCTTTTTAGACAAATTTGGCCTATATTTATTTGTCAAGCCTACTAGTATACTTATATTCTAGGCCCAAGTCCTAACCCAACATGCAGTTTAGGCCATTTCCTATTTCATTGCCGAAACTAGATTAAATATCCTAGTTTATAATTTATGGCCAAAACTTAACCAAGTTACATATTTTGTGGTAAATGAACAATTTAACATTTATGACGAATTCTATAAGTAAATTACTCCTAATTTACTTATTTCATTACTACTCTTTTAATGTACATTGTCACATTTATTATTATGGCCCATTCTCTCTTATTTATCATATTTATACTTTTTGGTATGTAAATTATACCAAATTTAGTGTCGCTAACCATAATTTATTCCAAACATGACAATTGCTCACAATTATGAATAAATTCAAAATTGTGCTAATATACTTATTCCAAATCAACCTTAATTAACCCAATCTTGGTTTAACATCCTAATTCACAATTTATGGCAAAACTAGAATTATTTTTCTAGTTTACATTTTATGCCTAAAATTTAGCTTACTTACTAACGCTAAATTTAATATGTAAAAATCACATATTCCCTAATCCATGTCAAATTTCTCCGTTTTCATTTTAATATGCATGTCATAATACATATTCCAAATTATGCCAATTTCCAAGTTTACAATTACGTTCATATTCATTTCCATGTTTTTCCCCAAATCGCATTCCCACCGTTCTAATAATCGTGATTCAACCTAGATTATAAATAAATCTAGATTCGTAGATAAAAAGGGAATGAATCAAAATGACAAGAAGGAATAATTGGCATAAAAAGGTTTGGATAACAATGTAGGTTCAAGAATATGGGTAGACCTAACTAAATAGGTAAATTCCCACTGTCTTAAAACCAAAGAATGGGCAAAATAGGTTCAAGAACGTGGGTAGACCTAACTTAATAGGTAAATTCCCACTATCTTAAAACCAAAGAAAAACCAAGGAACAGGTAGAATAAATAATTGGGTTTAGACCTAACTTCTCAATCACAAAACTAAAGCAATATTTTCCTAATCATAAATCATGGGTGTCAAAATCACAGTTGTCCTCATTATGTCATAAGTAATAGTTTATGTCCAAATCAAAGGTATAGGCCTAGTCAAGGAAATAATCCTTGTAGTCACAGTCACAGTCATAGGAAATGTCCACAGTCATATGCGATGTTCATAGTCCAAAAGGAAAATAATTCCCATAGTCATAAGTCATTATCATAGGCAATGTTTATATGTCCCAAAATCAAAGGCTTATGTCATAGTCCAAAGGCATATGCTTTCAAAGGCCACAGTTCTATAGTCATAGTCACGGTTACAGTCTTATTTGTCCTCGAATCATAACAGTTCTTAATTCAGTCCAAGAGTATAAACACAAATTCGAAGAGAGAGAGAGAGAGAGAGATTTGGCATATTCCTTTATTCCTTTAATTTCATGTCACAAATAAAACAAAATATTCAGATCTAGAAATAACCAACTTACAGAAAATAGATCTAGAAAAGAAGGAAAGCATGGCTATGATTCGTGCGTCGTTGCTTGAAACTTGTTTGAGCTAGCCTTTGAATTCTTCACTTGAAACTTTGATTTGAATCCCTCCTTAAAAGTCTTTTAGCAGCATCTCCTCGTCTTGAATCATATTTTATTTTATTTATTTAAGAAAATTTAGAGGAGGGGAAGAAGCCATGAATCTTAGCAGCATAAGGATAGAAGAGAATTGGTGCAAAGAGAATGAAGACTAGGGCTGTTTATATAGCTGCTCAAGACCTTATCATACACGCAACGCTGAGTCAGCATTGAACCTAGTTAAGAAAATAGTCCAGGTACGTAGATGAATCTAGCCAAACCTTATCATACACGCAGTGCTGAGTCAGCATTGGGTCCCACAAGCTATTTTGGCGTAAAAGTTTGATTTTCAAACTTTTGAATTTCTGGAATTTATTTAACTGTTTTATTCACATGAAATATTCTTATATGTATACAATTCCTCTAACGACCATTTTACGCGTATATATATACGCACAACTTTCATTTTATTTTCAAAATTCAAATGATGTTGCCATATTTCATTGACTGTAGCCTTATCTTGAATTTTATCTTTCGTATACATATATTTTTGCATATATATATATATTTATGTTCTCATATGTATATATATATTTTCTTTATTTCCTTATATGTACGTTCTTATCCTTTCAAATTTTGAATTTGTATACGCACATATATTTGCATGTTCAGTTGGCCCTCTCTAAAACAAAGATAAAAAATTATGCCGCCGCCGGGGTTCGAACCCCCGACCTCCATGCTACAAATCCAATGCCTTAACCAACTGAGCTACAGAGGCTTTTGTTAATAAGTCTTAGAACAATAATAATTATTGTTCTCTCCTTACTTCTCTTTTTCATGTTAGTTACAATACTTAAATTAAACAACTGCATGGATCTTTTTCTTTTAAATTTTCTTTTAAAAATTAATTATACTTTAATTTGAGAATCTTAATGTCACAGAATTACGGGGTGTTACATGCCCCTAGGTGGCGGTGAAGTCGATTTAGGGCTGGCGATTTTTATTTTTTTATTTTTTTTATTTTTGATCTGTATAATGAAAGAAGGGGGGCCAGCGGTTTTGAAGGGGAGGGAGAGAGAGAATTTTTTTTTTCAAAAAGGTACTTTTTCATTTGACCTCTAAACGAGGCCCGCCGCCTGTCATCCATAGCATTTTACCCCCATTCCGAACACAATGGGATATGTATCGTAGGCTGATTCGATTGTTTCAATCAGTTTCCGTTAAAATCAACATATAACTATATATATTGAATTTGAACGCACATTTCAATTTACTGGGATCACATACTAACTCTATAAATTCCAGAAAAATATTCTCTAGCTTCGTATTGACGATACGGTCCTAACAAAACTAGTTTCGTCGAATTCGGAGACCGTTGGAAAAATGGCCATTTTCCAGTCGATTAAAATCAACTAAAACTAGTCAAACACATTTTCCTTTGTCACGCTCACATATTGATTCAAAAAATTATGAAATTTGAAACCTAGCAATAATTCGACATCGCGGATCCAACAAAAGTGGTTTCGTCGAAATCCGAGGTCGTTTGCAAAATTTCCATTTTTAAGGGCCTGAATTCCATAGCGACTATTCAGAATTTTCAACGGGACATATCTTTTGATCCCCGCTATGAAACTTCAATTTTTCGGATTCGTTGGAAAGATATTCCCAATTAGATCCTATTATTTTTTGTTTCGCTAAAATCCGGATTGTTTTGCACCCGGTACATTCAATTGAAATTTGAAATCGAATTATCGAACTACCGCGCCATTTTCAATTCTATTTATAATTATATATAATTATTTATATTCTAACGACGGCGTATATAATATATACATTCGAATTCCGTTCAAAATAAATTTCTCGTCTATATTATTTAAAATAATCTATTTTAAATGTTCAAAATTCGCTAAAATTGCCAAAATAAAAATTTTAAACTGGCCCAGATTTTCAGGTTGTTACAAGAAATTACATACGAATTTTTTATAGCTGTTTCTTTAATGAGATATACAGACATATAAAGTAAAATATACTTGATATTTTAAAGTTATTATTGAGATTTAAGTCAAATTTTTTGGATTTATTTGATATATTTTTTATGCTGTCATTTAGAAAGATTTCGGTTTTATATTTCTAACGTGAACATATAAGGTTAGTATTGTTCATCAGGAAATAGTAATGTTAATTTATGAATAAATTCAAAATCTTATATAATTGAAGCTCATATAAGTTATGGCTACTTGTGCTAAATAACTTATGTAATGATATCTCAAATTTTGTTTTGGTGACTAATATAATTTTTGTTTCAGTTTACTAAGGAATTATGGATTGAGATATCATAAAGATAGAAAATGCTTTATTGATATTCTAAGGGATTTAAAGTTTATAATTTTTATGAACCCACACTAAGGGAAAGTTTTAAAGCGGGAATTGCAATAGTTATTTTGAGGATGTTGAGTTTGGGGGGAGAAATAAAGTAATATCATTGTCTTTAAAGAGAATCATTATCTTTGATTCAACAGCGGTTGCTTCTCCGCTTAAAGTTTAGTTAGGAAGAAGTAAATTAAGAACCATAATAAGACAATGTTGAAGATAATTTTTTCTATAAGCTAAGGTTACTGTTTCAATAAAACAAACTCAACAACCTCAAAATGCAAGATCACTATGGAAATCCACCTAAATGGGAAGAAATGCTATTTCAGATTATTGTGTAGTATTTCTTCATAAAGATAAATAATGGATTGATAAAGATGATGTTATGGACTTACATCAATCCATGTAAAGTACTAATTTAAAATGTGGATTTAAGAAATGAACATATAGCATGAATCTATATGGATAATAAAGTTTGAAATCTCCCTCTAACTTAACTAATAGGATCATTGGTTATGAATAACTATTCAAAGCCAAAAGGGATCAAGTGGGTAATATTGAATTTTATAAGGCACTTTTATTGAAATCACTATTATTAAAAGGAAATTTTATTTTCTTTAAAGAATGTTTCATTTTGGACTTAGCAAACGATTCTTTAGAATCTATCGCTTTGGAGCTTACTACATTTTGTACTTTTGAGCATTATCTGATGGAGATTAAAGTTATGTTTCTCAATGGAGACATTGGTGAAACGACTTAAGAAACTCATTTATGGATTAGTCTTTTGTATTTTGGATTCAAATACACCATTATCGTTCTTGTGGTGATATTTGGATTATTACAAAACAATTAGGAAGATAAATGCTTAAAAGGTTTGGTATGAAAACTGCGATTCGGTTGTTTTTCTTTTCCCAAACAGATAAATTCTAACATCCTTGAAATTAAAGAAATGCAAAAGATTTCTCATTCATTTGCAGTGTGAATTCTAATGCATACTAATGTATATACACATATGGATATGCGTGTATTATTTGGCAGATACCTTATTGATGTTAAAAGTGGATCAATGATTTAGTAGCCAAAATGGTTATGATATATGTGATATATTTTAAAAGACAAAATAAAAGATTAATTATATACTCATAGATAAAAGATCGGATCGGGTGGAGATCATAAAGAATTACGATCTGGATATGTTGGATGTCATTACTGTAAAAGATCCACTTCCAGCAATGATAATATATTTTATGGGTGAAACTATATAAGGGAAAAGTGTTATTTAAGCACTTATAGTTTTCTCCATTTTGAAAATATTGTCTTTGGTTAATTATAAGACATCCAAATATGGAAAATAATAATGAAATTTTGTCACAAGACTCCAGTTATAGATAAAGAATTGAAAGACCAAGTAATATTGTGACAGTAAAGAATATATTATTTTCCAATAAGGGAAGAGTGCAAAATATATTGTAATTCATAGAGCACACTTAGACAAACTCCATTATGGCGGATCCGCTTACCAAAAGGTTATCACCTAAGGTCTTTCATGAGCGTGTAGCTCAATTGGTGTAACTTTTATGTAAGGATATTTTGGTTCGGGGGGAGTTTGTATTCGGTATTGTCATATGACTAATTCTCTATACTTCAGTTACAGATATATGCATATCAAGTTCTTTTCTGATCAGAAATAAAGTAATGAATTTTTCTTTGCATTCAGGTTGTTTAAATATTAAACATTTGATCTCACGAAAGAAGGACCGGTTGGAAATAGACATGTATATATCACATTTCATGTAATTTCCATGCTACGCATCCATGATCGATCTATGTCGTTTGATTGTATTGATATATGTGTTCATTGATGGGTTTAGTTACGATAAATGTAGCGAATGCCGCTTTGATCCTTTGTCAACTCAATTAATGGACGAGATTGTTTCAGATACACCATATGTTATAAATAGCAAATTTTGGAGCTCATAAAGTTAAGCACATTTTAAGGTTATTTCATATGTAACCCGGGGGAGATTGTTGGAATATTTCGACAATTGGGTCACATATGTAAAATAAAATGTGTTGTGCTATTTTGGTGTAAAGCCTAATTAAAGTGATCTAATTTTAGATTAGAATTAACAGGCTTAAAGTTTAAGTTATCATGGGCCTGATGTGTAGATACCAGGGCATTTTATAATTTGTTGAGGGGCCGAATTACAAAATGCCAACTCTATAAATAAAGGTTATGGTCCTCGAATTACACAAGCCTTAGCAACTCTCTAACCTCTTCTACGGAGAGATGAATCTAATCTAGGGTTTGTGTCAATTTGGAAGACCAAACCAAATCCATCTTCTCTGTAGCAACCAGTTATGAATTCAGGTATTACAGTGATTAACTACGGATTCAGGTACGCTTCCGCTAATCTATTTATCTATTGTGTTTTCTCAATTAAATCAATATGGGTTAATTATTTAGATCTAGGGTTTCACGATTGGATATTGTTAAAGTATATTGAAATCCTAATAAGTGGTATCAGAGCCAACCATTGTTAATTTTGTTGAGAAAAAAAATGATTTTTTTTTAAGATTTGAATTCGGCTGCATGGAGTATGTATATCGAAGTTGTAGCTAATAAATCATGGATTAAGATTCAGAAAACAGTCCCGACACTATTTCATTAGCAACTTTAGTCAATCTTGCCATCCTACTTATGTTAGTATGTTTGCTGGCTGTTAAATATTATAGCTTGTATGACTTGCATGTTTGAGTAACAAGTTAAGTTTTATATTTAAAGGAAGTATGTCACTATAGAAACACGTGCTGCAATGAAACCTCACAGTATTGGTTTGTCAAATATTGTTGATTAAGTCAGTTTGATTTAGTCAAATGTTGTGATTTGTATTTTTTTAAATTTTGCTCGTATGTTTGAAAGAGTCCAACATGAAATACCTTGCATTAAAATAGGATGAAAGACCATTTCATGGTTCCAGTTCCACGTATTAATATTATTCTTTTTTTTATGCTAAAGTTGAATTAGAACCACGAACTACATGAAGGCACGTGGATGTTTATATTATGCAATTTGCTGACATATACTATAATATATACGATTAAAAAAAGGATTTTTTTTCTTTTTTTCCGCATCAGATCATTTAGGGAATATGGTCGCTGTATGCAATGTATTAGCATAATATAGGCTGCAAACTAACTTTCCATATGGACGTACTTGCATTCATGAATTGAAGTTTCCAACAAAAGTGTCAACATTACTTTATACCTTTATATTATATATACGGTTGAAATTTGCATGCAGCATGATGGCATCATGTGACGACTAGGAATTTCGCTCGATCTGAACCAGTCGCTAAACCGATCTAGACCGTTCAAAACGCCTGATCGTTTTGAGAACACGACAAAATAGAACGCAGACGGAAGAACATTTCATTCTTTATTATAACAGTTCCATCAAAATACAAGAATATACAGAGTATAAGTGAATAAATATTACACAAAAAAAATCAGAGATTTTAAATTACATTTAAATACATAGCAGCGGAAAATAATACAATACACAACTAGAAGAGATATACGGATACAAAGCTTTCCGGATATCATTCCAGCTGTAAACCAGGATCCTGTGAATATAAATCTGCAAAACCAAAACTACTAGCTGCCCGTGTCAAAATAAGGGCACCCAGAGTTTAGGTTAAAACAATAAACTCCAGGTTAGTCATGGGACTGGTGTAAGAACTAAAACACTTATAAATCTTTAATTTAAAGTTCGGTAAATCAAGGGACCACGCCGTATAACACGGAACGGGTTTCCTCCCAAGAATACCAGTGCATAAAACAAACAACGCAATGCTAAATAAAGAAAAATGAAGCTATTATAAGACCCAGGTCCTATCACACAATGCAACGCAAGCCGGGGGATAGGGTTTTCCCTTATAATAGCCAAATATGCTTAGTACGTTTAAAACAAATCTTCTGATACAATTATAAGTGTATAGTGTATAAAACAACTTCAAATCATAAGTATCAATCATAGACGGCATGGGTACCATATATCATGTCGCCATACTAGGCTCTACAAATAAAACCGCAAATGTCACGTATTTGGAAATTGGATTTCCATCTATGAACCGAGGCAACAGATAGTCCTCTACCGATTCGAGACAATCTAGCCTACCATGTCTCAGGATCAGAGCTCGAGTGACCCTTGGATCGTCAGGGCCGGTCCACCGATGTGGATTAAAATGCCTGAACACTACGTTTCCCCGCCCTTTGGGGCGCAAATGAGCCAACAAATGACTCCATCGGACCCGGATCGTCCGATCAAACCGAGGCGCCTCGCAACAGCAACAACCACATAAGTCAAACTCGTCAGGGCGTGTAAAACTACTGACGCCACTTTTTAGCTAGAAAGAAACGCATGCCCTCCCTGACGTCCTCTCCCATTTTTGGTTCACAATCGGGGTGTGAGGCTCACGAATTCACGTTACACAAAGCTATGCCACACAGGCCGTGCTTTGATCATCCACCACAAGACTCTGCTTTTCAACAGAAGCCTTGATCATATTGCCACTTAGGCATGCCACACAGGCAATTCACTCTATGCGTTTGATATCCATCAGTATATAACCCCTGAGCTCGTACGTCTCAGAGAAGGGCGTTAAGCAAGAGAATAAATTCTCCGCCGCCAAACAGATATATATTTAATAGAAATCAATCACACAGACTAAAATCCAATGTCAGACACACAGTCCATTTACAAGTCCGTTCTGGGTCTGAACGAAACCGGAGGCACCTAGTACCCCGCATATCCATCGATCTCCAAGTACGTCTGGACGATCACCAACTATTTCCATCTTCTTGGGTGTACAGCCCAATCAAGATCATCAGTAATCACCCAAACGACGTGAAGACCTCCGGTCTTCGACTACCGTCTTCATCTTCGACACCACATCGAATCAGTTATTCAGAATGGGATAAACCCGGTCATTCTGAATAACTCGTGTATATAATAAATAAGTGTTACACAAACACAACATATGCCTCATTCCAATTCAGAATATTCTTTTATTCAAATATTCCTATACTTTGGAAAAAGTTCCCATTATTTTATCAAAGATAAATTCTTTAAATTTATTCTTTAATCTCCTTTGAATATCAATTCAAACTAGTCGGGATTAGCGAACCACACCGAAGTAATCATTTATTTTAATTTCCCAATCCCAACCTATTCATCCCATGAAGTAAAACTGGTCATACTTCATATCTAACACCACGGTGTTATCGGTAAATTCAATTACCATTTCACGTTCAAATCTAATTAAAGATTTAACTATCACCTGGAGTAAAACTGGTGATACTCCATTCTCGATCTTTTCAATTTAATTAAAGATTCATTAAAACTCCACTTAGTTTTAATCTTTAACTGGGTTAAAGAATCAGTGTCATTTTAAAACATGGTTCACGATAAACACAAAATTACATTCCATTAATTATCGGGTTAAAGAACGAGTGTTATTTAAAACACTGTTCACAATAAACCCAAAAATCAATATCAATTCAATTCCATTTAAATATTATTTAATTGGTGCACTTCATTAAATCTAAATAAAAAGATTTAATATTTTATCAACTGGGCTTAAGAACAGTGTTAATGAAAACACCATTCACGACAAACCCAAATCACATTTGATATTAAATACAAGGCTCTGAATAGAAAATATATCGGCTTATATTCAACATCAAATTCTACGACCAACAAATATCGTATTGGAAATAACGATATACATATCTATATCTTTCAAATTTCCATAACATCATCTGTATAATCACGAAATCCAACATCGAAATATTCCGAAGACAAATTCGATTCAAATCCATTCCAATGCAATCATTGGAAATTCTGGTTATTTTTAAAACCCTTTTCAAATCCAATTTATTTATTTAAAAACAAATAGAATTTTAATTCTAGTTCAAAACTAGTTCATTTCGATAAAAAACTATTTTTATCTATTCAAATATGGAGTTTTTCATCCCAATTCTTCCCAAATCATTTCTTATGATTTTACACAAATTATTGATATTTTTAATAATTTTATCAAGGCCCGTACAGTCGATTTCCATCAACGGCCATCGAACTGCACTTATAGCGACCTTTTCCAAATTTGATTTGGACATAATTCCAAATCCAACCATTAGATTTCAAATTTCTAATATTCGTTAGAAAGCTCTTTTTGATACGAACCCAACGGTTCCGGTTTTAGGAGAATCCGACGGTCGGATCTCCCGTAACGTCAATTCGAAGTCAATGGTCGAAATTCACGAACTACCGCGGCGCGGCGCGTTCTATTCAGGCCATTAAATATATATATTATATATATTTCGTCGATTTCAATTCAAAACGTATTTTATAAATTGTTTTAAATTCGTTTTCAAAACGGCTTCAACTTCATATTTAATTTCAAATCAAAATTGAATATTCCATATCATCAGTATATATAAATGATAATATTTTCAAAACGTTATATTTTGAAATCACTTCTTTTTCAATATTCGAATAAAATCGATATAAATATCGTTCGCGTCAAAATGGCGCAGATCTAATCAACACGGCTTTATATATTTCAATAAATTCGTTATTCTATTCAACAAATGAACATATATTTTATTTCAACACATGAATATATATTTGATTTCAACACATGAATTTATATTTGATTTCAACACATGAATTTATATTTGATTTCAACACATGAATTTATATTTTAAAATATTCTTTATTTTCTAAATTGGAATGAGGCCCAATCAATTACCATATAATGTTAATTATATGGATTCCATACAATACATGTATATAACAGCAACGATAAATAATCAACCATCATCCAAAGTGCACAACACAACTGTCTGTCAACCTATCGATCGACATACAACTAATTATTGGGACTAGTGTACGTCGAATATCATCTCAATACCCGTGTGGGGTTTCACATCAACAAACACATATTTATTTGTGCAGTTGGGCGATGTGTAAAATTTATCGTTCCAATCAATATCAGTCAAATCAGTGTACATAAACAAATCGTCTGATTTGTAAATGAATATTTTATTTTATTCACACACACATAAAAAATTATATTTTTAACGATAAAATATTTTATTTCAACACATGAATTTCTATTCATTTCATTTATTCAATAAAATAATATTTTTATTTTTCTAACTTATTTTAGAAAATTTCGGCGGCATAACGGCACGATACTAGAAACGGGACAAGGCATAGCCTTATCCCCGGTCTAGTGATGGCCCACGCAATACACATATCAATCAAATCAATTCCATTTCACCAAACAATCAAATTCAAATCAAATAACCTAACCAACTACACAACAAACAAATCAAACAAGTCCATGGTCTGTGGACGATTGTGTCGGGTGCTAATAAACACCGTCTGCATCCTAGTATATATTTATAACTAGAAAAGAAAATTTAAAGTGAGAAGTTCTCACCAAAGCTAATCCAAACGCCATGACTCTTCTTAGGTAGGAAATCTTCACCATTCTCCTCTTGTCACTTCCGTCGTGCGTGTTCACTACATATATAAAAATCACACTTTTGTATTCTCTAATACATAAAAATCATATTTTTAATTAGCTACTTTGTTATATAAAAAAAATCTTCGTAAACTGATATGGAAAAATTATATTTTTCTTCGCAAACTGATATGGAAAAATCTAATTTTAATTTTTCACCTTTCTATATGGAAAAATCCATTCTTTTCTTCTCATTCAAATAAAGGAAAAATCAACTCTTTTCTTCATTAAAAATCCAATCTTTTTACCAATAAAATTTTGTTTAGTATAATAAAATAAATTCAGATTTTATATAATGTAGAAGAAATTATAAACTTACAGTTGCTTTCAGAGGAGGAGGCGGTGTTCGTTGTTGATTCAGAGGTGGGGGTGGAAAATGGCTGCGCCGGTGTGCGTGCAAGTGGAGGGAGGCGCTCAGGCAGGCGGTGTTGGGGCGAGGAGGCAGGAGGAGGCGTTGGCTAGTGGTTTCAGGGGGGGCTCGTCCTTCTGGTGGTCTCAGTTTTGGGTTAAGGGAAAAAAAGGGGGATCGCGTCGCTCAGGCGAGGAGGGGGGGTTTGCTGTCGCTCAGGCGAGGAGGGGAAGGTCGGCCTCCGGTTGCGCCATCGACGAAGGGGGCGGTGGGGGTAGGTCGACATGCTGAAGTCGAGGTTTTTTTTTATTTTAAAACCTAATTTCGATTAGAACGAATGGTAGGGGTTCAACGGGTTTGGGGGAGTTAAGGGTTATGGCCCATTTTATTTTTAATTAATTTATTTTTATTTTTCCACCCAAAAGTTGACTTTTCATACGAACTCCAAACGAGGCCTAACGAATGTCGCCTCTAGCTAATTACCCCCATTCCGAACACAATGGGATATGTTTCGTAACTTAATTCGGCTGTTACGATCAGTTTCCGTTGAATTTAAAGTATAAATCTCTATATATTCAATTTGAACGCACATTTCAATTTACCGGGGCCACATACAGTCTCTAAAAATTCCCAAAAAATATTTTCTTGCTTCGTATTGACGATACAGTCCTAACAAAACTAATTTCGTCAAATTCTGAGACCGTTTGAAAAATGGTCATTTTCCAGTCGATTAAAATCAACTAAAACTGGTCAAACGCGTTTTCCTTTGCCACGCTCACATATTGATTCGAAAAATTATGAAAATTGGAATCTAGCAATAACTTGACATCACGGATCCAACAAAAGTGGTTTCGTTGAAATCCGAGGTCGTTTGCAAAATTTCCATTTTTAAGGGCCTGAATTCCATAGCGACTATTCAGAATTTTCAACTGGACATATCTTTCGATTCCTGCTATGAAACTTTGATTTTTCGGATTCGTTGGAAAGATATTCTCAATTAGATTCTATTATTTTTGGTTTCACTAAAATCCGGTTTATTTTGCACCCGGTACATTCATTTGAATTTTGAAATCGAATTATCGAACTACCGCGCCATTTTCAATTCCTTTTATAATTTAAAATAAATATTTATATTCTAACGACGATCTATATAATATATACGTTCGAATTCTATTCAAAATAAATTTCTCGTCGTTATTATTTAAAATAATTCATTTTAAATATTCAAAATTCGCTAAAATTGCCAAAATATAATTTTTAAATTGGCCCAGATTTTCGGGTTATTACAATCTCCCACACTTAAAACTTTTCGTCCCCGAAAAGGAACGAAGCCGAAAGTTGTTTTACAAATCAACTCAACTTCCAGTATTTTCACTACGGCTTAAGTTCTTCAACTTTTCAGTTTCTAAGAACTTTTCAAAATTTTCAAAAATTTGGCTAACACCATAAATTTTCGGAAAATTTCGCCATAACCTCCCCTGCACCGGGAGCATGGGAAAATCCCGAAATTGCCATATAGGCCTTCTGATCTCAAAAAGAAAAAGAAAAAGCCAATCGGCTCATAAAATCATCATCACCCAAACAAAACAGTAAATTATGATAAACATGTACCTATTTGTCGGGCAAACAATTTTATTCTTCTACTCTAGCCTCTTTGCTATGACCTGTTCAATGTAAGCACATGCACATGTATATGCAAGCAAAAGCGACCAAATTTCAATACAATTCAATATTTGATTCAATTTGGTTATAGGGTACAAATTTTCATAAATCAACCAATAATCAACAACACAACCATCAATCAACTAGTTAATTATCATTTGAAATTCATAACTTTGATACCTAGTCAAAAATCAAATTTTTTTATGCCAAATCAGAACAATAGGCCCTATCTAATTTTGGTTCTCACACCAGTCAATTGGAAATATATAAACATCACACCTTCAAAACTCTAACACAAACTGTTGATGCTACGTAGTCATCAACAGAATCATCTCCGGGCGACTAGAGTGTGACTTTATATCTATCCAGTATATTAAAACTTCGAATACACGTGGATCAGATGCATATGCAAAATCTATATATACTGGATTGTCCAAATTCAACATAAATAAATAATCAAATACGAATAATTGATTTAAATTTTCAAAACAAAAATTGTTTTCATTTTTATTTATTTATCAAAAACACTACTCTTCACACTCGTTCTAGGATACTACTGATCCTATCTCTAACGAGTCATTCTCGTTGGATATTACTAATCCAATATCTGATGAATTCTTTCGTATGGTTCTAATGTGTCTTGTTCTCTAGCTCTGTAAACCAGAGCTCTGATACCACCTGTGACGACTAGGGATTTCGCTCGATACGAATCAGTCGCTAAACCGATCTAGACCGTTCGAAACGCCTGATCGTTTTGAGAACACGACAAAATAGAACGCAGACGGAAGAACATTTCATTGTTTATTACAACAATTCCATTAGAATACAAGAATATACAGAGTATAAGTGAATAAATATTACACATAAATATCAGTGATTTTAAATTACATTTAAATACATAGCAGCAGAAAATAATACAATACACAACTAGAAGAGATATACGGATACAAAGCTTTCCGGATATCATTCCAGCTGTAAACCAGGATCCTGTGAATATAAATCTGCAAAACCAAAACTACTAGCTGCCCGTGTCAAAATAAGGGCACCCAGAGTTTAGGTTAAAACAATATACTCCAGGTCTGTCACAGGACTGGTGTGGGAACTAAAACACTTATAAATCTTTAATTTAAAGTTCGGTAAATCAAGGGACCACGCCGTATAACACGGAACGGGTTTCCTCCCAAGAATACCAGTGCATAAAACAAACAACGCAATGCTAAATAAAGAAAAATGAAGCTATTATAAGACCCAGGTCCTATCACACAATGCAACGCAAGCCGGGCGATAGGGTTTTCCCTTATAATAGCCAAATATGCTTAGTACGTTTAAAACAAATCTTTTGATACTATTATAAGTGTATAAAACAACTTCAAATTATAAGTATCAATCATAAACGGCATGGGTACCATATATCATGTCGCCATACTAGGCTCTACAAATAAAACCGCAAATTTCACGTATTTGGAAATTGGATTTCCATCTATGAACCGAGGCAAAAGATAGTCCTCTACCGATTCGAGACAATCTAGCCAACCATGTCTCGGGATCAGAGCTAGAGTGACCCTTGGATCGTCAGGGCCGGTCCACCGATGTGGATTAAAATGCCTGAACACTACATTTCCCCGCCCTTTGGGGCGCAAATGAGCCAACAAATGACTCCATCGGACCCGGATCGTCCGATCAAACCGAGGCGCCTCGCAACAGCAACTACCACATAAGTCAAACTCGTTAGGGCGTGTAAAACCACTGACGCCACTTTTTAGCTAGAAAGAAACGCATGCCCTCCTTGACGTCCTCTCCCGTTTTTGGTTCACAACCGGGGTGTGAGGCTCACGAATTCACGTTACACAAAGCTATGCCACACAAGCCGTGCTTTGATCATCCACCACAAGACTCTGCTTTTCAACAGAAGCCTTGATCATATTGCCACTTAGGCATGCCACACAGGCAATTCACCCTATGCGTTTGATATCCATCAGTATATAACCCTTGAGCTCGTACGTCTCAGAGAAGGGCGTTAAGCAAGAGAATAAAATCTCCACCGCCAAACAGATATATATTTAATAGAAATCAATCACACAGACTAAAATCCAATGTTAGACACACAGTCCATTTACAAGTCCGTTCTGGGTCTGAACGAAACCGGAGGCACCTAGTACCCCGCATATCCATCGATCTCCAAGTACGTCTGGACGATCACCAACTGTTTCCATCTTCTTGGGTGTACAGCCCAATCAAGATCATCAGTAATCACCCAAACGACGTGAAGACCTCCGGTCTTCGACCATCGTCTTCATCTTCGACACCACGTCGAATCAGTTATTCAGAATGGAATAAACCCGGTCTTTCTGAATAACTCGCGTATATAATAAATAAGTGTTACACAAACACAACATAAGCCTCATTCCAATTCAGAATATTCTTTTATTCAAATATTCCTATACTTTGGGAAAAGTTCCCATTATTTTATCAAAGATAAATTCTTTAAATTTATTCTTTAATCTCCTTTGAATATCAATTCAAACTAGTCGGGATTAGCGAATCACACCGAAGTAATCATTTATTTTAATTTCCCAATCCCAACCTATTCATCCTATGAAGTAAAACTGGTCATACTTCATATCTAACACCACGGTGTTATCAGTAAATTCAATTACCATTTCACGTTCAAATCTAATTAAAGATTTAACTATCGCCTGGAGTAAAACTGGTGATACTTCATTCTCGATCTTTTCAATTTAATTAAAGATTCATTAAAACTCCACTTAGTTTTAATCTTTAGCTGGGTTAAAGAATCAGTGTCATTGTAAAACACGGTTCACGATAAACCCAAAATCACATTCCATTAATTATCGGGTTAAAAAACGAGTGTTATTTAAAACACTGTTCACGATAAACGCAAAAATCAATATCAATTCAATTCCAATTAAATATTATTTAATTGGTGCACTTCATTAAATCTAAATAAAAAGATTTAATCTTTTCTCAACTGGGCTTAAGAACAGTGTTAATGAAAACACCATTCATGACAAACCCAAATCACATTTGATATTAAATACAAGTCTCTGAATAGAAAATATATCGGCTTATATTCAACATCAAATTCTACGACCAAAAAAATATCGTATTGGAAATAACGATATAGATATCTATATCTTTCAAATTTCCATAACAGCATCTGTATAATCATGAAATCCAACATCGAAATATTCCGAAGACAATTTCGATTCAAATCCATTCCAATGCAATCATTGGAAATTCTGGTTATTTTTAAAACCCTTTTCAAATCCAAATTATTTATTTAAAAACAAATAGAATTTTAGTTCTAGTTCAAAACTAGTTCATTTCGATAAAAATCTATTTTTATCTTTTCAAATATGGTGTTTTTCATCCCAATTCTTCCCAAATCATTTCTTATGATTTTACACAAATTATTGATATTTTTAATAATTTTATCAAGGCCCGTACAGTCGATTTCCATCAACGGCCATCGAACTGCACTTATAGCGACCTTTTCCAAATTTCATTTGGACATAATTCCAAATCCAACCGTTAGATTTCAAATTTCTAATATTCGTTAGAAAGCTCTTTTTGATACGAACCCAATGGTTCTGGTTTTAGGAGAATCCGACGGTCGGATCTCCCGTAACGTCAATTCGAAGTCAATGGTCGAAATTCACGAACTACCGCGGCGCGGCGCGTTCTATTCAGACCATTAAATATATATATTATATATATTTCGTCGATTTCAATTCAAAACGTATTTTATAAATCGTTTTAAATTCGTTTTCAAAACGGCTTCAACTTCATATTTAATTTCAAATCAAAATTGAATATTCCATATCATCAGTATATATAAATGATAATATTTTCAAAACATTATATTTTGAAATCACTTCTTTTTCAATATTCGAATAAAATCGATATAAATATCGTTCGCGTGAAAATGGCGCAGATCTAATCAACACGGCTTTATATATTTCAATAAATTCGTTATTCTATTCAACAAATGAATATATATTTTATTTCAACACATGAATATATATTTGATTTCAACACATGAATTTATATTTGATTTCAACACATGAATTTATATTTGATTTCAACACATGAATTTATATTTTAAAATATTCTTTATTTTCTAAATTGGAATGAGGCCCAATCAATTACCATATAATGTTAATTATATGGATTCCATACAACACATGTATATAACAGCAACGATAAATAATCAACCATCATCCAAAGTGCACAACACAACTGTCTGTGAACCTATCGATCGATATACAACTAATTATTGGGACTAGTGTACGTCGAATATCATCCCAGTACCCGTGTGGGGTTTCACATCAACAAACACAGATTTATTTGTGCAGTTGGGCGACGTGTAAAATTTATCGTCCCAATCAATATCAGTCAAATCAGTGTACATAAACAAATCGTCTGATTTGTAAATGAATATTTTATTTTATTCACACACACGTTAAAAATTATATTTTTAACGATAAAATATTTTATTTCAACACATGAATTTCTATTCATTTCATTTATTCAATAAAATAATATTTTTATTTTTCTAACTTATTTTAGAAAATTTCGGCGGCATAATGACACGATACTAGAAACGGGACAAGGCCTAGCCTTATCCCCGGTCTAGTGATGGCCCACGCCATACACATATCAATCAAACCAATTCCATTTCACCAAACAATCAAATTCAAATCAAATAACCTAACCAACTACACAACAAACAAATCAAACAAGTCCATGGTCTGTGGACGATTGTGTCGGGTGCTACTAAACACCGTCTGCATCCTAGTATATATTTATAACTAGAAAAGAAAATTTAAAGTGAGAAGTTCTCACCAAAGCTAATCCAAATGCCACGACTCTTCTTAGGTAGGAAATCTTCACCATTCTCCTCTTGTCACTTCCGTCGTGCGTGTTCACTACATATATAAAAATCACACTTTTATATTCTCTAATATATAAAAATCATATTTTTAATCAGCTACTTCATTGTAAAAAAAAAAACTTCGTAAACTGATATGGAAAAATTATATTTTTCTTCGCAAACTGATATGGAAAAATCTAATTTTAATTTTTCACCTTTCTATATGGAAAAATCCATTCTTTTCTTCTCATTCAAATAAAGGAAAAATCAACTCTTTTCTTCATTAAAAATCCAATCTTTTTACCAATAAAATATGGTTTAGTATAATAAAATAAATAAATTCAGATTTTATATAAATTAGAAGAAATTATAAACTTACAGTTGCTTTCAGGGGAGGTGTAACACCCCGCCTCCGCTAGGGTCACTCGCAAAGGAATGCACTAGCTTTAGAGGGGCATTATTGGTAAACATGCACAGAAATATCACAAGACAGAACATATAAAATAGCGGAAGTAAAATCGAACTTTCATAAACAATAATAATTAAGGTCTAACGCCTTTTTACATCAGAGTACATCAAAACCTGTCTTGCAATAGTAAAGAAGCATAAAGACTTTTCCATAAATTATTCCCCAAGTAAAACAGTAAAGTAGCCATAGCCAAGAAAAGTCCAAGCCATCCATGATGACCTTCAAGCAGAAGAAGTCCGAACTAAACAACAGTGTTTCCTCCCTGTAACCTGGGGGGGAAACGGAAGAAAAGAGGCGAAACAAAACAGGTCAGTCAAAAAGACTGAGTAAGCCCTATCTACTATCAGCATAAAAACTAGTAAAGTTAACTGACATGAGAAACTGAGATGAACATAAGCATGATGACATGATAGATAAGCTAAATCAAAATAACAGAATGAACTACTGAACTTAGATAAACTAAGGTGTCATGATAAATTACGGTGTTAAGATAAAACAAGGTATCCCATCGTCAAGGTCCCGTCAAGTATAATATCCCCAAGGTATCTATCACATATAACGTCCCTTGGTATCTATCCTGTCTTTTAGCTCTGCACCTACCGTACTAGTATCCCAACTGTATCATGTGTTATCCATGAATGACCCTTACTCAAAAGTCGTATAATGGTCCATGTCAACCTAATATGCCGCATATATAGGTTACTCAACTCGTATGTTCCTTTCCGTGTACAAGTTTAGTCCCTTGCCGTAGACCATACGGGCTTTCCCATGAGATTCTATATTACTTTAACATAGTTCCATGATCCTTAAAATCGGTTTGGACTGTTACCTTAAACCTAGCTAGGGTCTTCCAACATGAATTATCGTTTGTGCAACTAGGACTTATGCTACCTAGGGCTACTAGGGATTATGCTTACCTATTGCACGTTTTCGTATCTCGATTTGGGTTCAACCACCTAGGGCCACTAAGGATTACGCCAACCAACAACCGCGCCCTTTTTCCCACGCATATATCGTGAATCGTTTTTCCATGACTGTATGCACATGTATCACATCGTGCCATCCGAGTCCTGTCACAGGGCAGGTCAGGAAATACAGGACTCGATCGGGAGCTTTCGATTTATCTGCCGGTGCAGATGCTAAGGTCTGTTTTTTTATCCGTGTCTATGGTCCCACGGGACCCCTCCCTCAACTAGCGAAAGACAAGACAGGATAAATCCTGTATGAGAACACACTACTGGCCAACCCACAATCCTAGCCTTACCGCAACCATAATTAGATAGCAATTATGGTCTATTGGGTGTTCTCTGCCTTTCCGTACGTACACGCTTGACCAAAGATGGTAGGTAGCCTGACGAAAATGCTATCTAGGGTACGACCGTGTATCGTCGACTATCCCCTATCCATCCCCGTCTTTAGGTCGCTCGTATAGCAACCAAGGCATACTCTTGGTTCTTCTAACGCGGACCTTAACCTCTCATGAGCCTAGTATGATCACCTGGCAGCTCACAGAGGGATCCCAAGAATATCCTCACATTCCCCGAAGCCGCTGCTTCGCTACCCAGTTCGCTGGAGCCTTTATCTAAATCAGATACTTGCTCCTACTCGTATACTTAAACGATGACCTACCGTATCAGGTTACTCATCTATCTATGAACTGGTCTAAATTTCCTTGACTAAGAATCATTACTTAGTTATTCTTCAACTAAGGTTTACCACTTAGCCTCATTCCCGTTATCCTTGTTAATTACGGTTATCCACCTAACCCTCAGAACTAGGGTTTACATAAATGGATTAAGTGTCACTTAAGTTCATGACTTAACCTGTCTACAAACCATGTCAAAATTGGCTAAGTATCCAAGTCCAAGACTTAACCCGTCTACAAATCATGTCAATATTGGCTAAGTATCCAAGTCCCAGACTTAACCCTACAACCCATGCTCAAGTTGGTTAAGTATATATTAACTTGACCCTATCAATTTACTTAGTCAAATCGGTCAAGTGTATTCAAGCGATTCGTGACTTGGCCTTATCATGTTTTCACGTTATATTGGTTAAGTATTGGTTAACTTAACGACATCAAATTAACGAGTTAGATTGGTTAAGTATAGGTCACTTAACCACATCAAGTCATCATGTTAGATTAGTTAAGTGTTTAACTTAACCCCATTAAACTACCAAGTGGGATTAATTAAGTCTAGGCTAACTTAGCCCCATCCGATTATCATGTTTAGACTAGTTGAGTCTAATCTTAACCCCATCCATTAACTGTATCTTTCGGTTAAGTGTCATTAAGAAAACTTACTTAACCTTACCAAATTATCATGTTGGATTGATTGAGTGTTGGTTAACTTAACCCCGTCCACTAGTCGTATAAAAATGGTTAAGTGTCATTAGGCAAATCAAGTTACTTAACCTACCCAACCTTGTCATGTTTTGTTAAGTATCATTAGCCTAATCAATTTACTTAATCCCTTTGTCCATGTCATATTTGGTTAAGAGTCATTAATCAAATTAACTTAACCCTATCATGTGGCATTAATTACTTAATGCACCTCAACCTCTCACATTAGACTTTGTTGCGGTTACTAGTTAAGCCGGTCGGTTCCGGGTAGCTTTACACCACAACTTGGTCTAACCTCGGGTTTAAGCACAACATGACCAACTTCTCACATTGGGTCCTATTGTTTGCAACTACTAGTTAGGCCGGTCGGTTCCGGGTAGTTCTACGTTGCAAACTCAACCCAACCTCGAGTTGGCCACACTTATATTATCTAAGTGTCATATCCATCATGTTTCCAAAACATGTTACAATTTTTCAAGCATTTGGGTAGACCTAACTTAATAGGTAAATTCCCAAAGGGTAGACCTAACTTAATAGGTAAATTCCCAAGCTTATGTTTTTATTCATACTTACATGTCAACTTCCATGTTATATTTCAAGTCATGTTTTCAAGTATAAACACATGTCATATTTAACGTTACATGTTGTCATGTTTATACCCATTTACCCAAATCATGTTCATGTCATTATGCTTTCCCATAATGTAACCCCAACGCTTTTAAACTCGCATAATGGATTCAAAGAAGGAACTTGTCAAAGGCATGACAAAAATGGATATTAAGCCACATGTTAATCATGGTGGCAAATGAGGCACAAATGTGTTCATTAACTTGCATGTTGCATTCTTAAGCCTCAAAACATGCATAAACCCAAAACTTGGCACATAAGCGAATCATGGTGACAAAAGACATGGAATGATGACTAGTAACTCGCATATATCATCGTATAAGGGTTATGACTTCATATGCAAGTTGACATAAAGGTTATGAGAGTTCTCATGTTGCATAATGCAACATCTCAACATAAAGGTTGTGGCTTTTAGCTCACAAGATCAAGATAATGACTTCATAAACTTGCATGACATGATAGCATGTATCATTCTCAATGATCAAACCCAAACTTGCAACATGAACATTTAACTTCATAGTTAATATCTAAGAGTAGGGAAAGGGCTTACATTGCTATGAAGGCACAAAAGATGTGACAAAGCCCTTATGCAATCAACTAGACCCAAAATGCAAGCTCTAACATAAAAACCCTTGAGCCAAAATGATCAAAATCCTTGCTTTATGATGTAGATATGGAAACTTGACTTGAATGCAAGCTAATGAGGCTCATACAAGCTTGAAAACACTTGTATGCATGGAAAATCTCTCATAGAAACGATTTAGAAATTTTATGAAGAGGGTGGAGGCCATGAGAGGTAAAATTTTGCCATAGTTTAGTTGCAATAATGAATAATGAGGGTTTAGGGTAGGCTTAGGGGTGTTTTTATAGAGATTAGGGTAGTTTTAGGCCCTTAGATTAACCCTATGATGGATCTGAGCCATCAAACCACGTTGGAAGCTTCCAGAACAAGACCAGAGACAAGTGCAGGTGCACCAAGCCAAGATGGCTCGGCCACCCTAAGTCGACCCCCAAGTCGACAGGGCTGTCGACTTGGGTGAGGCCATGTCGACTCCCAAGTCGACAGGGCTGTCGACTTGGGGTGCCTGGCGGGAATTTTTCCCGCCTAGCCTTCCAGCCCTAATTTTTGAAATTAGAACTCGTTTTTGCACTTGAATTTTCTGAAAACTTCGTCGGACCATAACTTGGTCATACGGACTCCGATTCTCGAAAACTCGGACTCTATTTCGCGTATTTTTCCGAGACGAACGCAATGGCATAGCCAGTTTCACTTGATTCAGAATTTAAAATTAAATTCTGCCTTGATTCTCGTTTTAACATGTTATCGAAATACGGGTTGTTACAGGAGGAGGGGGTGTTCGTTGTTGATTCAGAGGTGGGGGTGGAAAATGGCTGCGCCGGTGTGCGTGCAAGTGGAAGGAGGCGCTCAGGCAGGCGGCGTTGGGGCGAGGAGGCAGGAGGAGGCGTTGGCTGGTGGTTTCAGGGGGGGCTCGTCCTTCTGGTGGTCTCGGTTTTGGGTTAAGGGGAAAAAAGGGGGGGTCGCGTCGCTCAGGCGAGGAGGGGGGTTCGTTGTCGCTCAGGCGAGGAGGGGAAGGCCGGCCTCCGGTTGCACCATCGACGAAGGGGGCGGTGGGCTAGGACGACGCGCTGAAGTCGAGGTTTTTTTTAAAAAACCTAATTTCGATTTGAACGAATGGTAGGGGGTCAACGGGTTTGGGGGAGTTAAGGGTTATGGCCCATTTTATTTTTTAATTAATTTATTTTTATTTTTCCACCCAAAAGTTGACTTTTCATATGAACTCCAAACGAGGCCCAACGAATGTCGGCCCTAGCTAATTACCCCCATTCCGAACACAATGGGATATGTTTCATAACTCAATTCGGCTGTTACGATCAGTTTCCATTGAATTTAAAGTATAAATCTCTATATATTCAATTTGAACGCACATTTCAATTTACCGGGGCCACATACAGTCTCTAAAAATTCCCGAAAAATATTTTCTAGCTTCGTATTGACAATACGGTCCTAACAAAACTAATTTCGTCAAATTCTGATACCGTTTGAAAAATGGTTATTTTCCAGTCGATTAAAATCAACTAAAATTGGTCAAACGCGTTTTCCTTTGCCACGCTCACATATTGATTCAAAAAATTATGAAAATTGGAATCTAGCAATAACTTGACATCACGGATCCAACAAAAGTGGTTTCGTCAAAATCCGAGGTCGTTTGCAAAATTTCCATTTTTAATGGCCTAAATTCCATAGCGACTATTCAGAATTTTCAACTGGACATATCTTTCGATTCCTGCTATGAAACTTTGACTTTTCGGATTCGTTGGAAAGATATTCTCAATTAGATTCTATTATTTTTGGTTTCACTAAAATCCGGTTTATTTTGCACCCGGTACATTCATTTGAATTTTGAAATCGAATTATCGAACTACCGCGCCATTTTCAATTCCTTTTATAATTTAAAATAAATATTTATATTCTAACGACGATCTATATAATATATACGTTCGAATTCTATTCAAAATAAATTTCTCGTCGTTATTATTTAAAATAATTCATTTTAAATATTCAAAATTCGCTAAAATAAAAATTTTAAATTGGCCCAGATTTTCGGGTTATTACACATCATTGTTTTATATTATTATTATGGTTATGGAGCATATGGCCGCACATATTTAATTTATGATGGCTTGTGATTTGTTCAGCAATTAAAAAAAAGCAAATTTGTTGTGACGACCCCAAAGCCCCGTACTGACGGTGGCAAGGGTAATCTTTGGAATATAACACATAAACAAATAATAGCAGAACAAAAATAAATGAATACACCAGATAATGTACAATAGAATACACTGGATAAACATAATCATCAGAGTTACACAATATATAGGATCATACTTAGTACAAAATACAGTTCAGCTATACATAAAATGTCTACAGCGGAAAAGAAAACATAATATGTACAACAGGAGTTGAACAACATAAAAAGAGATAAATGATAGAATCCATCTTCAGCTCCAGCTATCCAGAAAGAGCCTGCTAAAACCTGAACACAAGGCTGCCCGTGTAGAAAAAGGGACATCCGAGTTTGCAAGTGAAACAAACTACGAGTCAGTCATGGGACTTATGAGAAATCTACTTAACACATTTTATAATATGGCTAATCATAGGACCACGCCACTTTCGCGGAACGGGTTTACTTCATTGGATTGCCAGTGCTTTACAACAAGTAAATCTTTTAAACATCGCAATGCTTTTTATAGAAAATGAAGACATTATAAGACTCAGTTCCCATCACACAATGCAACGCAAGCCGGAGGATAGAGTTTTACCTTATAATGGCCAAAATATGCTTGATACGAATAAAACAAAAGAATTTGATATTATTACTAGTTTTATATGTTTCAAAAACAAATTCAAATCATAAGTATGAATCATAGATGACATTGGTACCATATATCATGTCGCCATATATAGGCATACAATCAAAACCGCACAGTCACGTATTCGGAAATTGGATTTCCGTCATGAACCAAGGCAAAAGATAGTCCTTACCAACTTCGAGACAATCTAGCCCATGTCTCCGGAACAACCGCAACTGCCCCTTGGATCGTCAGGGCCGGTCCATACGGAGTGGATTATAGTGCCAGAACAATGCATTTCCCCGCCTTTGGGGTGTAAATGAGCCAACAAATGACTCCATCGGTGCCGGATCGACCGATATAACCGAGGGGCCTCACAACAGCAACAACCACACAGGTGAAAATAATATATATGCCAGCCAGTTTAAGCACTGACACCACCTCTAGCTAGAAAGAAATGCATGTCCTCCCTGAGGTCCTCTCCTGTTTCTGGTTCATACCGGGGTGTGAGGCTCGCGAATTCACATTATACACAAAGCTATGCCACACAGGCCGTGCTTTGATCATCAACCACAAGACTTTGCTTTTCAACAGAAGCCTTGATCACTGCATCTTAGCATGCCACACAAGCAATTCACACCATGCAACTGATGGCTATCAATCACACAGAATGAATTCCAATGTTAGACACACAGTCCATTTACAAGTCCGTTCTGGGTCTGAACGAAACCGGAGGCACTATATACCTCGCATACCCATCGATCTCCACGTACGTCTGGACGATCACCACTCATTATCCATATTTCGGGATGCCTCCCAATCAGGACATCAGTTATCATCCAACCGAGGTGAATATCTCCGGTCTTCAACCACCGTCTTCGTCATCGACTTCTTATCGTCAATTCAGTTATTCAGAATGGGATAAACCCGGTCTTTCTGAGCAAATCGCGCATATAATAAACAAGTGCTACACAAACACAACATACGCCTTATTCCAATTCATCAGTCACTAACCGTAAATTAGTAAGAGAACGATTTCCCAAATATTAACCCCGAAGGCCGAAACCAACATCAGATCAAAACCCAGGAAACCATTCGACTTAGCTAACCTTCAGTTAGTTTATAAATTTCACATTCAACCATCAAATATCCAATAAACCAAGTAAATTCGATTTATTTCCATTCCATATCGTTTATAATATTTTATAACGATTTATCGCTATTTTTGTTTATTTAAAAATAGCCAATTTATTGAAATGACGCTTCAGGCCATAATGCGGTCGTGGCGCTGTTTTTATTCAGATTTGATTTACACATACCTGAAAATCTAACCGTTGGATCTTCACAAAATTTATATCATTAGAAAGATCTTTTCAAAAAGAATCCAACGGTTTCAGTTTTGGGAAATTCCGACGGTCGGATCTCCTGGTACACTCGTTTGAAGTTTCGATTTCAAAATACGAACTGCAGCGTCGTTATTTGATTTAATTTAGTTATATATATATATAATCGATTCTGGCGCTGTTTTTCTTCAGATTTGAATTAAACATTCCAGACAACCCAACCGTTGGATCTTCACAAAGTGGGTGTCGTTGGAAAGATATTTCCAAAGCGAACCCAACTTTTTCGGTTTCGGGAAAATCCGATGGTCGGATCTCCCGCACTAATCGTTTAAAATCACGGTTTCAAAACACGAACTGCAGCTTCGTTATTCGATTTATTTTAATTATATATATATATATAAATATAATCGATTCTTTGACTTCAAAACCATATTCTTTTCATACATTTGATAAAAATGATATTTTTATCCAATAGACAATTATTTCAACACTTCACTATTTTTAACAATTCATGTATATAATAAAAATGTGATTTTTATTGTAAAACAATTTATTTCAAAACACGACTATTTTATATAGTTCATATAGATGATAAAAATATGATTTTTTATTATAAAACAATTTATTTCAAAACACGACTATTTTATATAGTTCATATAGATGACAAAAATATGATTTTTATTATAAAACAATTTATTTCAAAACACGACTATTTTATATAGTTCATATAGATGATAAAAATATGATTTTTACTATAAAACAATTTATTTTAAAACACGACTATTTTATATAGTTCATATAGATGATAAAAATATGATTTTTAGTATAAAACAATTTATTTCAAAACATGAATGTCGTTCAACACATGAATTCCTATTCAACACATGAATTTCTATTCAACACATGAATTTCTATTCAACACACGAATATAGTTTTAACACATGAAAATAATTCTAACACATGAATATTATTGAAAATTTCGGCAGCATAACGGCAGGGTAGTTAAAACCGGGGCCGTCCCTAGTACAGCTCCTCGCTCTACCTTAAAGCCTCGCAGCTTTTGACAATGGGGATTTCATGCATCTAGTTCGCACGCAGGCGGCATGTTTATTACTTTTTTCCACAAACTAATCCTATGTGGTTTCAACCAAATAATTCTCAACCACAAACGGGTATTTTTCAACCATAATCAATCAATTTCAACCACAAACAATTCTAATCAACCATTCGCTATCAACCAATTTTCATACCAATCACAACCAATAAATATGGTCAATGGTTTGTGGACGATGGGCATATATATATATATATATATATATATAAGTATATTTCACTTCCATTTCAACACATATATAAATTTTACAACGCATATATAACTTATACATCGAACATACAACTTATACAACGCTTATACATGAGATGTACAACGCTTATATAACTCATACTTCGAATATATAATTTATACATCGTCATTTCCATATTGTTTATAATTCAGAAATCTCACATTGGGTTCCACTCCACCAAAATAGCAGAAGGCTCAGAAAAATATGCGGCCTCTTCTAGAATATAGAAGGCGTCCACACGAGTCCACTGTCTCTTGTTTCACTGAATTTCGTCAAAAATGGAAAAGATATGATTTTTACAGTGAAATCATAAACCGTAGCGCTTTAAAGTGCTATTAAATAGTTTAATATAATTTAAACCGTACCTTTCTGATGTTGTTCAAAACTAGGGTCTCGTTTTTCGTGCAATCCGTAGAGTTTGGTGACGATCGGCCAACGCCATCTTGGAAAGCATGGAAAGGCGCAAGCGCGCAGGGGGTGCGGCGGCGTTCGATCCACTGTAGCGGCGGCGGTGGCGACTTGAACGTCGTGCCTTCGTGGCGGTAGATCTCGACGGTGGAGCGATGGCAAGGGGAGTGACAGGTATGGATTTGAAGCTTGAGGGGAGCTCTTCAAAATCCTCAACTACAGCTTTCGATATTAGTGAGTGGATAGGCCAGAAATTAGGAGAGATGGTTTCAACCCCTTTTCGTCGTCGGTTTCAGAGAGGGTCGGGGAGAGAGAAGAATGAACGGGTCAATAGGATTTTTTATTTATTTATATATTTTAAAATTTCTAAAATACCCCTCTTCACATACTAGCACCAATCCAAATCCAAAGACTGTCGTCACCAGCTAAATACCCCCATTCCGAACACAATGGGATATGTTTCGTAGGCACATTCGACTGTTTCAATCAGTTTTTCTTCAAATTAAAATATAAAATCATTCAATATTTGTTTTGAACGTACATTTCAATTTGTCGGAGCCACACATTGATTCTAAAAATTCCCAAAAAATAAATCTAGCTATGTTTTGCGATACGGTCCCAACAAAACAGTTTCGTCGAATTCTGAGACCGCTTGAAAAATGGCCGTTTTCTGGTCGATCCAATTTAATAGAAATTGACCAAACACATTTTCCTTTGCCACGCTCACATACTAGCTTCAAAAATTATGAAATTTGAAATCTAGCAATAATTTGACATCTCGGATCCAACAAAAGTGGTTTCGTCGAATTCTGAGGTCGTTTGCATAATGGCCATTTTCACGGGCTATATAAATTCTATAGCGACCTTTCTGAAAATTCATTTGGCCATAACTTTTGCTTCCCACTACGAAACTTCGATTTTTCAGATTCGTTAGAAAGATATTCACTAACATATTTAAATATTTTTGGTTTCACTAAAATCCGTTTTGTTTTGCACCCGGTATAGTCAGTCAAAGTTTGAATTCAAATTTTGAAACTACGATTCAAACTTCTTTTCATCGTTATTATTTAAAATATTTATTTTAAATATTTAAAATCCACTAAAATAGCCAATTAAAATTTTTTAAATTGGTTCAGATTTTACGGGTTGTTACATTTTTTTTTGGGTTAATTTGGATCGAAAGTCCGTATAACCGAATGCAAATTTCATGCATTCACCTGTCATGAAGGAGCCAAATCATGCATTTGAATATGTCCACATGCCTACGTTTGGATTAATACTGTGTTATTATGTATTGCTATATGGTAAAAGCCATGCCACTAGTGTCTTATTATTGTTCAGTAAATTATTCTTAACAGCATGTACCAGTTACGTAATAAATACCTGCCAACGAAGCGTTAAAGTGTAAACTATTCATATAGTTTAAAATTTACTGGTTGAACATGTAAGGTCATTAAATCCCAAGTGACATCTATTTAGCCAAGTGTTCATTTTTCTTTGAATTAAAAAAAAGGTGGTAACAAAGGAACGTGGCATTGGATTCAGTTTTTTTTATTATGATAGCTCAGCCATATGATGAGTAATCTCATCAAGTTCTTTTCACGCGAGTGTCATATAGGCCTAAAGTATTTTCAGGAGTGTTTTATAACACTCAAAATACATTGTAAAAACATAAAGTAATAAATTTAAATATAATTTTGGTTTCTCTTTATAACCGTAATTATCCTACATATATAGTGAATTGACTGAAATAATATGTCACCAAAGTGACCTCTATATTTTGGTGGTTCATGAAAATGTTTGATATTTGTGTGTAGTTGTTCATGTGAGTATTAGCCGGCCCAAAGGAAGACTAGTATTTGGCCGAATCGCTTAGACATGTGTGATGATAAATACGTGAAAATTATAATGTTTTTCGAGTGAATAATTAATCGGCCCAAAGGAAGGTTGTTATTTGACTTGAATTTATTGTCAGTGTTTGATCATTACAACAAGAGTACCACTTACAGTTAATATTACTGCCCAAAGACTTGATATTAATGTGTACTTGGTATCTTGAGAAGAGACTTACCAATTATTTGAAGTTACTATGGTTGATTTTTGGCTATGAGCATATATGGTCAATCTTCATTTTATTTTTTGTTCATGTTCAGCTAATTTAACTGAATTATCTGCCAATTTAAAGAACATTTCCCTCTTATTTTGGGATAAAAATAAGGATTTGTAAGAGAGCAGGTTATTTGTTCTTGACTCTATAGATTTAACTCTTGTTAATGAGAGGATTACAGTCAACCCTACTACAGTTAAATATTCTTATAACGTTATGAAGAATATTGAAATGTGATATAATTCAAAGGCAAGAGTTAAATGATCATTAAGTAAATACTTCATAAATTTTCAAGGATGTGTTATAGGTAACGATAACTAATTTTGTATGAGTTATCTACTGAGAATGGAAACGGTTTTTGTGAAAACAATGAGGGAAATCAAGCACTCTTTATGGTGTTTGATTACATAAAGTCAAAGTAAAAGAAATACAAATGAGTACTATACGGAAAAAGATATTGCTTCAAAAGCTAAAGACGCTCAAGTTATTGTTATTTTTGGTGCTATCTTCAGTATATTCATGTAAAGATTAAAATTATTTTAAGAATAATATGTTATCTTATAGGGCTAATTTAGCGCTTTGGTAATTAAAATAGAGACTGAAGTTTTTATGATTGAAAAATACTCATTTGATATACATTGTAAATAAATGTATGAATAGGGATTAAGAAGTCGCTAAGGATCTCAAAGAAAAGAAATAACATACGATTTTTTTTATAGTTGTTTCTTTAATGAGATATACAGACATATAAAGTAAAATATACTTGATATTTTAAAGTTTTTTTTTGAAACAGGCTAAAAAGAGATAAGGCCCACGGCCCAAAAGAAAACAACAAAACAAAGCTCTACAGGTTATCAAACCCTAGCCGACACAAACCACTAGCAACTCAAAGAAAACTCAGTAATGGCGACATCACTGAGGAAAACAAACATCATTGACTTCAAGGCGGCTTCCACACCATCTCTTCGTTGATATCCTTGCTTTGATTGCTTGAATCCAGCTTCCGCTTAACTTCTTCGTGTCTCAGATGCATCTTTTGCTTCCTCAAAGGCAGATCTAGAGACTCAACGTGAGTTGTAGAGTTTAAGTCTTTGAGATCTGAACTCTCCATCCTCTCGAAGCTTCTCATCATACCAAATATCTCTTTGTTGTTGTTCTCCGAGCTTTTAGAGCTACTCTCTCCTTCAATCCAAGCAGATAAGTGATAGATCTGGTTGTTTAACTTGCTCTTGTAATGGTTATCACCGATTCTGTGTAAGGCTCTAAACTTTTCATCCAAATTCTCCTTGTCCAGATGTTTTGCAAGATCTGGATCACTGCTGGGGGGTACCACACTCTAATACAGGTAAAACATTTGATTACCGTATGAATTTCTCACAGAAACACGCATTCTAGGGTCAGTAATATGTTTACTTCCCTGTCTAAAATTAAGTTTGACTGCAGAGATATTGGAAGCCTCAGTGAGGACGTCAGATCTATTCAAAACATCTTTACTGGAGAGAAGATAATCGATGTCTCCTGCAATAGGTAAGGACACAGAATTATTGTTCATATTATTTAAGTTTAAAGGATGACTATTAATAATGTTGTGATTCCTCCCTTTGCAGTGATGGAGGTTGGTAGCGTGGCAAGGGTAACTCTCAGCAGGTTGAAGGCATGAGAACTTTTTATTGGAGATCTGTTTGCCATTTAGTAAAAATTCTTCAACTTGCTTATCTCCATCTGCATTATCTTTATGAGATATAATTTTATGCAAGTTATCTTTTCCAAATCTGTTAGTTTTTTTCATGACATTGTCACAGTCATGAAGAATAGTTTTCCATATTTGAATGCTAGAAGTTTCCTTACCAGTATGAATCCTCTGGTTTCTTTCTCTCCAAATATAATAATATAGATGCAGTTAGTAAAACACAAGCTCTATTGAATTTGTAGGATTTGGGCTTAAAAAACTTAGATATATAATCAATGTTATCCCTTATATTCAAAGTAGCATGAGTATGACTGAAACCCAGAGTGCATTTGGCATTATACCAAATGTACTGGGGAAAATTACAGTCAAAAAATAAGTGATTGGAGCTTTCAACCTCTTTTTTACAAAAAAGACATAAGTTTTCAGAACTCTTATACCATTTACAACATTTCTCTCTGGTGGGGAGTTTGTTTAACAAAGAAAAATAAGCACAATGAGCCATTTTGGGAAAATTTGATTTACACCAAATTATTTTATGCCAATTGACTTCAACTTCATTCCCTTGTAAAAACTCCCACACTTTTTTGAAAGAGAATTTATCCTTGGAACACAGGTTCCAATTCCATTGATCCTTATAACAATCCTGATTTATTTGAATACCCAAAATGGAATTTTTAAAAATACTAGCAGCAGGGTTATTAAGAAAGCTCCAACAGTTATTTGAAATAATGCTTTGCACTTTATCATTAACCCCCCCTAAAATGTATAGGTTATTCCAACCCAAAAGGTTGATTAGTGAATTGCTACTAATCCATGGGTCAAACCACAAGCTGGTTTGACTGCCATCTTTTAACTTTCTGTGCAGAAATTTTCTACCTATATCTCTGCAGTCAAGAATTTTTTTCCAAACATAGGAATAATGCATTTCTTTCCTAGCAATCCAGAAATTTTTATTATTTTTTAAATATTTTGCTTTCATCCATCTAGACCAAAGAGATTTACCATCCAGAAAATTCAAAAAGAGTTTAAATTTACTAACTTCAGCAATGTCATTAATATTCCTAAGCCCAAGTCCTCCAAATTTTTTAGGCTTACAAACTATGTCCCATGCAACTTTATGATACTTACCTTTCCAAATAAAATTGGAGCATATTTTTTCAATTTTGCAAATAACACTATTAGGAATATTGTGAGATTGGACCCAATACATAACCATAGCAGTTATGACAGTATGAGTTAACTCCATCCTACCAGCTAAAGAAAGAAGCTTACCTGACCACCCCTCAAGCTAATTCTGAATCATGTCTAACAATCTAAGGCAGTCCATGTCATTAACCTGATTGATACTTAGCGGAAGGCCAAGATACTTGACATGGAGATAGCCATCTTTGAATTTTAGAAGATTCAGAATCTCCTCTTTAATAAGGACACCTTTACTAAAATAAACCTTACTTTTATTTAAATTAATAGCAAGGCCAGCATACTTTTCCATATTGTCTAATATTTTGTGAATAGCAATAGCACTATTTTTGTCTGCCTTTAAAAACAGAAGCATATCATCAGCATATAAAAGGTGTGTAATGTGAGGCTTTACTCTATTAATAGGTCTAATGTTTCCCCTAAGAACTTCTAACTCCATTTGCATAGAGAAATATTCCATAACAATTGAAAATAGGTATGGTGACAATGGGTCACCCTGCCTAATTCCTCTGTTGCTTTTGATGAAGCCTTTAGGGGAACCATTTATCATAATAGAGTAAGTAACATTACATATGCATTCTTTAATAAGATCACAAAACCTAACATCAAAGCCCATTTTTTGCATAGCAAAAATGATAAAATTTCTATTAATTTTATCAAAGGCTTTATGAAGATCTATCTTTATGCACATGAGATTACTGTTTTTCATATTAAAGTTCCTAATAAGCTCATGAGCTAATAGAGAATTCTCAGAAATTAGTCTACCAGGTATGAAAGCGCTCTGGTTTTCAGAAATAATGAACTTTAAAAAACATTTTAACCTATTACAGAGTAAAGAAGAAATGATTTTATAAATGAAATTGCAACAGGCAATTGGCCTATACTCATCAAGTCCTGATGGATTTTCTACTTTTGGGATCAAAGTGATAAAAGTGTGGTTAGTGTTCTTCAATATTTTGCCAGAATTAAAAAATTCCTTTATTGAATCACTTAAAATATGCTGCATCTCTTCCCAATGGGTTTTATAAAACTTTGCGCCAAACCCATCAGGACCTGGACTTTTATCATTATTAGCATTAAATATAATATTTTTGATCTCCTCTAATCTAATAGGGGCAAGCAGAACATCAGTGCTATTGCTGTTACCAAAGTATTTAAATTCAATGTTAGGAAAGGTACTAGTAGGATTATCAGTGTTATAGAGAGAGGAAAAATAATTAATAGCCTCTGTCTCAATGGTGGAGGCTTCATTAATAATTTTTCCTCTAATGTCAATAGTCTTACCAATATTATTCCTATTCTTTCTATAGGTCATTCTATAATAAAAAAATTTGCTAGCTTCATCACCAGCAGTTAGCCAATTAACTTTAGCTTTCTGTTTAAGGTTAACAGAGCTAATATGTAAAGCATTGACCAACTTAGCTTGAGCATTAAAAAACTTATCAGCTTTACTTTTATCTGAATAATTAATATCAAGATCATTCTGCAACCTGTCACATTCATCTCTTATGATTTTGATGTCATTTTTGTTTCTAGAGGAGTTCCAAGTTTTTAACTTGGACTTGGCCAAATGTAAAGTTTTGTTAAACCTATACTGAGCAGTGCCATAAAAATTATTAACAAAACAACTAGAGACCACATCCTTATATTCCTTCTCAAAAACCCATCCATTCACAAATCTAAATGGAGAGTTTCTAAAGTTATTATTCACTAAATTTATAGTAACTAGAATAGGGGTGTGGTCACTAGAGTTTTGGGGCAGAGTACTGCAGTTCACACTAGGAAACAGGTTAATGAAATGCTGGTTAAATAGGACCCTGTCTAATTTGCAATGAATATTCCTAAATTCACCTGATTTCCAGATGTATTTATTTCCTACTATGGGGGTTCTATTAAACCAGATTTCAGCATAAAACAGGCAATCCTTTCTAATTTGGAGAAAGGGATGGGGTTGCCTCCCCTTTTTTCACAGTTATGAAAAACAGTATTAAAATCCCCAATAATTAGCCAAGGGCTGTTAATGACCTTACTGAATTGCTCAATATAGTTCCAGAGCATAATTCTGTCATTCTCAAAATTGGAAGCATAAATAAAGGTAATTTTTAAAGACAAACCACCTTTATTTTTAAAAGTACAATGAATGTATTGCATGTCAATGAGGTAACTGATGAGAGACCATATGGAAGGATTATGTAGAATCATAATCCTACCATTTCCTCCCATCATGTTATTATTGACAATGCTCCAATTTGAAAATAACTTTTTATGCAGATCGTCAATCTTTTGATCACTGAGTTTATGCTCTATCAAACCTAAAATACTAGGTTTGTAATTAGCTAAAAAATCAACTAAATCAAGCTGCCTTTCAGGGGAGTTTAATCCCCTAATATTCCAAGCAATGATATCCATAATAAAATAATAAAAGAATAGGAAAGAATAAAGGATACAAAATACCTAAGGAGGACTACTGTGCTTTTTGCTGTCCACCTTTACTCCTAACTGTTTGCCACTCTTTTTGTAGCTGCTTTTATCTGCAGGCTTTAGTTGATTATCCCATTTAGTATTCCTACTGATATATTTCCTTCTGAAATCATGATCTTTATCCTCCTCTGTTTCCTCTGCTGTAACAATGTCTGTTAGACTTTTTGTTCTGCCTTTTTTCCTCTTTGGTACAGGTGAAACAGGTCTGGAAGATTTAGATGCTGCTACAGTCTGGTTTACTGCCTCTTGAATGTTTTCTAGAGTGATTGCAGATCTAGAGGAGGCAAGATCTTTAGCTAACAATGACACATTAGTATAGATGGGTTCAGCAGCGAGAAGATCATTGCAGAAATTTCCGATAGGCTTAGCAAGATTATTTGTTAAATTTGTAATAATGCTTGAGTCCATCAAAAGGGGGTGGGCTCAATGAGCTGTTTAGGATAGGATCCCTCTTCTGCTGTGTTTACATTAATGTTTTACAGGTTAATCTCCTCATCACTTGTGGGAATTTCAGAATTAATTCCCACATTCTTGTTTGGAGATTTTGAATTCTGCAGTTTCCCTGATGGAACTGCAGTTGGCTGAGTTTGTTGTGCAGTTTGACATTGGGAATTTTTGCCTTCATCCGTGATAGGATTGGAGGCATCTATGTTCATGTTGTCTACAACATTCTCCAAGTAAGGACGTGAGGGATTAATGTTATTTCTCTCAGGAATTGATGAGTTTATATCAGTCGTTGTTGTGCCGATGTTACAGTTACCTGAATCTTTGTTAACATCGGTACTATTTTCATGATTTGCATTTTCGTTTGGCTGCTCGGCCTGATCCTTGTTGTTAAAACAACCATCAGTGGAGTGACCAAAGATCTTGCAAATTGTACAGCGATCTGGTATTTGCTCGTAAGTAATCTGTTGAGAGATATGTTCCCCGTCATGTAAGTAGATCGAGGCTTCATTCGGCAAATCAGCATCAGCATTTATTTCAACAAGCAGGCGAGCATAACTCAGACGAGTTTCCTTCGCTGTTTGCTCATCCATTTTCAAAGGGATTCCTACAAGACTCCCTATTGCGCTGAAAATCTCTTTGTCCCATAGTCGTAGATTCAGTTCTGGAAGTCGAATCCATATGGGCATAGTGCTCAATATGTCTCGATCAAGAACTGCTTTCTTGGACCACTTCTTTAAAATGATCAGTTTCCCATTGATAAAATACGGACCCCCATGAAGAAGTTTCTCTCTATCTTCTACATTTGTGAACCTGAGAATAAAGAATCCATTCTCCCTTGTAAAAATCTCAAAGGAACCACTAGGGTTCCATGTTCGGACAACATAATTCCTGAAATAGTGATATGCTGGTCGTTTTCCAAATACGTAAGCTACGACAGACATTGACCATTTACTTTCTGTACGTAAACAGGCTGCCTCAGAGGCCACAACTATCTTGTCTTCTCCAATAGTTTCTGACGGGGGAATGAAACTCAAATCGAATTCTGTATCTTGATTACCTTTCTTAATCAGATCCGCCCAAGATGAAGCCTTCAGATTAATCCCTATGTTAATTTTAGGAGCCTGAGGAAGATCTTGAGAAGATCCAATCGGGTTTTTATTTGGATCTTGAGACATTCTAGGTTGGCTTCTTGGCTGCTGCCGTGCTCCATTAGAGGGAGGATAAGGCTTCTGCCTTGCTTTAAACGGGTATTCCTTCGATGACCCTGTCCCTTTCTTCATATGAACAGGGGCAGTAGGATTTTGAAAGGATTTAAATCCTTTCTTTCGATTAACAACTCTGGTGAATCCCTCCTCATCCACCAAGAAATCAGGAGTGGAATGAGGAAAATGAGGAGAGGGAGAGGAGATGGGGAGAGGAAGAAGATCCCACCTTGGAATTGGGATTGTCGTCGAAAATAGGGTTCAGGAAAGATTTAGGGTTGGCAGCCATGGCTGCAAGCTCTCAGAACGCGGATTACGTATTGGTTGATATTTTAAAGTTATTATTGAGATTTAAGTCAAATTTTTTGGATTTATTTGATATATTTTTTATGCTGTCATTTAGACAGATTTCGGTTTTATGTTTCTAACGTGAACATATAAGGTTAGTATTGTTCATCAGGAAATAGTAATGTTAATTTATGAATAAATTCAAAATCTTATATAATTGAAGCTCATATTAGTTATGGCTACTTATGCTAAATAACTTATGTAATGATGTCTCAAATTTTGTTTTGGTGACTAATATAATTTTTGTTTCAATTTACTAAGGAATTATAGATTGAGATATCATAAAGATAGAAAGTGCTTTATTGATATTCTAAGGGATTTAAAGTTTATAATTTTTATGAACCCACACTAAGGGAAAGTTTTAAAGCGGGAATTGTAATAGTTATTTTGAGGATGTTGAGTTTGGGGAGAAATAAAATAATATCATTGTCTTTAAAGAGAATCATTATCTTTGATTCAACTACGGTTGCTTCTTCGCTTAAAGTTTAAGATTTGTTAGCAAAAAGTAAATTAAGAACCATAATAAGACAATGTTGAAGATAATTTTTTCTATAAGCTAAGGTTACTGTTTCAAGAAAACAAACTCAACAACCTCAAAATGCAAGATCACTATGGAAATCCACCTAAATGGGAAGAAATGCTATTTTAGATTATTATGTAGTATTTCTTCATAAAGATAAATAATGGATTGATAAAGATGATGTTATGGACTTACATCAATCCATGTAAAGTACTAATTTAAAATGTGGATTTAAGAAATGAACATATAGCATGAATCTATATGGATAATAAAGTTTGAAATCTCCCTCTAACTTAAGTAATAAGATCATTGGTTATGAATAACTATTCAAAGCCAAAAGGGATCAAGTGGGCAATATTGAATTTTATAAGGAACTTTTATTGAAATCACTATTATTAAAAGGAAATTTTATTTTCTTTAAAGAATGTTCCATTTTGGACTTAGTAAACGATTCTTTAGAATCTATCGCTTTGGAGCTTACTACATTTTGTACTTTTGAGCATTATCTGATGGAGATTAAAGTTATGTTTCTCAATGGAGACATTGGTGAAACTACTTAAGAAACTCATTTATGGATTATTCTTTTGTATTTGGGATTCAAATACACCATTAATGTTCATGTGGTGATATTTGGATTATTACAAAACAATTAGGAAGATAAATGCTTAAAAGGTTTGGTATGTGAACTGCGATTCAGTTGTTTTTCTTTTACCAAACAGATAAATTCTAACATCCTTGAAATTAAAGAAATGCAAAAGATTTCTCATGCATTTGCAGTGTGAATTCTAATGCATACTAATGTATATACACATACGGATATGCGTGTATTATTTGGCAGATACCTTACTGATATTAAAAGTGGATCAATGACTTAGTAGCCAAAATGGTTATGATATATCTTTAAAAGACAAAATAAAAGATTAATTATATTCTCATAGATAAAAGATCGGATCGGGTGGAGATCATAAAGAATTACGATCGGGATATTTTGGATATCATTACTGTAAAAGATACATTTCTAGCAATGATAATATATTTTATGGGTGAAACTATATAAGGGAAAGTGTCATTTAAGCACTTATAGTTTTCGCCATTTTGAAAATATCGTCTTTGGTTAATTATAAGACATCCAAATATGGAAAATAATAATGAAATTTTATCACAAGACTCCAGTTATATATAAAGAACTGAAAGGCCAAGTAATATTGTGATAGTAAAGAATATATTATTTTCCAATAAGGGAAGAGTGCAAAATATATTGTAATTCATAGAGCACACTTAGACAAACTCCATTATGGCGGATCCGCTTACCAAAAGGTTATCACCTAAGGTCTTTTATGAGCATGTAGCTCAATTGGTGTAACTTTTATGTAAGGATATTTTGGTTCAGGAGGAGTTTGTATTCGGTATTGTCATATGACTCATTGCTCTATACTTCAGTTACAGATATATGCATATCAAGTTCTTTTTTAGATCAGAAATAAAGTAATGAATTTTTCTTTGCGCTCAGGTTGCTTAAATATTAAACATTTGATCTCACTAAAGAAGGACCAGTTGGAAATAGATATGTATAGATCACATTTCATGTAATTTCCATGCTCAGCATCCATGATTGATCTATGTCGTTTGATTGTATTGATATATGTGATCATTGATGGGTTTAGTTACGATAAATGTAACGAATGCCGCTTTGATCCTTTGTCAACCCAATTAATGGATGTGATTGTTTCAGATACACCATATGTTATAAATAGCAAATTTTGGAGCTCATAAAGTTAAACACATTTTAAGGTTATTTCATATGTAACCCGGGGGGAGATTGTTGGAATATTTCGACAATTGGGTCACATATGTAAAATAAAATGTGTTGTGCTATTTTTGATGTAAAGCCTAATTAAAGTGATCTAATTTTAGATTAGAACTAACAGGCTTAAAGTTTAAGTTATCATAGGCTGAATGTGTAGATACCGGGGCATTTTATAATTTGTTGATGGGCCGAATTACAAAATGTCAACTCTATAAATAAAGGGTTATGGTCCCCGAATTACACAAGCCTTAGCAACTCTCTAACCTCTTCTACGGAGAGCTGATTTCAAACCTAGGGTTTGTGTCAATTTGGAAGCCCAAACCAAATTACATCTTCTTCTTAGCAACCAAATATGGATTCAGGTATTGCCATGATTAACTATGGATTCAGGTACGCTTCCGCTAATCCATTTCTATTTTGTTCTCAATTAAATCAATATGGGTTACATATTTGGATCTAGGGTTTCACAATTGGATATTGTTAAAGTATACTGAAATCAACATAATTTCATGCTTAACATTGCTCACAAACTGCAAGCAAAACTTCGAACAACACTGGGTTAAGGAAGCAACTAAAAGATGATGCAAAATCTTTTGTCTCCCAAATTCCCAAATCGTTAAAAGAGCATCTCATTGAACAACTCAGATCATTCAGCAAGGAAAAGAACCATTTAATCAACTCTTAGAAATGCTAACATATGTCTTTTGACAGTCAAGGTATGCAGTCAAAGTGTTGAGTAGCTTGTTGCCAGTCATCTTTCATGAATCTTGTAGATAGGAAAGAATGAGAAATTTTGTTGGGATCTTCCATGGATTCTACTGTTATTTTTGCAGTAGAAGCTTTATTTGATGAGAATATATGTGGAATTAAATTCTGTTTATAATGGTTTTTTTTTTTGATACAATTCTCCTTGAATTTCAGTACATTCCAGTCTCAGTTTTTTCCCTTAGAGATGATTAGATGTATTATACTTGTTAAATTGAGTTAGAGAATGATAATTTTTTTGTAATTAAAAAAATCCCAACGCATTACACTAATTAGCATTTTATCTTTTTATGTTGCAGATAACGTAGGAATAAAGGCTGCTTCTGGACAGAGGATTTTGGTGCTGCATGTTTTTGTTCTAGGCAGTCGCATGTTTGTTCTAAAGTTCATTGACACTCTCCTTTGTATCATATGTCATCCAAACCGTATAGTGCTTTATGATACTCATGTAATGTTTTTGTATTAGAAAAGATTAATTTTCCTACAATTTTTGTATGTGTCATTTAGTAGTTTCTCGTTATAATTAATTTTTTCATTCGTTTGTGCATGCAAATATATGTAATCTATGATATTTGTGTATAGTTATGGACAGACATTTAACAACATTAGTTGATTGTAATAAACTATTGTTTTAATATATTAAACACAACATGCTAAAATTGTTGACATAATTTATGTATAATGTTTGTCATGAGATGTAAAATGTTTATGTGTAACGTTTTTTGTTCGAGTTAAATGTAATTTTAGTTATGATAAAACAATGTTGTAAAAACTTTATTTACAATGATTCACATTTGTTGTTGTAATACAAAATATAACTATTAAAAATAGTTTTGCAAACTTTGTTCTACAATGTTAAATAAGTGATGCAAATGAAATTTAGTTAACATTTAAAAAACGTTGTCCGGTTTGTATTTACAACTTTGATTAGATATGATAAAAGCTTAAAATATTATAGTTAAAATTTGTTGTCTAAAAGTAATACACAACTATTGCTAAAAGATGTGAATGTTGATTCTACCATGAACAAATGAAGTTGTTGAAACTAATATACAACATTCGGAGGTCATTGAGAAAAATAGATATACAACATATAAAAATTGTTGATAAAAAGTGTTTTAAAATATTTGAAATACGTTGTCATTGGCAATTTCATAACGTTTAAAAAACATGGCAAATAGTTTTCCATTTATTTATTGGTTCTTTCACTATATTAACATTTTGTTGTAATAAGCTCTTCTACAACATTTCATACAACATTTACGTGAATGTTGTAAAAGGGACCCCATCTTTCACAACTATGGATATAACAACATTAGGATAAATGTTGTTAAAATACATCAGCAACACTTTTTCAATGTTGTGAAATGGTATTTTTGTTGTAGTGAAAGAGCACCTTCTCTTTTATAAGTTAAATAAGCTTATTCCATATCCCTACCCTGAAAGATTTTTAAACTTGTTTCTATCTTTAAAATCAGTTATTAAAGATTTAAGTATATTCAAAATCATTAAACTGTATATTCTAGTTTAACTATATTCCAAAGGTTTAAAAACAAGTGTTGCTAATACATTATTTACAACAAACCCAAAACAAATCCTTTCATAGTTATCTTTAAATGTTTGTTTAATGATTCAATTATATTTACTTCGATGATATAATCTGAGAGGGTTAAAGACGAATGTAATTAACACATTGTCACGACAAACCTAAAACCATTTTATGCTTATAGAAATCATAGTTCATACAATTAACTCATTTCCGACATTATCAACTTAACTATCCCTCGGTCAAGAGTGAGGCCAGGTAAGTTAGAGCATCGGTTGCATATCACCCCTTGCCTAGGCACCCCATTCTTGACACTCACAGATAGATAAGCCTATACGGGGGCTTATTGGAATCAAGCATAGTATTCAAGATATTCAATAAATAGGTAAGTAATCAACATGATTAACACGTTTCCAACATTCCCAACCTATCTACTCCTTGGCTGAGAGGGAAGCCGGTAGGTTAGAGCTTTACTGGTCCGTCCCTACTCGACATCAATCTTAACTCTCATAAATAGATAAGCCTACTTCGTTGGCTTATTAGTGTTAGGCATTATCAGTTACCTTTTAATCTAGTCACCTATTCATGACAAGGTTTAGCAATTCATAAACCTTTCTAATCTTTGTTTTATTTGAAACAATATTTTATAGGAATATATTCTAGAAGATATTTTAAAAGATTAAAACAAGATTTTTTGAAAGTAGATATTTAGAAGATGAGACCATTTACATAAACTTAAAGAACATTTATAAAACTTTGAAATCTAAAAATCAAGGTTAAATGGGTTGCTTTGCACTAGTGAAGTTTTGGTAATTTTCAATAGGTTATTTAGCATTTTACTATCCAACAAATTCAAGGTAGTAAACATACAAGTAATACAAGATAAATATGATAAGATTAAAAAAGATATCAATACAAAGTGTTGGAAACGCAACAATTCAAATAGCATTTATAACGCTTATCTCTATAGTTGCACTTTCAAGTTCAAGTCCACAATATGTCAATTCCCTACTAATCTTATGTGATTTGTTCCAATTCCATTCCACTTGTTATACAAGTTAATTCAAGTCCAATTACAAGTCCATTCAAGTACATTCCAATCCATTAATATGGAAAACATATATCACTTACTTTTAAAGTAAGAACAAAGTTAACATTTTTAACATAAGTAACTAACATTCAAGCAACTTTAAGAATATTAAGGACATGCAAATGGTTTATGTTCGCTGCCCAAAATAGTGAGTAAACTCACCTTAATCCTTAGAAAATCCAAGATCCAAGAATAAGAATAAAGATCCAAGGAAAAGAACAAAGATCCAAGCTAGCAACCTCCTTCCTTTCCTTGCTTTTCCTTGCTTCCTTCCTTATATAGCTTACGGCCAAAGATAGAAATTGAGAAGGGCTTCGATTTTTCAACTTATAACTTTCTAGAAGGTCTTGTAATGGTGTAAGAAGGCTACACTCAAAGTTTGAGTTGATTTGGAGTTGGTTTGAGCATAGTTTGAGAAAGTTAGTAAGGAAGAGTAGGAAGATGAAGATAAGTCATTAAAAGCTTCACTTTTGTTTAGGAATTTTTGTGTAAGATAGAAGAAGGCTGTGACGATCCCAAAACCCCGTGACACGGTGTTAAGGATAATCATTGGAATATAACACATTAATCATCATTAGCAGATCACAGATAATAGCATAAACAGAAAATAGAATAATTTACCCACATATGACAGCGGAATCATATAGATATCATCACATCAGAGAAGCACAGTACAAGATACAACTTAGTGCATAATGATACATAATCAGTCTACATCGCCAGAGGCGGAATCATACATAAAGAGTACACAAATGGAATATCAGTCTACATCGCCAGTGGCGGAATCATAATATAGATACAATAATGGCGGAGAAAATCCAAGTCAGCACAGTGTAGTCAAGCCTCGCCATGAGCCAAAAGGTGCGTCAGAAACCTGTAACTAGGCTGCCCATGTGAAAATGAGGGCACCCGAGTTTGCAAGGTGAAACAAACTACGAGTCAGTCATGGGACTGGTATGAGAAATCTACTCAACTTATTAACAACAATAATAAGGCAAATCAAAGGACCACGCCACTTTTGTGGAACAGGTTTACTCCAATGAGTGCTAGTGCATGAAATACAATAAATGATTAAATCAACGCAATGCTTTTTATAAAATGAAGCCATTATAAGACTCAGGTCCCATCACACAATGCAACGCAAGCCGGAGGATAGAGTTTTTACCTTATAATGGCCAAAGATGCTTCATACATATAAAACAAAAGTGCTTGATATTATTACTAGTGCATATATGTTTCAAAAGCGATTTCAATCATAAATATCAATCATAGGCGGCATAAATGACCCATACCACTATGTCGCCATACTAATAATACAATCACGTCCGCATATTTCGTATTGGAAATTGGATTCCTTCATGAGTCGAGGCAAGGGGCAAGCTCCTCTCCGATTCGAGACACTCTAGCAAATGCCTTGGGACCGCACACAGCAATCCCCTGGATCCTCCAAGGCCGGTCCTCTCTTACTTTTGAGGATTAATTATTCCTAAACACACGTTTCCCGGTCCTTACAGACCTATAATCGAGGCGCCTCGCATTCCAACAACCACACAGGTGAAAAGTAGATATAAATGTCAAGGCTGGGAGGTCACTGACACCACCATAGCTAGAAAGAAACGTCATGCACTCCTTGGGTCCTTCTCCCGTTTTTGACTCATACCGGGGTGTGAGGCTCGCGAATTCACGTTATACACAAAGCTACGTCACACAGACCATGCTTTGATCATCAACCACAAGACTTTGCTTTGCAACAGAAGCCTTGATCATATGCAACTTAGGCGTGCCACACAGGCAATCCACTCCATGCGACTGATTTCTGTCAATACATAACCTCTGAGCTCGTACATCTCAGAGAAGGGCGTTAAGCAAGAGAATAAATTCTCCGCCGCCAAACAGATATATATTTAACAGAGATCAATCAACACAGAACAAAATCCAATGTCAGACACACAGTCCATTTACAAGTCCGTTCTGGGTCTGAACGAAACAGGAGGCACCAATTCCTCGTATATCCGTACAATCAACAGTATGTTTGGACGGCTACTACTTCAATTGCTTCATGGTAGCTACTCCAGTCACGAGTATCAGTAGCGCCCATCCATCCAATGTGGAGATCGTCGGTCTTCAACCGTCTTTGATTCTTTGACTTCTCAACGTCGATCGATTATTTGAAATGAGATAAACTCGGCCTTTTCAAATAACCCACGTATATTTAGATTTTAAAATCAGTCAATCACACGGTTGGACTATTCAACAATCACATTTCATTTATTTAGTTATAATTTTCATGTCAAATACATTCAACCATCACATATCAAGCAAACACCACAAAGTTGGTTTATTTCCCCTCTATATCGTCAATAGTATTTTATAACGATATATCGCCATTTTTATTTAATTTAAAACGGCCATATTTAATTAAACGACGTTTCAGGTCGTGTCGATGCACTGGCGCTGCTTTCCACTAATTTTGTTTTACACGTATCTGAAAATCTAACCGTTGGATCTTCACAAATTTTACATCATTAGGAAGGTCATTTCAAAACGAACCCAACGGTTTCAGTTTTGGGAAAATCAGACGGTTGAATCTTCCACACTAACCATTTGAAGTTACGATTTCAATTTACGAACTGCAGCGTCGTTATTCGATTTAATTTAATTATATTTATATATATATATAAATATAATCGTTTCTGGCGCTGTTTTTCTTCAGTTTTGAATTAAACATTCCAGACAATCCAACCGTCGGATCTTCACAAAGTTGGTGCCGTTGGAAAGATATTTCCAAGGCGAACCCAACGGTTGAGGTTTCGGGAAAATCCAATGGTCGGATCTTCCGCACTAGTTGTTTGAAATCACGGTTTCAAAATATGAACTGCACGTCACGTTTCGTTTTAATTCTATTTATATATTTATATAAATATAGTTCATTCAAAAATTCCTATATCGTTTCCACTTCAATTATTTCACTAACGCCTTTAATTTTTTTTTTGGAAAATTTCGCCATAACCTCCTTTGTACGGGAGGGTCTGGGAAAATTCCCAAATAGCCACATGGGCGTCTCATATCAAAAAGAAAAAGAAAAAGCCAAGCGGCTAGCCAACAGGCTCATAAAATCATCACCCAAACAAAGCGGTAAATTTCTACCTATTTGTCGGGCACAAAATTCTATTTCTCTTCTCTAGCCCCTTTTGCTTTAACCTGTTCAATAGATATGCATGTACATATATACAATTTCTAACATTTATCATTTTCCATTCAATTTCATATTTGATTTGCTTTGGTTTAAAAACACCATTCATTCTAATGTTGCATGCATAGGCTAAAATCATATCATTAGCTAGTTAATGTATATTTCAACTCATGCACGTTTATTTGAACAAGTGGCTATTTTTAACACTTCACATTTCAAAGATGATAATTTTGGCGAACTAAAATACATTTCAACACATGACTATTTTATTTAGTTCCTATGCATGTTAAAAATAATATTTCTATCACAAATATTTATTTCAACGTCCGCATATCTTTAGCATATCACACATATGATAAAAATGATATTTTTATCATTTATAATATTTATTCAACAAATAGATGTTTCAACACTTCATAGTTTCAATAAAAATGTAATTTTTATTGTTCGATCTTTTTATTCAACACATGAATATTTCCACTACACACACTTCTCAACAAATGAGCATTTCTACATATGGACATTTTATTTATGTTGTTCATATTAGAAAGATGAAATTTTGATTGTTGAAACTATTTACATAAGGCGAATATTTTGCATACTTCATATATATATAAAAATGTGATTTTTATTGTTTAACCACTTCATTCATTCACAAATGAATTTAATTTTCACACAACACTTTTCAACACATGAACAATTTCCACACATGGATATAGTTTCAATATATGGCTTTAATTTCAATGCATGTAAAATAATTTCAACATATGAAAATAATTCTAACACACAAAGATTATTCAAAATTTCGACAGCATAACGGCAGGGTAGTTAAAACCGGCACCGTCCCTAGTACGGCTCCTCGCTCTACCTTAAAACCTCGCGGTTTTTGACAATGGGGATTCATGCATCTAATTCGCACGCAGGCGGCATGTTTATTTTTATTTCCACAAATATTTCCAATTCATTTCAATCACCAATGGGTATTTTTCAACCAATATTTCACACCAAGTCACCACAATAAATATCGTCCATGGTTTGTGGACGAGGGGAGTATATATATATATATAATATATTTTACTTGCATTTCAACACATATATCAATTATTCTATGCATGTAAAAATTCATACTTCGCTTATATAGCTTACACTACGCATGTACATGAGGTATACAACACGTATGTAATTTATATTTCGCTTATATAAATTATACATGACATTTTCCATTCAATTTCACGTTAATTTAGATTTCTCACCTTGGTTTTCTGAGCGCTAAAAAACGATACGATGTCAGAAAAATCCGCAGCTTCTTCTGTTGGGTAGAGAGCTTCCTTGCGGTCTCGATGTTTCCTGTTTCATCGAATTTCGTCAACACACCAAAAAGATATGATTTTTCAAAGTGTAAAGATCAAAGAAAAACTCACTTTCACGAGCTTCAAAACTAGGTTTACAATTTTCGCGAAATCCGTGGCACGTGGGGACGATCAGGGAGTTGGACATGGAAGAGGGGAGAGAGAGCTTTAAATCGGTGGTGGTTTGGTGGCGTTCGGTGGTCGGTGGCGTTCAGGGCGGCGGCGGGAAGTGTTCGACTTCCTGGCGTCGATACAGGCGGAGGAGGCGACGAGGGGGGCGGCGGTTGGGTCGGATTTGAAGAGGAGGCTGGGGCGCGTCGGATGGTGGCGGCGGCGAAGGCTGTAGGTGGCGGTAGCGGCGGCGGCGGAGGAGAGAAGGTGGTGAACGCGTTTCGCCGTTGATCGGGGGGGTTTCCTCTTTTTTTTTTTAATTTATGAAAGGAAAAATATGATTGGCCGAGACTATATTAAATTTTTAAATAGTGTTTTCTTAAACGAACTCCTTTTTAAACCCAACGACTGTCGCCCCTAGCTAAATACCCCCATTCCGGACACAATGGGATATGTTTCGTAGGCCAATTCGACTGTTACAGTCAGTTATTTTTCAAATTAAAGTATAAAACATTTAATTTTTAACTCTGAACGCACATTTCAATTTGCCAGGGCCACAAACTGATTCGAAAAATTCCAGAAAAATAAATCTAGCTATGTTTTGACACTACGGTCCCAACAAAACTAGTTTCGTCGAATTCTGAGGTCGTTTGAAAAATGGCCATTTTCTGGTCGATCCAATTTAACAGAAATCGACCAAACACATTTTCTTTTGCCACGCTCACATACTAGCTTCAAAAATTATGAAATTTGAAACCTAGCAATAGTTTGACATCCCGGACCCAACAAAAGTGGTTTCGTCGAATTCCGAGGTCGTATGCAAAATATCAATTTCCCAGGCCTATATATTCTATATACCGACCCTTCTGAAAATTCATTCGGCCATAACTTTTGATTCCCGTTATGAAACTTCGATTTTTCAGATTCGTTAGAAAGGTATTGACTAACAGATTTAAATATTTTTGGTTTCGCTAAAATCCGTTATATTTTCCTCCCTGCACAGTCGGTCAAAGTTTGAATTCAAATTTTCAAACTGACTCACTATTCCTAACTTACTATTTTATTGAAATATTCTATTTCAATTGTTCAAATTCCTTTGAAATCATCATTTTAAAAATTTTAAATTGGCTCATATTTTCCGGGTTATTACAAAGACATACCCATCCTCACATAGGAAAAAGAAGGTGGATGGAAAAAGAAAAAAATGCCCTGAAAACCCTAATGCATTAATGAGTGATAAGATGGGTGTGTAAGGTGATGTGAGAGGTGTGTAAGATGATGGTAAGTTTGCTTTTTCAATGCTGAAGGATTAAGCTTCCATTTGTATACATTTATGGAACTTATATGCATACATTTAGTGTGACTAATTATGAATATACTTATACTTGTATATTAATGTGTATGGATGTGTATAATTGTACCAAACAACGTTGCAACGATCTGTAACAACTTCTGTTTGACGATTGGTTGTAAATCAAAAAGCCGAACCTCAGTCATATTTCTAGTTCTTTATCTAAATATTTATTTAAGTAAACAAAACTTGGAACTAAATTACTTGTCTTATTTAAATAATTAAAACAAGAAAATATGAATTATAAAATGCTTATTTAAATATTTAAATACTCAAAATACAAAAACTTTCCTTAAATGCTCATTTTTTAAAATGATGACATCATCAATATAGTTAGCCATAAATACGAAAAACATTTTTATTCGCTAATTACTTTCCCAATAATTAATTAGACATTCACTTAAATATATCAACAACTTTTATTGAGAAAATAACTACATATCGATAAAACGATTTTCGGTCATTTTATCAACATTTTTCCAAAAATATATTTTTGAAAGCATTTTTCCAAAATGATTCTAGGATCATTAATCACAAATTAAATGATGTTTAACAAGGTTATAAAATAATATTTATAATATGTAACAATATTCAAGTTAGTTAGTATATTCTAAGATTAGGTGGTCAAATTTTCTAGGTCTTTACAATATAGCTGGCAAGAACGAAATCTGCCAAAGGTTCCAGGAAAGATCAAACTTCACAGCATGCGTGAATTCACATGGATTCAAATAACAATTAACAATGCCAATGTTGTTAACAGTGGATTTTATTAATCGAACGTCAGTGTTCAATTTTTATTAATGGAATATCAATGTCCAATTCATATGCAAATAAAAATATAATCACAATCAAGTTAGTTTATAATATATGGGGTGAATTAGTAGTAAAAAATTAGTATACTTTAGATATGTGCAGTTAAAGTCCCATTAAAAACTTTACATAACACCCGTTATAGCATGTAACACTGTTCATCATTACAATTTTTAATTTAACGCCAGTAAGTTATTATAACAACCCGGATTTTTCGGCTATCTGAATCTGAATATTTAAATCAATTTTAAATATTATACTTGGAATATTAATTCTATTTTGATATCGAATTCATTTATTAAATGACGACTAATTGTTTATATTTATATTTAATATAAAACAAACTCGAAAGGTCGCGGTAGTTTGTAATATTGTATTTTTAACTTTAATTGATTTTACAAAATCCGTTTTAAGTCGGATTTCTGTGAAACAAGACACGTCTGAATCTAATTGATAATTTTTTTCTAATGAAAGAGAAAAACTGAGATTTCGTCTTATAGACTGTAAGTTATGTCCAATTCAAATCTTAAAATAGTCGTTATGGAATCGTTTATAAAGCATAACGATTTATTAAATATAATAAATTGTTAGCTTCGAATCTGGACAAGATTTTCAAGATGTAGTTATAATTTAATTTTTAGAATATACAGTAATATTTTAATTTGGAAAATAAGCAACTTTTTAATTGGAGTATTTTACACCCTATATCAGCATTTTGGGGTTTCACAAAATTAGTTAACTTCTCTATTTTATTATATGGTTGTGCTCGTGGCATACTGCTGTGCGCGACGGTATTTTTACTTTATTTTCGATAGTGTATACGGACGTAGTTTTATATAGTAGGGTACGTTTAACGTTATAACTAGGAAAAATCGCCAGTCAACGTCTATAAATATCTTTGGTCATTTCATATTAGAATCAAAATCAAAATGTCTCGCCCCTAGGCGCATACAGTGAAAGAATACGTTACATGATTAATTTACAAAATATATTAAAACCAAATTCTATCACAAAAACGAATTCATAATGTAAAGTGAGGTCATTTGTGATTTATTTATTCAGATTTGGCTTTTTAATTCATCCTTTTAATCTCAACATGATCTCATGCCTCCATAAGTTTGGATGCATTATCACTCAAACACGTGAAGGTTCAAACAAGATGATTGATCAAGACTCTGGATCCATTGATCATTGATTTCAGACTGAGTGATCATATTAATTTAATCTAAAGTTGACACGTGAGAAGTCAACAGAGCTACTACCGTCTTCCTTCCCTACGCTTTCTCTTCCATCTTTTGCGTGATATAACTACTGCATGCCAACCTATACAAAGGCCATCCCTATGTCTTCCTACTTTGTACTTCACAAAAAGACATGGTTGCTATCCAAAAATGGGTTCACTTATATATATTTTTTTCACACGGCATTGGTTTGTTCTCTCCTAGAAAAATTAACAAGGAAGCTCGCCATTTTTCTTCCAAGTGAAAAACAAACCAAAAGAAAAACCAATGTCCATTTTCTTCGAATTTCGACAGCAAACAAAAACCAATGCAATCACTTCATTTTGTAATCTGAAATGTTTGTGCGAGGAAGATTTTGGTGCCTTAAAAATCGGAATGCATTGAACGATCTGAACCAATAGAGATGATTCCCATTCCTAGTCAGGCAACTTTGGGTGACTGATAGAGGAGGCAAGATGATAGGGTTCGTCGGAGGCGTTGTTCGAAGGCGCAGAGGTGGAGGTCAGTTTGGGTAAGGCCCGGCCGAAGGATGCAGATGGGTTGAGGGTTGATAGCAGCAAGGTGTGTTTCGTTAAGCTCCAGGCTTGAATCAACTTGGTCATTTTAAGCTACAAAGTCTGGATTTGATGATGAGAACCTAACGTGTGTTCACAATGTTTTTAGGCAAAGTAATATGGTATAACATGACTCGCGAAGAAGTATAACAAGGGGGACTTTGGTTGCTTGCGTGAAATAGTCTAAATGGTGGGTGATGTGGCATGTTGGGACGAGATAATATGCGGTGAGAGAATGCATGCAGTACATCGGAGCTTGGAAATTGAAAAGGTGGAGAAGCGGTGAGTATTGGAGTGGTTAGTTTGCTAGGGTGGTGGTTGTTTTACTGAGAATATGTTCTAACGTTGGAGGGAGGACTATTAAGTGGAGAGCCACGTTGGTAAGTTCGGGAGAAGATCAAATGGAAGCATGGTGATTGGTTGATAGCAAGATTGGTGATGGGGAAGGGTTGTAGTTGGGATCGGCGGGAGTGATGAAGAGGGTTTAATGGATCTGGAAAAAAGGAAGTAAGAAGATTATAGGGAGGAAGAAGTGTATGGTCTAATTTTAGTAAAAAGGGTGTAGTTGGGAAAGACTAGGTGATGGGTTTTATCCATTTCGTATGGCTTCGTATGGTTGTAGAAAGAAAAAAAGAGAAGGAAGGCAACCCGGAAATAATGCAGGAGGATCCTTGCGTGGAAACAGAAAAAATACAAGGAGAGAAGAAGATGGTGGCGGGTGTAGAAGTAGAGTAGGCTAGGGCCATATGCCCAAATACATAAATATAAATTAAAGTTTGGAAATTTTGAATGGCCGGATAAAAACATGAACGTAGTTAGTTATAGGACTGTGTATGCAAAAATATGAAGAAAAGTGGGAAGGCTGAAATTCTGGTAATAGTGAATTACTACAGAAAGTAAAGTATAACCAGAAAAGGAAGTTGAGGAGAGTACTGGTTGTATTCAGGCTCTGGGTGCATTCAAAATCACTGGGAGGAAGAGACGCGATTAATCATCACGTAGCATTAATCACATGACTAATATAGCACAACGGTAATTAAGTTTTTATTTAATTAATGATTAACTAGGTTAAAAATTGATAATTTATTCAAACCATGTTTATTCGATATTCTGGTCGTATATTAACAGAATCGAGCGAAACTGAGTCCAATGGAATCATAGTGAAGACTACTACATTGCGGTGATGATTTAGAAAGGATCAGAGGCTATCTGGTTTTCAACGCTCATTTTAAATTAAACGGAACAACGCGTGGATCGATCATCGAAATAAAACGGTGAGTTATATCTCACACATTTCTGGAATCCTATGATGTGATTAAATTCGTATAATTAAATATAATTGTTGTTAATTGGTTGTTGGGATGCCTTGATTGCCAATGGTTGATTTAATGGTTGATGTGAATTATATTACCGTCGTTTATTAAAATTAAAATTATATGATCTGTTATGCAGGGAAGAAAAGATTGGAGGAATCCAACTGGATTCCTCAAATTTATTGTTTATTTTCATATGATCATTATATGAACCATTTAACCAATGTGATTGACTTATTGATTGTCGAATCTAAATTAAACATTCATTTGTTATTAACCAATAGGAAATATTGGTTGAGAAATAAATAGTAGATGGCCTAAGTATACATTGCTTTTTAAAATCGATTTACTGTTAGGTAAATCGTTAGAAATGAGGTTATGAAATATATTTTACAACTGGAGGCGGAATTCAAATATATTATTTTGAACGGAAGTTTATATAAAGGAAATACATATTTTTTTTATTTTTTTTATTAAGTTTTAGAGTAACTATTAATGATTTCGTAAGATTAATTCTTATAATAATAAGATCGATAAGCAAGTGGACCGAAGTTAACGTAACAACTAATTGTTTTAAAGAACAATTAAAATGGAATTATGCGGGAATTGATTATTAGTTATTTAATAATAACCTCCTAGACGGTCATGCGACTGGTGTGAGAACTAAAAACAGTTATTAACTTTACTTTAAAATATGGTAAATCACGGGACCATGCCGTATAACACGGAATGGGTTTACCCCCCATGAATACCGGTGCATAAACAACAACTAATAATAGTCATATGAATCTACGGTGCATCACACAATATGCAATTTTCCAATCTACCCATATAGGCTTAAACCCCAAATCTAGAATTTTCGAAATCTAATTCACTTTACATAAATTATTCCTTTGGACTTTATTCCCAAATTCTTATTTCAAATCATTTGAAATACATATCTAGCTTTTATATCAAAGTAGATTTCACTTTGGGATCTCAAACCAAAATCTTTGGAAATATGAATTCCAAAATATCACAATTCATACAGACAAGTATGCAACCAAATATCGGGCACAGCCCTCAGACAAGGCTGTACGCGCCTCTCCAACTCGATATATATATGTGCACCTTCCACTATGGAGCAGGCTACACTGATGATGCACCTCCCACACCCTCGGAGAAAATCCACCGCCCTCATACTTTTAGTCATCCAGGGTTACCCGAATCTTTGGCCACATGCAAACTCATTTCATATCCCGAAGTAGGGAAAATCATTTCACAACATAATAATCACAAACATTTTCCAAAATATAGTACTTTACATTAGCAATTCACACATATGATCAGTCACTTTAATCACATAACCTTTGAGCTCATACATCTCAAAGAAGGGGGTTAAGCAAGAGAATAAAATTTTCCGCCACCAAACAGATACATCATCAAAAACAACTAATCGGTTATGTGATGAACTATAATGTCAAACACATAATACATTTCGAAATCATTTCGACAACATCGGGTTTAGCCCTCGAAATCCTTTTTTTTATAAAACAATTTTATAAAACATTCCCTATCCAAAATCGGGAACATTTCTTTTCACTTAAGAAAAATCTCATTTCAAAATCATGCATTAACTTTTAAATAAACTCAACAACATCGCTAAACATCTCATAGTCAAATCGTGAAGTGTTTCACAAGATGTTAGCATACAAATATCTCTACCCAACCCAATGCTAAATGTAAAAGCATATCTTGCTCATAATCTGGTCGAGCATAATCCAAACAACCAATCAATCAAAATCAATATCAACAACCAAGCATATTTTGGTTTTATACCACTTCTCGTGTTTTGGCCAATTTAATTACAATCCGTTCATTCAAATCTAATTAAAGATTTATTAAAACTCTAATTAATTTTAATCTCACAAATCATTTCTTAATGATTACTCATTCTTAGGAAAATTAATCATGCTTTTAATTGGGTTAAAGAACAAATGTCATGTAAAAACACCATTTACAGCAAACCCAAAATCATCTTCCATCAAAATGGAATCTTTACGGAAATCATAACAGTATGTAATCGATATAAATTTCCGTATCAAATCAATACTATAAATGGAATAACGACAAATTCTTTTAAATTCCATATAGAGTAATGGTCTTCCTTTACAGAAGCTCATATCGATTATTAACAAATTGAATTCCATTCAATTCCAATTTAATACTTTAAATTGGAAAACTTTACTGTGGAAAATTCCACTAATCTTATTTAAATGATTATAATTTCTAAATCATATCTTCACTGTTAATTGGGTCAAAGAATGACTGTTATTTAAAACATTGTTCACTATAAACCTAAAAATCCAATTTGATATTAAATATAAGGTTCTGAATAGAAATAATATCGACTTATATTCAATACCAAATTATGAAGCCAACGTATATCGTATTGGGAATAACGATATCTATATCTTCCAAATTCCTCAACAATATCCATATAATCACAGAATCCAATATCGAAATATTCCGAAGATTATTTCCACTCAGATCCATTCCAATTTATTCATTGGAAAATTCTGGTTATTTTAAAACCCCTTTTTCAAGCCCAATTTATTTATTTAAAAACATTGGATTATTATTCTAGTTAATAACAAGCTCATTTCGATAAAAATGTATATATATATATATATCTTTCCAAACTTAGAATTCTTCATCCAAAATCTTTCCAAATAATTTATTATGATTTTACACAATTTTTCCATATTTTTAATAATTTTATTAAGGCCTTTACAGTCAGTTTCCAATAACGACCACCGAACTGCATCCATAGCGACCTTTTTTGAAATTGATTTGGACATATTTTAAAATCTAACCGTTAGATATCAAATCTCTTATTATCATTAGAAAGCTCTTTTCGATACGAACCTAACGGTTGGTTGGATCTGTCGTAATGCCAGTTCGAAGTCAATGGTCGAAATTCGTGAACGGTCGTTGCACGGTGTGTTCTATTCAAGCCATTATTTATATATATATATATACACACACGCACAACATATATGGTCGATTTCCATTTAAAATGGATTTTTTAAATCGTTTTAAATTCGTTTTAAAAACTATTCCAACTTTTATTTCAATTTTAAACCAAAATTGAATATTCCATTACATGACAATTTTATACAGTGCGTATATATGTTAAAAATTATATTTTTAACAATCCAATAATTATTCTGTTACATGTCAATTTTATATATTCCATATATAATTTATACAATGCATATATATAATTTATGCAACGCAAATATATTTTAAACAATGCATATATATTTCATACAACGCATATATATTTTATTCACATCGCATATATATTTTATTCACATCACATATATATTTTTTATTCACATTGCATATATATTTTTTATTCACATCGCATATATATATATTATTCGCATCGCATATATATATATATATTTTATACAACGCATATATATTTTTCACTGTTTAAATTATAAATGGATATTTATAATTTAATTTTAACCACCACAATAATATTAACATTATTTTTAACATGTTAAACATTTCAACATCACAAACAAAACACAATACAGTAAATTAAATCGTCCATGGTCTGTGGACGAGGCAGGTGAGCTAACAGGCACCGTATATAATTTATAATAATTAAAACTGATAAAAATAAATACTGGCATTTCATATATGCAGTTATAAAATAAATAACTGTACAAAAATTTATAGTGAGAAGTTCTCACTTTGGGTTCCACTCCACCATTCTTTTATTTGACGATTTGATTATGTTTCGGTTTTTCTTTGCCTAAAATTCTAACGTGCTCTATTTCAATTCTGGTCAGTTCTGAATTGTAGAGTTCATCTCCACTATTCCAACGTGACTGACAGTTCACCAATCCGATCTCATATGAAATAGTTATGTCGATTTCAAGTTAATACACAATTAAAAGACATTTAATTATATTTTAATTAACCAATCAACACCCTCACCCCATCAGCACGTGACCGCACACTCTTCTCCCTCAATTCTACTTTCAAATCTCGTTCTTCGTTATCTTCTCTAGGTCAAGAAAACTGATGTCGCCATTTCGGGCTTCATCTCGCACACAATTCAACACGCCGGACCAAGATCGGATTGCTCCATGCCGTCGAGCTTCCTCCACGCCACCTTGCCTAGAACATGGGCCATCTCGTTCACGCTAGTGGTCACAAAATCTGCACCAAACAATGCAGCTTTGAGCTTAAATTTCTCTTGATTTATCACGTTAAAAATGATCTTGACCGTTAAATAGGTAGATCTTGAGATGTTCTACAAGATTACAATTGGGAGTTTTTCAATTGGAGGCATGGATTTGATGATAATGGGAGATCAAAATTTTGGTTGTTGGTTCTTAGTGACGGCGGCTTCTAAGTAGATTAGGGCTAGGGGTGATGGAGAATGGAATTTATAGGGAGAGAATTATATTTATATATTAGTTCGTTTATTTGCTTTATAGTGAAGTTTTCATCCAAACTCCAAACAAACCCCAACGACTGTCGCCCCTAGCTAAATGCCCCCATTCCGGACACAATAAGATATGTTTCACAGGCCAATTTGACTGTTTCACTCAGGTTTTATCAAAATTAAAATATAAATCAATATATATCAAATTTAAATGTACATTTTAATTTACTGGGGCCACATACTGACTCCTAAAATTACAAATAATTATTTCTAGCTATGTTTTGGCAATACAGTTCAAATAAAACTAATTTCGTCGAATTTTGAGACTGTTTGGAAAATGGCCATTTTAACTGGCTTTTAAATTCAAATTGAAATTGAAAACACGTTTAAATTTACTGTGCTTACACATTAATTCCAAAAATTATGAAATTGAAACCTAATAATAATTTGACATTCCGGATCCAACAAAAGTGGTTTCGTCGAAAACAGAGGTCGTTTGCAAAATGGATATTTTTAAGAGCTATATATTATATCAAAATATATATAAATCCCATAGTGAATATTTTGAATTTGAAACTGGCTATAACTTACGATTTATAAAGTGAAATCTCAGTTTCTTCCATTCGTTAGAAAGATATTATTAAACAGATTCTAACGTTTCTAGTTTTACTAAAATCCGATTTATTGTGAATTTTGTACATTCAATTGAAATTTAAAATCGAATTTTCAAACTACTGCGCCATTTCAAACTCCTTATAAGTAAAATAAATATATACGTTCTAACTTCGATTCAGATAAATTTATAGTCGTTATTATATAAACTAAATCATTTTAAATATCCAAAATCCATTAAAATAGCTAAAATAAAAATTTTAAATTGGTTCAGAATTTCCGGGTTGTTACACAAATCTTAAAGTAGTCTCTATGGAATTGTTTATAAAGCATAATGATTTATTAAATATAATAAATTGTTAGTTTCGAATTTGAACAAGATTTTCAAGACGTAGTTATAATTTAATTTTTAGAATTTTACTATAATTTTTAATATGGAAAATAAACAACTTTTTTTTGGAGTATTTTGCATCATATATCAGCATTTTGGGGTTTCACAGAAATAGTTAACTTGTCTATTTTATTTTATGGTTGTGGTAGTGGAACACTGTTGTGCGCAACGATATTTTTATTTTATTTTCGATAGCGTATACGGACGTAGTTTTATATAGTAGGGTACGTTTAACGTTATAACTAGGAAAAATCATTAGTCACCGTCTATAAATATCTTTGGTCATTTCATATTAGAATCAAAATCAAAATGTCTCGCCACTGGGCGCATACGGTGAAAGAATACGTTACATGATTAATTTGGAAAATATCTTACAACCAAATTCTATCACAAAAATGAATTCACAATGTAAAGTGAGATCTTTTGTTATTTATTTATTCAGATTGGGCTTTTTAATTCATCCTTTTAATCTCAACATGATCTCATGCCTCCATAAGTTTGGATGCATTATCAGTCAAACACGTGAAGGTTCTAGAAAGCTGATTGATCAAGACTCTGGATCCATTGATCATGTTGTATATAACAGTGTTGTATACACAATTATATGATTTTTGTTTGATGATAACAACCAAATATATTTTATTATAAATGTGTTTGTTACTGTACTGTTTTATATATACATTACAGACAGGAATATAATATTTAAATTTAAATAAAATACAACTGTACGGAAATTCATATATTCATACAGTATTTTATTTAAATTTAATATTCTATTTCAACATTCAAACAGTACAGCTATTTAATACTCCATTATTTAAGTACATTCACATAATACTTGTACTTGTAAATTGGCTGAGTAAAATAGACAAGTTTGTTTGACAACAATAAAATAATATTTTATTTCAAACGAATTTGTTTATTACAAATAACAGTACAATTCATATACACATACATTTTCACTGTCTGACTCATATACAGTTCACTCTACACTCTTTGTACATTCATTTACAATTCATTTACATTCACTCTGTATAATTTCATTTTACACTCATTCAGTGTCATTTTACTTGTCTTGTGTTTTTTGAATGCTTCACTATCAGTTCAGTCACTGTCTTCTGACCTCAGTCTTCTGCCTTCGCTGCTCACTGTCAGTCCAGTCATGATCTTCATACCTGTCATATACAGAAACACACACAGTATATGGAACAGAAATAATTTTCAAAATACATGTGAACGTGAATATAAATTTTATTTTTAAATTTTTATTTGCCTTAGTCCTCTGGTGTGTTTCTCATCATTTTTCTTTACTTGATATGATTCATCTGTATCTAGTCAGATTGTATATGTATAGTACAGGGACAGGAAATCTTGTCTGATGGCTGCATATACACATGTGTATAGATATACACGTGTGCACTGCCACGCCAATTAGAATGTAGTAGCAAGCAGCTGTGGAGCAGTCACATGGACCAAGCTCGACAAAGTGAAATGGACAAGTGAACACAACAACAAGAATGCACAAAGAACATGGTCGAGCCATGTACAAGAACAATTCAGCCAACATAGAAGTCAACTCAAAGCTGGTCAAGCCATATTATTCAAGGCAACCCAAAAACATTGATGCTGCTACTGCATGTAATCACATGGCACTAAAGTGGCCGATCACACAGCACTAAAGTGGCTGAGGCAACAATATAAACACAAGACAGTATGGTTCAAACATGGAACAAAATACTTCAGTTTTTTTTCAAGTTCAACCATGTAAAGTGAATGGTGCACGTACACTTGAAGGCTGCAAGGCATTGTCGAGATTACAACATGGTGCTAGAGTGTAACTCAACCAGTTGTCGAGCAACAATACATGGCAGAGAGCATGGTGATCAAAATATTGCAACATACTGGAGATAGATGATCAATTAAGAAACGCAAGGATGGTGCAGTTTAGCTTATTATTTGAATACATGCAGTTTTGGTCAATGCAGCACCAAACACAAAGCAAAAACAGATTAGTCTACTTCTGGATGGAAGCTATCAAGACTGTCACACAGAATACAGTGTAAAAGTGGTCGAGCTAGAACATGGTCAAGTCGAGAACAGTGCAAAGTGCAGCAGTATGAAAATAGGTGTGAAGACAGAAAAGTGGCAAATGCATGAACACACTAATATTCAAACGGTCATGTATTAGTAACTAAGTGAACAAGCGCAACCAGTGGTGAAACAACAAGCTAAAGCAGTTCTGTTTTCATTTGCAATAGTGGTGCAGACTACACAAGTGCAGAATAAAATTTAGCCAAGTTCAAGTGGTTGCAATATGTCAACAGCAATAAATACAAGAATAATGAGAGTGAACAAATACATATATAAGTACAAGTTTGCTCGAGTTCGAGCCAATTAGCCAGAACAGAATTTCTTCTTTACAAACAAGATTGGAAAGATATGGAATTTTTTTAAGTGGAAAATATTGTGTGTAAATTCAGTATAACTTTTCTGGCATGTTCTACATATATCTTTCCAGAATTCAAGCAAGTGCAAATTTGTGGACAGCTCAATATATCACAAGTGAAGCAAAGAACTTTTGTCAAGATTTTATGATATTCCAAAAACCAGATCAGGCAAAGACAAGTATGTGAAAATGGAAAGTTTGGCTTTTTATGGCAAAGACTATTTCCCGTAATACACCACATGGTAGAAACATGAAAGCCAAGACAAATTCAAGCAAGTTCAATTTCAAATAATCCCAGAAAGTATGCAAGAGTATGGTGCAGTATTAATGTTCAAAAAAAAATCTACGGAAATAAATCACAGTACAAATTTGAATTGCCAAAGAATATAAAATCGAATTGCAAGGGCAATCAATTCTTTCCAAAAGACCAACTTCATGTCCAGATTCATGGATCTTAATCACAACAAATCAGGAAAGTTTCAAAGACTAGAAAATCGATTCAAAGTCGTAGAAACCACTCAAGAAAATCCAAGTTTCTTTTCAAAATTCACGGCTGTTTTTTCAAGGGACAACGATTGATCAATTTCCAGAAATAAATTAAGCAATCAACACAATATTAATGCCGAGCATGTTTGGAAAATTTAGCAATTCTTCCTCCAGCAATTCAAATTAAATCAACGCCAAACCAAAAGAGGAAAACGCAACAAATCAGGGTTTACATACGCAAACATAATCAGATTGAAATCATCACGTGAAATCAGAGTTTTGATTTAGGGTTTGTATAACCCTATAACTACACCAACTCATCACTGGCAACCAACCCACAAAATCAAGTCAAGTTTTTAAAAGCTAAATTTTTTAGAAAACTCACGAGTTCCAATAAGAAGCCAGTCCTCAAATCAATCGAAGAACAGGAGCAACGACGCCATCAAGCAACAGAGATCATCTTCCAGAATACATCGTCAATTGCAATCGATTTGGGGACAATTTCATTGGAACCCTAGAGAGCCGCCACCATATTTTGTTTTTCCAGAGAGATCGGGCAATTGAATTAAAAAGGGGGTCGGCCTGTTTCTAATTTGGCTAGGCCAAGTTTAAAAAGGGGATGACCCTTTAGTTTTTAAATCCTAGGGTTTTCTTATTGTTTTTTCATTGTAAACAATCTGATCAGTTTCTAGTGTCTGTAAAATGTTAGGGGAACCAGTCAGGGTGTTGACTGACAGTTGCTAGAGTCTGTAAAATCTAGGTTACTGGTTACGGGGTTGTAATCAGGGGAAATCTATTCTAGGGGATTAGAACAGTTTAGGGTTTTGAGCATAGAGTTAGAATAGGAGCAGGGTTTGCGAGTGTACATGGTCTTGTATGCGGGATCTGTTCTATCACCTAGTAGAAACCTTAGGAATGCAGCAGTAGGCAGGGTTTTGCCGAAGCGGGGTATATCTTGTGTCATTTACTTTTTGCATTTCTATTTCTGCTATATTCTGTGATCTGTTTATTATTATATATCTTGTTAGATTTTTAACTTAGATAAAAACTGTGATAAACCCTATTCTCCCCTCCTCTAGGGTTAAACTAGATCCAACAAGTGGTATTAGAGCTGGTATAAGGTAACAGCATGATAGGGGGTTCTCGTTGTCAGATCACGTGGCGAAGTATTGACTCTTCCCTCTACATGCCCGTGGGTGGTTGTCCGTGTCGAGAGGCAGGACGTGAAACCAGTGTCTGAGGTATCTTAGGTGGCCACCGGGGTGCTTAAAATTCCTCGTAAATAAAGACACCAAGTGGTATCAGAGCAGGTTATTTCATTAACTCTAGAGTCATGGGTAATCCTAGTTGTCAGTCGATAAAGAGTCAGTCCAGTTCATCTCCAACTATTTTCAATGGAACAGATTTTTTAAACTGGAAATCCAAAATGGAATTTTATTTAAAATCTGTTAATATTAAATATTGGGATGTTGTTATCAATGGATTTGATAGTGTAGATATTACATTCAATACCCGTGCTATGAAAATTATATTTGATTATCTTAGTACTGAATAGTTTAATTTTATCTGCCATTGTTTATCTGCACTGGAAATCTGGGACACTCTCAATACGAAGTATGGAAGATCTGACAATGGTAGCTCAAAACCCGAGAAAGTCAACTCAGATTCAGAGTTCTGTTTAACAGGATTTACAAATGAAAATTCAGAAGGATCAGATGATGGAGAATCAACAGATGCTGAAACTGAAAATTTCTCATACGAAGATTTAGTTTATATGTGTGTTGATTTGACTAAATCAGTTGATAAACTCCAATCTAAAAACAAATCTCAGAAATCTAAGAATTCTGAGTTCACCGGCAAAATGGATGATTTGGAATTACAACTAGAACATTTTAAAAATTCTTCAAATTCAGATTGCAAAAATTGTTTGAAATTGAAAACTAATCTTGTTCATCTCAATAAAAATATTCAAAAGTTTGAAAAAGAAATTCTGATCTTAAAAGAAAACAAGAATGAGTTATCAAGTTTGAATATATTTTTACAAAAGGAATTTGAAATTTTTAAGATTGATATATATTCCAAGTATGAAATTGCTGAAAAGAAGAATTTGTTGAAATCCGATTTGATTTTGAAAGAACTGGAAAACGAGATTGAAAAATCCAAGAAATTTGAGTTTGAAAAACAAAAACTTTTTGAATCTGAGATTGCTGAGTCCCAAACAAAATTTAACTTGCTTAAAAATGAAAATTTGGTTTTAAAATCTGATTTTGAAAGATGTAAGTTCGCTAAAATCGTTATTCAGACTTATTGAAAGAAAACAGTGATCTTAAAATTGAAATTCAACAACTTGAAACAATTATGGCAAAAATTTCAAACGGTGAAAAATCTTTGAATATGTTGTTGAAAAACCAATTTTTTGTTGGAAATAAACGTGGTCTCGGTTTTGGGAAAACAAATGATTTTGAAAAATTGAATTCTTGTGATTTTCCTTTAAGTTGCTTCAAAAAGGATCTTTCTGAAAATTTGAAATTTGAAAATTCCAAAAGGTTTTTAAATCACAAACCAGACAAGAATTGGTTTGATAACAATCCAGTTGAACAGTTGTGGACACCAAAAAGAAGTAAAATGATCTTTGAAAAAACTAAACGAATTTGGGTTCCAAAGGGTACTCTAGTTGATTCTAACGGATTGTTATACAAACAGATTTGGGTACCAAAAGATGTGAACAAAACTGTGAGTGGTTTTACTACTTTCCTTAGACCACTCAATCCTCTTTACAGTTAGGTACCAAAGATGGCCGAGGAACTGCTTTGCTAAAGAGAATCTAAATTCAAACTGCCTCATCTCATTGAATCATTTGAAGTCCCTTGGCCATGTCTATTGAGTTAGAGATTCTAATTTACATTGGATTCTGGTATGATCACTAAACTCACCTTTGTAAATATTCTCTGTTTTTTTATTTTCTTTGTTTATTTCTCCTTCTATCCCTTCTGTGTATTTTTCTTTTTTTTTTGTTTTTTTTTTGATTTGTCACTTTCATACATTGTAACTTCTTCCGGGCTTCATTAAACTTCCAATTGCAGAACTCATATTTTCTGGAAATTCGCTTTAGTTGAATAGAACTCTAATGTTTTAATTATTTCCAGATCTTGAATTTAAAGTTGTAAATATCTGCAATTATTTTGAAGTTTATTTTTTGTTTTATGAATTCATAGTAGTGTTGATGTATTTTTGTCATATCCGGAACACTGTTGATTTGAATTCTAATTTTTTTTTTTGAAGATCTAAAAATTAAATTGAATTTCACACACCTTTGCTGTTTTGAGTTTCTTCTAATTCATTTTAGGAAAGCTTGAAATAATATACTCATTACAACACTCTGTTATTTATCAGTTGTGATAATTTCATTATTTTTCAGATTGGCCTGGATATTTTGAATTGTACTGAATCTCAGTGATACATCCTGAAATTCATTTTGTATTCATGATCTATATGGTTGAAATTTGTTTATTTGAAATCATCTGAAATTCTTGGTATTTTGAATGTCACACACCTCCTAAATTTGAAATTATCAACCTTGTGTGACTAATTCATTATATCTCAAAACTTAACATTGATTCAAGTGATTTCAAATATATTATTTTGTATCATGAATATCTCTTAAATGTGATGTAAATGATCTGAAATTTTCTTGTAATTGTCAGAAATGTTTTGAAAATTATTTGAAAAAAATGGTCTTAAATTTCTCTATTATTTCATGGTTATTTGATTTGAATATATGTTTGTTTAAAATCATTTGAAATTATTGATTTATTGAATCACACATATATCTTGAATCTAAAATATAATATTGTGTGATTGATTCATTAAATTCTGATATTTTCACATTTCTTCAAATGATTTAAAATAAACTAAATTTTATAATCATGGATCATGGAATATATTTTTTGTGACCTTCAGAAACATCATCTGACAAGTCTGCTGTGATATTGATTTCTGTGCTGCTCTGATACTGCCTTTGAAAAATGTTCTCAAATAACTGCTTGTTTGTGACTGCTGCTCTGATAGATGAAATTAGTGTGCCTGATTTGTTAATTGTCTGCTTGGGTTTAATGTATGGTTTTTGCTGTCTGGAATATCTTGGTTTGTCTCAAGTATCTTATTACAATCTCCATTAATAGGGACACCAATTGGTATCAGGAGTGTTGAAAATTTCTTTGTATATTTTTTTATCCTTCATGTCTTATATAGATCTTCATTTCCCTCTTGTAATTGATTTTCAATTTAAAAGTTATTTATTGATTATTCATTTAGAAATTGAAATCAATATCCAAATTGGACTGTATTTATAATTCATCAAAATCATTATCAGAGTATGAAATTGTGATGAATTATGACTACAGTATATTTCATAACAAGAGGAGGTTTTATTTAGTTTTTCATGATGGTTAGGTAATTATTATAATATCTTTGAACTGGCAATTATTTCACGACCGTCTCCTTTATCTATCATCATTCTGCCATCCATCATGTCTTTTATATTAATGTGGAGAGTTTATTTTTTAAAAAAAAATCTTTTAAATAAATAGTGAAAATATTTGTGATAGAAATTGAACTATGTTATTATTCAGAATTAGTGATAATTGAAAATTTTCAATGATCCCGATACAGTCGAGCATATTTCATAATGTAATTAATTTGGAAATTTATTTCACAGCCCATTTCTGTACCAACCACATTTCTATCATTCATATTAGTTGTATATACCGAGGAGTTTTTCTTTTGAAACTGAAAACGATAAATATATAATTAATATATAAGTGTGTCTCTAACCTCATTTAAAAATCCAAGCTCTCGTTATGCATGGTTATGAGATAACTTATAATTTAAGTTGCGACTGACCTCATTTAAAAATCCAAGCTCTGGTTATGTGTGGTCAGTGTGCTCTTAAAAAAATTAAAAGAAAAAGAAAAGAAAATAATTTGAATAAATAAAAATTTATATGAAATTCTCCTTGGTGTGTAAAAACAAGTCTATCAATCCATATTCTAATTTGTGAAATATGTTAATATTTTATGATGTATTATGATTTGTTGATTGATAGGTATTGGGATTTAAGATTATTTGATTTTTTCACTTAAGTTGAATTATTAACTATAGTCCAAATCCATCACTGTTTTTGTGCTTTAATCTTTTTTATAAATCGTTTGAAAATAATTGAAATTCATATGTATACAACTATCCTCATTTTTATAAAATTCATTGTAAATCCATCACTCTACAATGTGAAATATGCCACATGTTCTCAGTTTATTATGATTTTTGTTTGACTGATTGAGATTTATGATGATCGTTCTTCCTCTTATGTTGAAATTGTATTTTCTAGCCATTCTTCATCTATATTTTAAGGTCTGAATCCTTTTGATGGTAACAAAAGGGGGAGAATGGATTAGATTTTGATTTATGAGTGAATATTTTATAAATATTTTTAATTTTGAAAAATCATTATTATTCATTTCATTCATGCACAGTTATAGGGGGAGTTGTCTGTAGTAGGGGGAGCTGATAAATATGGGGAGTTCAATTTTCACTGTCAAACACGTTTATTGTTCTCAAAATCTTTTATTTGTTTGTTATCATCAAAAGGGGGAGATTGTTGTATATAACAGTGTTGTATACACAATTATATGATTTTTGTTTGATGATAACAACCAAATATATTTTATTATAAATGTCTGTACTGTTTATATATACATTACAGACAGAAATATAATATTTAAATTTAAATAAAATACAACTCTACAGAAATTCATATATTCATACAGTATTTTATTTAAATTTAGTATTCTATTTCAACATTCAAACAGTACAGCTATTTAATACTCCACTATTTAAATACATTCACAGAATATTTGTACTTGTAAATTGGCTGAATAAAATAGACAAGTTTGTTTGACAACAAAAAAATAATATTTTATTTAAAACGAATTTGTTTATTACAAATAACAATACAATTCATATATACATACATTTTCACTGTCTGACTCATATACAGTTCACTCTACACTCTTCGCACATTCATTTACATTCACTCTATATAATTTTATTTTACACTCATTCACTGTCATTTTTCTTGTCTTGTGTTTTCTGAATGCTTCACTATCAGTTCAGTCATTGTCTTCTGACCTCGGTCTTCAGCCTTCACTGCTCACTGTCAGTCCAGTCATCATCATCATAACTGTCATATACAGAAACACACACAGATTATACGGAACAGAAATAATTTTCAAGATACATGTGAACATGAATATAAATTTTATTTTTAAATTTTTATTTGCCTCAGTCTTCTGGTGTGTTTTTCATCATTCTTCATGACTTGATCGCATTCATCTGTGTCTAGTCAGTTTGTATGTGTATAGTACAGGGATAGGAAATCTTGTCTGATGGCTGCATATACACACGTGTATAGATATACACGTGTGCACTGCCATGCCAATCAGAATGTAGTAGCAAGCAGCTGTGGAGCAGTCACATGGACCAAGCTCGACATAGTGAAATGGACAAGTGAACACAACAACAAGAATGCACAAAGAACATGGTCGAGCCAAGTATAAGAACAACTCAACCAACATAGAAGTCAACTCAAAGCTGGTCAAGCCATATTATTCAAGGCAACCCAAACACATTAATGGTTCTACTGCATGTAATCACACAGCACTAAAGTGGCCGATCACACAGCACTAAAGTGGCCGAGGCAACAATATAAACACAAGACAGTATGGTTCAAACATGGAACAAAACACTTCAGTTTTTTTTTCAAGTTCAAGCATGTAAAGTGAATAGTGCATGTACACTTGAAGGCTGCACAGCATGGTCGAGATTATAACATGGTGCTAGAGTGTAACTCAACCAGTTGTCGAGCAACAATACATGGCAGAGAGCATGGTGATCAAAATATAGCAACATAATGGAGATAGATGATCAATTAAGAAATGCAAAGATGGTGCAGTTCAACTTATTATTTGAATACATGCAGTTTTGATCAATGCAGCACCTAACACAAAGCAAAAACAGATCAGTCTACTTCTAGATGGAAGCTATCAAGACTGTCACACAGAATATAGTGTAAAAGTGGTCGAGCTAGAACATAGTCAAGTCGAGAACAGTGCAAAGTGGAGCAGTATGAAAATGGGTGTGAAAACAGAAAAGTGGCAAACTCATGAACACACTAACATTCAAACGGTCATGTATTAGTAACTAAGTGAACAAGCACAACCAGTGGTGAAACAACAAGCTAAAGCAGTTCTGTTTTCATTTTCAATAGTGGTGCAGACTACACAAGTGCAGAATAAAATTTAGCCAAGTTCAAGTGGTTGCAATATGTCAACAGCAATAAATACAAGAATAATGAGAGTGAACAAATACATATATAAGTACAAGTTTGCTCGAGTTCGAACCAATCAGTCAGAACATAATTTCTTCTTTACAAACAAGATTGGAAAGATATGGAATTTTTTTTAAGTGGAAAATATTGTGTGTAAATTCAACATAACTTTTCTGGCATGTTCTACATATACCTTTCCAGAATTCATGCAAGTGCAAATTTGTGGACAGCTCAATATATCACAAGTGAAGCAAGGAACTTTTGTCAAGATTTTATGATATTCCAAAAACCAGATCAGGCAAAGACAAGTATGTGAAAATGGAAAGTTTGGCTTTTTATGGCAAAGACTCTTTCCCATAATACACCACATGGTAGAAACAGGAAAGCCGAGACAAATTCAAGCAAGTTCAATTTCAAATAATCCCAGAAAGTATGCGAGAGTATGGTGCAGTATTAATATTCAAAAAAAATCTATGGAAATAAATCACAGTACAAATTTGAATTGCCAAATCAATTCTTTCCAAAAGACAAACTTCATGTCCAGATTCATGGATCTTAATCACAACAAATCAGTAAAGTTTCAAAGACCAGAAAATCGATTCAAAGCCGTAGAAACCACTCAAGAAAATCTAAGGTTCTTTTCAAAATTCACGGCTGTTTTTTCAAGGGACAGTGATTCATCAATTTCCAGAAATAAATCAAGCAATCAACACAATATAAATTCCGAGCATGTTTGGCAAATTTAGCAATTCTTCCTCCGGCAATTCAAATTAAATCAAGGGCAAACCAAACGAGGAAAACGCAACAAATCAGGGTTTACACATGCAAATATAATCAGATCGAAATCATCACGTGAAATCAGAGTTTTGATTTAGGGTTTGTATAACCCTATAACTACACCAACTCATCACTAGCAACAAACCCACAAAATGAAGTCAAGTTTTAAAAGCTAAAAATTTCAGAAAACTCACGAGTTCCAATAAGAAGCCAGTCCTCAAATCAATCGAAGAACAGGAGCAATGACGCCATTAAGCAACAGAGATCATCTTCCAGAATACATCATCAATTGCAATCGATTTGGGGACGATTTCATTGAAACCCTAGAGAGCCGCTACCATATTTTGTTTTTCCAGAGAGATCAGGCAATTGAATTAAAAAGGGAGCCGGCTTGTTTCTAATTTGGCTAGGCCAAGTTTAAAAAGGGGATGACCCTTTAGTTTTTAAATCCTAGGGTTTTCTTATTGTTATTATTTTTTTGGTATTGTTTTTTGTTTTTTCATTGTAAACAATCTGATCGGTTTCTAGTGTCTGTAAAATACTAAGGGAACCAGTCAGGGTGTTGACTGACAGTTGCTAGAGTCAGTAAAATTTAGGTTACTGGTTACGAGGTTGTATTAAGGGGAAATCGGTTCTAGGGGATTAGAACAGTCTAGGGTTTTGAGCATAGAGTTATAATGAGAGTAGGGTTTGCAAGTGTACATGGTCTTGTATGCGGGATCTGTTCTATCACCTAGTATAAACCTTAGGAATGCAGCAGTAGGCAGGGTTTTGCTGAAGTTGGGTATATCTTGTGTCGTTTACTTTTTGCATTTCTGTTTCTGCTATATTCTGTGATCTATTTATTATTATATATCTCGTTAGTTTTTAATTCAGATAAAAACTATGATAAACCCTATTCATCCCCCTTCTAGGGTTAAACTAGATCCAACAGATCATTCATTTCAGACTGAGTAATCATATTCATTTAATCTAAAGTTGACACGTGAGAGGTCAATAGAGCTACTACCATCTTCCTTCCCTGCGCTTTCTCTTCTATCTTTTGCGTGATATAACTACTTCATGACAAAGGTCATCCCTATGTCTTCCTACTTTGTAGTGCACGAAAAGACATGGTTGCTATCCGAAAATGGGTTCACTTATATATATTTTCACACGACATTGGTTTGTTCCTCCTAGCAAAATTAACAAGGAAGCTCGCCATTTTTCTTCCAAGTGAAAAACAAACCAAAAGAAAAAACAATGTCCATTTTCTTCAAATTTTGACAACAAACAAAAACCAATGCAATCACTTCATCTTGTTATCTAAAATGTTTATGCGAGGAAGATTTCGGTGCCCGGAACGCATTGAACGATGTGAACCAACAGAGGTTATTCCCGTTCCTAGTCAGGTAACTTCAGGTGAATGATGGAGGAGGCAAGCTGATAGGGTTGGTCGGAGGCGATGTTCGAAGGCGCGGAGGCGAAGGTCGGTTCAAGCAAGGCCCGGGCGAAGGATGCAGATGGGTTGAGGGTTGACAGTAGCAAGGTGTGTTTAATTAATCTCCAGGCTCGAATCAACTTGGTCATTTTAAGCTACAAAGTCTGGATTTGATGATGAGACCTTGGCGCGTGTTCACAATGTGTTTAGGCAAAGAATTTGGTTTAATGTGACAAGAGAAGAAGTATAACAATGAGGGGACTTTGGTTGTTTGCATGAAATAGTCTGAATGGTGGATGATGTGGCATGCTGGGAGGAGATAATATGCAGTGAGAGGAATGCATGCAGTACGTCGGAGCTTGGAAATTTGGAAAGGTGGAGAAGCGGTGAGTAATGGAGTGGTGAAGAGGGTTTTATGGATTTGGAAAAAGGGAAGTAAGAAGATTATATGAGTAAGAAGAGTACGGTCTAATTTTAGTTAAATGGGTGAATTTGGGAAAAACTCAGTGATGGGTTTTATCCATTTCGTATGGCTATAGCAAGAACAAAAAAGGAGGAAGGCAGCCTGGAAATAATGCAGGAGGATCCTTGCGTGGAAACAGGAAAAAGACAAATAGAGAAAAAGAAGGTGGTGGCTGTAGAAGTAGAGTGGGCTTGGACCATATGCCCAAATACATAAATATAAGTTAAAGTTAGGAAATTTCGAATGGCCCGAAAAAAACATGATCGTGGTTAGTTATAGGACAGTGTACACGAAAATATAAAGAAAATTGGGAAGGCTGAAATTTCTGGTAATAGTGAGTTGCTACAGAATGTGAAGTATAACCAGAAAAGGAGGTTGAGGAGATTATCGGTTATATTTAGGCTCGGGGTGTATTCAAAATCACTGGGAGGAAGAGGGGCGGTTAATCATCGCGTAGGATTAATCACATGACTAATATAGCACAACGGTAATTAAGTTTTTATTTAATTAATAACTAACTAGGTTAAAAATTGATAATCTATTCAAACCATGTTTATTCGATATTTTGGTCGTGTATTAACAGAATCGAGCGAAACTGGGTCCGATGGAATCACAGTGAAGAGTACTACATTGCGGTGCTGATTCAGAAAGGATCAGAGGCTATTTGGTTTTCAATGCTTTTTTAAAATTAAACGGAACAACGGGTGTATTGATCATCAAAATAAAACGGTGAGTTAACTCTCACACATTTCTGGAATCCTATGATGTGATTAAGTTCATATAATCAAATCTAATTGTTGTTAATTGGTCGATGGGATGCCTATGATGCCAGTAGTTGATTTAATGGTTGACGTGAATTATATTATCGTTGTTGTAATATATTAAAATTAAAATAATATGATCTGTGATGTAGGGAAGAACAAATTGGAGGGATCCAACTGGATTCCTCAAATTTATTGTTTATTTTCAAATGATCATTATATGAACCGTTTAACCATTGTGATTGAGTTATTGATTTGGTTATTGATTGTCGAGTCTGAATTCAACATTTGTTTGTTATTAACCAATCGGAAACAATTGTTGAGAAATAAACAGTAGATGGTCTAACTATACATTGCTTTATAAAAATCGATTTACCGCCAGGTAAATCGTTAGAAATGAGGTTATGAAATCTATTTTACAACTGGAGGAATAATTTAAACATATTATTTTGAATGGAAGTTTATATAAAGGAAATAAATATTTTTTTATTTATTTTATTAAGTTTTAGAGTAATTATTAAATGATTTCGTTAGATTAATTCTTATAATAATAAGATCGATAAGCAAGTGGACAGAAGTTAACGTAATGATTAATTATTTTAAAGAACAATTAAAAAGGAATTATGCGGGAATTGATTATTATTTATTCAATAAGAATCAAGGTAAATGGAATGGGTTAAATTAATTTTAGTATTAATTTAAATGAAAAGACTAATTGGGATCGATTAATGAGTTAATCGAGTTTAGAGTTAACCAAGTCAACTACGTTAACTGAAATTGATTATTAAACTAGCCTGTTAATTTAATGAGGATAGTTAATGGTAAGGTAAACCTTTTTTATTTTTATAAAAGGTTGAAGGATAATTTTTATTTATTTAATAATAATCAAAGTGGAAATCTTAGAATTTAAAATTTATTAATGAAGATTTATAAAGTTTTAAAATTATGTTTATGGTTTAATGAATTTTTAAGCGATGTATATTAATAATAAATTAAATTAAATTTAAATTGAAGTTAAAAACTTGGAATTTCCATTTGTATTATATGGATTCTATGAAATCCAAGAATTGTTGAACTTATTAAGTCATGTTTTATTGAATCGAAACGAGTTATTAAAAATGGTTTCTGAATGGAATAAAGTCCAAGATTCGAAATGAAAAGAATTAGAACCTAACTAGAGATCTGTGACGACCCCAAACCCCCGTTCCACGGTGGCAAGGGTAATCTTTGGAATATAACACATAAACAGATAACAACAGAACAGAAATAAATAAATACACCAGATAATGTACAACAGAATACACTGGATAAACATAATCATTAGAGTTACACAGTATACAGGATCATACATAGTACAAAATACAGTTCAGCTTTACATAAATGTCCACAGCGGAAACAAAACATAATATGTACAACAGGAGCTGAACAGCATAAAAAGAAAGAAATGATAGAATCCATCTTCAGCTCCATAGCTATCCAGAAAGAGCCTGCTAAAACCTGAATACAAGGCTGCCCGAGTAGAAAAAGGGGCACACGAGTTTGCAAGTGAAACAAACTACGAGTTAGTCATGGGAATGGTATGAGAAATCTACTTAAACATATTTTACAATAAGGCCAATCACAGGACCATGCCACTAACGCGGAACGAGTTTACTCCATTGGATTGCCAGTGCTTTAAAATAAGTAAATCATTTAAACATCGCAATGCTTTTTATAAAAATGAAGCCATTATAAGACTCAGTTCCCATCACACAATGCAACGCAAACCGGAGGATAGAGTTTTACCTTATAATGGCCAAAATATGTTTGATACGAACAAAACAAATCATTTGATATTATTGCTAGTGTTTATATGTTTCAAAAACAATTTCAATCATAAGTATTAATCATAGACGGCATAAATTCCCCATACCACTATGTCGCCATATATAGGTATACAATCAAAACCGCACGATGTTGTATTTGGAAATTGGATTCCGTCATGAACCAAGGCAAGGGATCGTCCTTACCGCTTCAAGACAATCTAGCCTACCATGTCTCAGGATCAGAGCTCCAGTGACCCTTGGATCATCAGGGCCGGTCCACACGTAGTGAATTAAAATGCCTGAACACTGCGTTCCCCCGACCTATGGGGCGAAAACTGGTCATATCCCGACCAGACCATCGGCTCCGAAGAGACCGAACTAACCGAGGTGCCTCGCAATCCATCATCCACATAAGTAAAATGTCAGGCTGTGTAAAAACACTGATACCACTCCTAGGTAGAAGGAAACGCTGGTCCTCCCTGAGGTCCTCTCCCGTTTCTGGCTCATACCGGGGTGTGAGGCTCGCGAATCAACGCTAAACACAAAGCTAGCTATTCAAATCTGTGCTTTGATCATCAACCACAAAGCTCTGCTTTTCAACAAAAGCTTTGATCACAGCATCTTTGCATGCCATGTTGTTAATATACAACGTCAGACACACATCCATCTACAAGTCCGTTCTGGGTGTGAACGAAACCGGAGGATCTTTATTCCTCGCACATCCGAACGATCAACAAGTACGTTCGGACAACCACCACTATGACCCCGCCAAGGCAGCAACTCAAATCGAAGGCATCAGTAGCCATCCATTCGATGTGAAGATCATCAGTCTTGCACCGTCTTCATATCTTCGACTTCTAATCGTCGATCAATTATTTGAAATGAGAATTAACTCGGCCTTTTCAAATAATTCACATATATTTAGAATTCAAATCAATTCATTTCAATGGTTAAATTATTCGACATCCATAATTCAGTTCATTAATGTAATTTTCAAGTCAAACACATTCAACCATCAAATATCCACCGAGTAAATTCAGTTTATTTCCATTGAATATCATTTATAATGTTTTATCGCTATTTTTATTCATTTAAAAATAGCCAGTTTATATAAATGACGCTTCAGGCCATAACACGTCCATGGCGCTGTTTTTCTTCAAATTTGATTCACACATATCTGAAAATCTAACTGTTGGATCTTTACAAATTTTATATCATTAGAAAGATCTTTTCAAAACGAATCCAACGGTTCCAGTTTTGGGAAAATCTGACGGTCAGATCTTCCGGTACAATCGTTTGAAGTTACGATTTCAAAATACGAATTGCAGCATCGTTATTCGATTTATTTTAATTATATATATATATATATATATATATATATATATATATATATATTGATATAATCCATTCTGGCGATGTTTTTATTCAGATTTGAATTAAACATTCCAGACAATCTAACCGTTGCATCTTTGGAAAGTTGGTGTCGTTGGAAAGATATTTCCAAAGCGAACCCAACGGTTTCGGTTTCGGGAAAATCCGATGGTCGGATCTCCCGCAATAATCATTTGAAATCAAGGTTTCAAAATACGAACTGCAGCTTCGTTATTCGATTTATTTTAATTACATATATATATATATATATATATATAATTCGTTCTTCGATTTCAAAACCATTTCATTTCATATATGTGACAAAAATGATATTTTTATACAACAAATATTTATTCCAACACATGACTACTTTTAACAATTCATATATATAATAAAAATATGATTTTCTTAGTCAACTTCAAATACGATCACTTTATATACTTCCTTTAGATGATAAAAATGTGATTTTTATTGTTAAAACAATTTATTTCGAACACGATTATTTTATATACTTCGTATAGATGATAAAAATGTGATTTTTATTGTTAAAACAATTTATTTCAAAACATGATTATTTTATATACTTCATATATACAATAAAAATGTGATTTTTATTGTTAGAACAATCTATTTCAAAAATGTAGACTTTTAGCAATTCATATATATTATAAAAATGTGATTTTTATTTGTAAAACAATTTTATTTCGTTCATTCGATAAAATGGTTATTTTTATTGTTCAAACAATTTTATTCCCAACACATGAATATATTTTAATACATGAATATAAATTAAACACAGAAATATTTCAGTGAATTTCGGTAGTATAACGGCAGGGTAGTTAAAACGGCACCGTCCCGAGTATGGCTCCTCGCTCTACCTTAAAGCCTTGCAGCTTTTGACATTGGGGATTTCAATATCTAGTTTGTACGCAGATGAATTTTCCCATATACTAATCCTATTGGGATTTCAACCACAATCAATCATTTCCAATCAACCATTCATGATATTCACCAAATTTCACATCAACCAAATCCAAAGAATATCACAATTAATATATATCGTCCGTCGTCAGTGGACGAGGGGAGTATGTATGTATATATATGTGGATATACGTATATAAATATATTTCGATTTCATTTCAATATCATTTCAATGCATATATAACTTGTACATCGCACATACAACTTATACAACGCTTATACATCAGGTGTACAATGTTTATATAACTCATACATCGACTGTATAATTTATACATCGTCATTCCATATCGTTTATAAATCAAAAATTTCACACTGGGTTCAACTCCTCCAAAAATTGTAGAAGGCTTAGAAAAATATCTGGTCTCTTCTAGAATGTAGAAGACGTCCACATGAGTCCAATGTCTCTTGTTTCACTGGAATTTGACCACATAGAAAAAAGATATGATTTTTATAAGTTTGATCAACTTTACGACGGTTTTATGGTGCTAAAAATTGTTAAAAATAAAACAGCCGTACCTTTCACGCCGAGGTTCAAAACTAGGTTTAGGATTTTCTTTCAATCCCTTGCTCAAGAGGCGAATCAGGTTGCGCCACGTTCAAGGGCTCCAAGAGGCGTGCAAAACGAGGTGGGTGCGGTCCACTTCGATGCAGCGGTCGAGGCGCAGTAGCAGCGGGAAACTCTTGACTTCGGAGGCTCGAAACCCAATGAAGACGAGGCGATAGGGGGCGAGGCTAGGACAGATTTAAAGCCTGGAGGACCCTCTACAAAAACCCTCACAGGAGTGTTCGATATTGGTGCGTGGATTGGAAGAAAAAGAGGAGAGAAGGGAGGAAGCTTTATCGCCGTCGCGATGAAGAAGAGTCGGGGAGAGAGAAATGAATATGATTGGCCCATATTTTTTTATTTATATATTTTTAAAATGCAAAAATACCCCTTACCACGTATGAACTCCAATTTAAACCCAACGACTATTGTCCCTTGCTAAATACCCCCATTCCGAACACAATGGGATATGCTTCGTAGGCCCATTCGACTGTTTCAGTCAGTTTTTCTCCATATTAAAATATAAACCATTCAATATTTGATTTGAACGTACATTTCAAATTGCCGGGTCCACAAACCGATCCCAAAAATTCCAGAAAAATAAATCTAGCTATGTTTTGACGATACGGTCCAAACAAAACTAGTTTCTTTGAATTCTGAGACCATTTGAAAAATGGCCATTTTCTGGTCGATCCAATTTGACTGAAATAAACCAAACACATTTTCCTTTGCCACGCTCACATATTAACTTCAAAAATTATGGAATTTAAAACGTAGCAATAATTTGACATCCCGGATCCAACAAAAGTGGTTTCGTCGAAAACGGAGGTAGTTCACAAAACATCCATTTTCAAGGGCTATATAAACTCTATAGCGACCTTTCTGAAAATTCGTCTGGTCATAACTTTTGATTTCTCTATGAAATTTCGATTTTTCAGATTCGCTAGAAAGATATTCATAAATAGATTTAAATATTTTTGGTTTCACTAAAATCTGCTTTATTTTGCACCCGTTACAGTCAGCAAAGTTCGAACTCAAAATTTCAAACTGCCACGCCATTTCAGGCATTGTTTTATAATTGAAATAAATATATTTATTCTCCAATATTGATTCAAATAGATTTTTCATTGTTATTATTTAAAATAATTTATTTTAAATATTCAAAATTCACTAAAATAGCCATTAAAATTTTTAAATTGGTTCTGATTTTCCGGGTTGTTACAATCTCCCCCACTTAAAATCTTTTCGTCCCCGAAAAGAAACGAAGTCGAAAGTTGTTTAATTAACCAACTTAACTTTCATTCTGGCTGTTATTCTTCAACTTTTCAGTTTCTAAGAATTTTCTAATTCTTTAAAAATTTGGCTAACAACCTAAATTTTCGAAATTTTTTGCCATAACCTCCTTTGTACGGGGATGGGATTAGAAATTTATTGGGCCGTATTAGGTACCCAATAAATCCTAATAAGCATACACATAATTATAGTGATATATTCTAGTGTCCACAGGGGAGTGTGTATAGATTATAACTCTAGAGAAAAATTCTCGTCACCCTATTAATGGTTTTTGGGCCTTAATGACTAGAGAGACGTGTTTATTATCATCTCCAGACCCGTATGGGGTTTTTATTAATCTTGCATTTTATCGTTACATTTTATATAGTCCATATCAGTCATCAGTTCAACCTGTAATATATAGTCATCGCCATACAAGCCTCTCGCTTGTATGGTAAATCTTCAACTTCGTCACGCAAGCTCTAAATGCTTATGTGGTATATGATGAAGTATGCTATCTTCAAGAAGTACGTCATGCAGTGTAGTTCAAAATTAATTGTTACTATCCTATGGCGACGTTTATTATTACACACAGAATAAACAGCACTCTGCATAGAATGGCATTCACAGGAGTTGATATAATAATAAAATTGCGCATCCAACTCATTAAGGTTTACCTATTTGTCGGGCACGCAAATAAATTCTTTACTCAACAGCTAATCCATTTACCTGTTCAAACATATATAATGTACATGCATATATTTCTATTTATTTCTAAACCAGTTCAATACTTGAATTAATCGAATAATTTTACCATTCATTCTCTTATCGATTAAATTGATTGTCATTCTAATAATTTGATTAATCAAATTCTTAGTCACACAACTCAAACAACAATCAATTTATTGATTAACTTTTCAAAAATACACTAATTAATTCATATGCTCTTTTAAAATCATCAGACTATATAATTAAGAATTTTACGTCCATGAAAAGAAAACAACAACAAAGTAGAAAACAATACTGAAACGAAAAATATGGTAAATGTACCTTGCACCAAAGTCAATCAGAGATATCCACCCTACACTTGGGATAGGCCTTCTTAATGATCTCGTCAGTTTCCCAAGTACAATCTCGCGGATCTCCACTCTATTGCACTTTGACTAAGTGAACCTTCTTGTTCCTCAGCTCTTTGGTTTCTTTGCCAATAATCTTGATCGGCTCTCTTCTCACAGCCAATCCTGTAGTAATTTCCAAATCCCATTGCGCGGCTTCTTCCACGACTAAATCTGGATCATGTACATGCTTTCAATGTTAAGATACGTGAAATGCATCATGTACTCGAGACAACCAATCAAGCAATTGAACCCTATAAGCGGGAGTTCCAATCCGTTCAAGAATAGGAAACGGACAATAAACCCTGTATTACCGAACCGGACTACTCCTCTCATCGGAGATACCTTCAGATACACATAGTCACCAACAGCAAATGATATATCTCTTCTTCTCTTATTTGCATAGCTCTTCTGTCGGTTTTGAGCGGCGAGTAATCGTTCCTTAACGAAATCAACTTTGTCTGCAGCTTCGCGAATCATATCAAGCCCCAATACAAGTCTATTGCCAGGTTCTACATAAATAGCAGGGGATCTGCACGGTCTACCATACAATGCTTCGAATGGTGACACTGTCAAACTCGCTTGGTAGATGTCGTTGTTTGAAAACTCATCCAAATGCAAGTGGTCTTCCCATGATCCGCCAAAATCAATAACACAAGCCCGCAATAAATCTTTAAGAATACGGTTCACCCTCTCAGTTTGACCATCTATTTGAGGATGATAAGCGGTGCTCAAGTTCAATTTCGTTTCCAATTCTGCTTGGAATGCTTCCCAGAATTTACTAGCAAAAATTGGGTCACGATCACTAACGATGCTCATGGGAACACAATGAAGTTTAACAATTTCTTTGAAATAAATCTGCGCCAGACTCTGAGCAGTTCTATTCGATCTGACAGGTATGAAATGGGCGGTCTTCGTGAAACGATCTACAATCACTCAGATACTGTCATTTCCTTTCCTAGTTCCGGGAAAACCATCTATGAAATCCATAGAAATCAGTTCCCACTTCCCACCTGGAATTTCCAACGGTTACAAAAATCCGGCGAGTTTCTGCTGATCGCTTTTGACTTGTTGACAGGTGGAACACCGGCTAACATATATAGAGATATCTCTTTTCATCGTCTTCCACCAGAATGTTCGCTTGAGGTCATTATACAATTTACTAACCTCTGGGTGGATACTCAATTTGGACTTGTGACTCTCGTCCATTACTTCTCTTTCGAGCTCAAGGTTGTCGGAAAGAAAAATCCTTCCTTTCAATCTCAGAACTCCTGCACTATCCACTTGGAAACTAGAGGCTTCTCCCCTTTGAATTCTTTTGATCATCTCTTTAATAAAACTATCGTCTTTCTGAAGAATAGCTATTTTATCATTCAACGATGGTGCAGTGATAAGACTGGCGATGATCACATTCTTTCTGCTTAGCGCATCAGCCATAACATTGGCTTTCCCCGGAGTATATAAAATATCAAGATCATATGCCGTGAGAAATTTTAACCAACGTTGCTGCCTCATATTCAGATCTTTCTTGGTGAACAAGTATTTCAATTATTGATGATCTATATATAGTTCGAACTTCTCACCCAATAAATAATGCCTCCAGATTTTCATAGCAAAAACGATGGCTAACAATTCAAGATCGTGAGTTGCATAATTTTTCTCATGTGGTTTTAATTGACGGCTAGCATAAGCGACTACTTGGCCTCTTTGCATTAATACTGCACCAAGACCTTCTTTAGAAGCATCAGTCCAGACTTTCAAGTCTTGATTTCCATCAATAATCATTAACACTGGAGCAGTTGTTAGTTTTAACTTCAGCTCTTAGAAAGCTGCCTCACATTCTGGAGTCCAATTGAATCTAGAATGTTTCTTAGTAAGATTTGTTAAGGAACTAGATATCTTCGAAAAATTCTTAACAAACTTCCGATAATTACTGGCCAATCCGAGAAAACTTCGGACTTCTATGGGTGTTCGAGGTTGTTTCCCATTCTGAATAGCAGTGATTTTACTGGGCTCCACAGAAATTCCTTCTTTTGATACGACATGGCCAAGGAATTTTACCTCTTCTTGCCAGAATATACATTTGGAATTTTTTTATTTTAAAACATTCTTTTTGAGAATTTCTAACACCTGTTCCAAATGTTTTTCATGCTCACCCTCTGATTTAGAGAAGATCAATATATCATCAATGAAGACCAGTACAAATTTATTCAATACTTCTCTGAATACCCGGTTCATTAGATCGACAAAATAAGCTGGAGCGTTACATAAGCCGAACGGCATTACTAACCACTCGTAGAATAAATCTGGACCTCTGAATGCTGTCAAAGGAATACAATCTTCGGCAATACGAAGCTGATGGAAACCTGTAGCTAGGTCCATTCGTGAAATACTTGCACGCCATTCAATCGATCCAACAAATCATCAATTCGCGGCAATGGTATTCGTTTTTCAATGTTTGCTTATTCAACTCACGATAATCCACACATAGTCTGAGAGCACCGTCTGACTTTGGGACAAACACCACTGCTGCTCCCCAATCAGAGAAACTAGGCCTGATCAGACCCTTCCATACCAGCTGTCGAGTTTTACTGTCTAGTTCTTCTTTCTCCTTCAAGGTCATTCTTCGAATAGCGTGAACTACTGGCCTTGCATTCGGAGCTTAAGAGATTTTGAAATCAATTTTCCTACGTGGAGGTAAGCTAACAACTTCTTCGAACACGTCCGCATAATTCTTGACAACTGGAATATTTTCTATGTCAACCGGAATATTCTCCATAACGACAGGAACTGGTTCTAATTGAGAAGGAGAAACATCCAAAGATGCCTAAAAGTCTTTCCTATCAGAATTCGAACCTTCACATGGAATGGTTATATAGTCTCCCGATTTAATCTTTACCTTAACGACTCTGTCGGCGCATTTAACCTCATCTTCATATTTGTTTAACTAATCCAATCCTAGAATAAGATCGAATTCGGTAAAAATCATGACGATCACGATGGTAGGAAACCGATAACGGGAAAAGGAGACAGGCACCCCACAAATCCAACTGAGATCGAGGGAACCCCCAACCGGATCATGGACAGTCATGGGTGCTTTGAGCTTTTTCAAATTCAAATCTAGTTTCTTAACCACATTACTTGCAATAAAGCTTCGCGACGTGCCTGTATCAAATAATACTTTAACTGGAATATCTCTGACATTAAGCGTGCCTTCTAAAACATTTGGCCTTTCCTGACTAGCTGAGGGTGTTGAAGTTTCTACCACTTTATTCACTTGTACTATTTTAGATTTCTTTAGGAGATGGCAAACCTTTGAAAGATGGCCAGCCTGATGGCAAAGATTGCAATTTCTAACCTCTTGAAACTTGTCCTTCGATTTAGATCCTTCCTTTTTCGAAGATCTACATTTCCTTATCGAATGCCCTTGTTGATTACACCTTAGACATACCAGTGTCTTTACCTTTCTCTGACTGGCCTTTGGCCTCTTATTACCTTCATCCTTTGTATTCGCTTCAGGATGCGCACTTGTCCCTGGCTGTGTACTTGCCTCTGGGCTATCAGCTTCAAATTTCCTTTTGTTGCTAGAACTACATTCCACTTCATCTTCCTAAAGGCCTTGCTTATCAAAATTTTCATGCTAGTAAGCAATATACATCATTTAAGAAAAAGACTGTTGCACATGTGCAGTTACCCTACTTTGATACTTTCTCTGAAGCCCGTTAATAAACCTCGGATTCTTCATCTTTGGATTCTGAATAAGATGCGGGGCAAAATGAGAAAGTTCATTGAATTTCTTATGATATTCGGGAATAGTCATATCTCCTTGTATCAGATAGTATAATTCATCACTTAACTGCTCAGTTGCTTCTGGAGGAACAAATCTTTCATTGAAAAATTCTTTAAATCTATCCCAGGTGATATCACCTTCTGGATTATCTTTAATAATGGTTTCCCACCAGATTAACGCTTCGTCTTTGAGCGCCCAAGATGCCAGTAATCTTTTCTGATCATCTCTCAGCTTGAAACCCTCAAAAATTCTCTCAGCAGATCGCATCCAGGCTTGAGTTTGAATTATAGATTCATAGCCCAAGAACGATACTCCACCCAGATTTCGATATATCTTCAATAGAGCTTCTATATCTAATCCTGGCTAAGGGAGCACAACTGGCTCATTAGTTTGTCTAACCATAGGATTATTTCTTCTGCTTCTTCCACTCATTTTTCTATGTCTGCAAATAGTAGACAAAGTGTCAGGCCAACAGAAAAGATATTTTTAAAACATAGAGATATATATTTAAATGTAAATGTGTCTGCTGAGGTGTATTTTCTTCTGCTCCACTCATTCTGGGATATTACTAATCCTATCTGAAATGAGTGATCCATCATAGAATACTACTGATTTTATTTCTGACAAGTTCGTTAATACGTTATATTCCAGAACTAAGTTTAACCAAAGCTCTGATACCACGCTGTGACGACCCCAAACCCCCGTTCCATGGTGGCAAGGGTAATCTTTGGAATATAACACATAAACAGATAACAATAGAACAGAAATAAATAAATACACCAGATAATGTACAACATAATACACTGGATAAACATAATCATCAGAGTTACACAGTATACAGGATCATACTTAGTACAAAATACAGTTCAGCTTTACATAAATGTCTACAGCGGAAACAAAACATAATATGTACAACAGGAGCTGAACAGCATAAAAAGAAAGAAATGATAGAATCCATCTTCAGCTCCATAGCTATCCAGAAAGAGCCTACTAAAACCTAAATACAAGGCTGTCCGTGTAGAAAAAGAGGCACCCAAGTTTCAAGTGAAACAAACTACGAGTCAGTCATGGGACTGGTATGAGAAATCTACTTAAACATATTTTACAATAAGGCCAATAATATGAACACGCCGCTAACGCGGAACGGGTTTACTCCATTGGATTGCCAGAGCTTTTGTAATGACCCGCATTTTTCAGCAATATATAATTAACTTATTTAATTATATAAATAGTGGTTTAGAATTCAAAGGGTCGTTAAATTAAATTATATGGATTATTTAATTTATTTAAATAATAGAATAATGTATTTAATTCGGAAATAATCAAAAATAGTGGAATTCACAATATAGTGTGATGTGGATTATTTAAAATATATAATTCAGTTTAGAGTTGAATTATATTGACGAATATATTATAATAACGTCAGTTTGAATTTATAATTATATTATAATTACAAACGAGCTTGAAATGGCGCGGCAGTTCGTTATTTGGCGATTTGAACTTCAAGTGAATATACAAAAGCCATTTTAAATCGGATTTCTGTGAAACAAGAAATGTTAGGAGCTGGTGGAGTATATTTTTCTAGTGGAAGAGAAAAATCGAGATTTCGTCGTGTAGATTTTGATTTATGTCCAAATCAAATTTTAGAAAAGTCGCTATGGAATTCCTTTATAATTTATAAAGGAATTATTTATATTTTAAAAAGGAATTTCAATATAAATCGAATATCGATTTAATCAGGATTTAAATATCGAGCTAGAAATTCACGTAGGAATATTCTAGAGAGGTATTATATTCTATGTGAATATATACGATAATATTTATTTTTAAATATTAAATTTAATTATATTTAAATATATTTATATAGTTAAAAGGGTTATTTAGGACTTTAAAAATAGCCACATTTGCAAACGAAGTCGGAATTCGACAAAACTAATTTTGTTGGATCCGCAACATCAAATTATTGTTAGATTCCAAGTTCCGTGATTTTTGGGGTCAGTGTGTGGCCGTACGGATTTTTAGAGTGGAAAACAGTCAGTATCTTGACAGTTAAAAATACACTGTGTGAGCATACGAAGTCGGAATTCGACGAAACTAGTTTCGTTGGGTCCACAATGTCGAACTCTAGCTACATGTCCAGTTTGGTGATTTTAGGATATCGTATGTGGTCGCAGGGAATTTTAAGGATCGAAGACAAAGGGAAAATCGAGAAAATAAAATAGAAAAATCGAATTTAAAATATCCCCCTCCATTTCTATGATCCAACACAGGCCACGCGACCTTCGTTCTCAACCACAAATATCACCTACCACAACACAGATAATAAATACCAAATGAACCAAACGCAGAAAGAAAAACCAAAGAAAAATTCAAACAAAATCTATAAATCGCGACTTAAACATCTTCGGAATCTCTGGAGGATTTTCTTCAAATCGATACCCCTTTCCCAAGGTGCGACGTCAGTTTCTGAAGTTGGAAATGATCTAAGGTTTTCCATCGAGCTTGAGTAAAGAGGCCGGGGACCATTCTGACAGCATCAGTGAGTTGGTGGCTTTGAGTGGAGTGTGTTGTGAGTTTTTGGTGAGGATCGAAGGCCAGAAGTGATGCAACCGTCACTGTATTGGCACGTTGGTGCCATCGTCGGTTCATGACTGGCAAGCTTGAGTTTGGAAAGGGTAGTATGCTGTTAAAGAGGAGAGGGAGAGGTGAATTTTAATGATTTTAGTTCGATTTTAGAAGTGGTAGAGAAGGAGGGAGGTTAGAGGAAAGGATTGACAATGGAAAGTGAGTTACTGGAAGCGTGATTTGCGATTTGGGGAAGATGGATTTAGAGGAGCGGTTGTGGGCTTGTGAGTTGGGGTGGGCCGGATTTAAATGGGGTAAAGCCCATATTTTTAATTTAAAGTTTAAATTTTATTTAAAATGTGTTAACTTGTAAAGTATGTATCTTCTCCATCCGATACCAGATTGACGAACCGTAAGTTGCATTGGGATTGTATGGACAAGGGCAACACAATGGGACTGACTGGAAGTCCATCGGAGCTAGTTACAAATTATTGCAAAATAAATTGTTTATCTGAATCAAACCGAGCGATGGTTATCATTATTAACGATGATCGTCCAATGTGAGTAAAACTCACCAACTCTGAACAGATCTATTTTTATAACCTATATTTAGAACTGATAAATGATGACTGATTGTTGTGTGTTAACTGTTGGTTGAGTTGTTTGTGTATTGATTGAAATCATAGATAACGATATATATATATATATATATATAAATCGTTAATCGAATATTGATTCTGTTTTATCAGAATATTTTATATATGTGTTGTTTAACATCTGTGATGCAGGGAAATAGGTTGGAGGGGTCCAACTGGAATCCTCAATATTTATTTTACTGTTATTCATATATTGTAATACATGATGTGATATAATCTGTTGTTGATTATGTGTGTTTGGATGATATCGATCATTGTGAATTGGTATTTTTAATATCATAAGAGACCCTGGGATGTGAAAAGAATTATTTCAATGTATATTGAAATAAAAGGGATTTTATAAAATCAACATATTTCATAAAAGGAAATATTTCGAAAGTAAATAAAAGGAAAATGTTTATAAAACGAATAGAGTTTTATAAAAGGGAAAAATGTTGATAAAACGAATAAATAGAATAAAGGATTATTTATTTAGAAAATAAATAGGATAAAGAATTATTTATTAGGAAAATAAATAGAGGAGTTAATCGAATCGAGTTAATCGAAAGGAGTTAATCGAACATAGTTAATCAAAATGGAGATAAACAAAAATTAGAAACTGACTAGAGATTAATAACTTGAATGGTTTCTTGAGTAGCGATCTGATGTTGGTTTCGGCCTTCGGGGTTTATGCTTAGGAAGTTGTTCTCTTGTTAGTTTATAGTTAGAGTCTGATAGATGTGGAAGGATAGTGATACGTAATTAAGTCATGGAAATGTTTTCCAGTGTTAATAACGTATATTTTCTAAACATAGAAAATGAGGATATATATGTTTGATGATGATCGATATACTTTCCACTTGTAAATAATATCATTGTTTGCACACGTGTTTTTCTTTGATAGTTAAATCACCGACTATCAAAGTTTTAACCATTTTAACGTTGTTAATATGGAGAGACTGGTTGGATTATTATCCAAAGAACCACTCTGTATTGGCATAAGCGTTACGAATCATATATGCCAAAGATAATTGAAGAAGGAGTAAAGTGCAAGGGCTGTTGTATAAATCTTAGATAACAGTGCCTAAGATGGATATACTGAATAGTGCCTTCGGTTTGTCCAGTCCCAGGACGACCTGTATGGAAGAATGTCTGACAGAGTATGTCTAATAGATCCCGTAAGTTGATCTCTTCAAACGTATTCACGTTTGGTGGCAGAGGAATTCGTTTCTCTTAGCTGTATACCTGTGGTATTTTTGGGGAAATCAATTAGTGATTTGGCGGGTATGACGATGTGACATTCAAAGTGAATGAAGATGTGGCATGTAAAAGATAAGCGTAGCTTTTAGCCTCACATCTGGTAAATGACCAAAATCGGGCAGACAACATGGCTATGTAGGTCGCACCTATTAGGGTGTATAATCACCTGATCTAGAGTTTCATTTACTTCTAAAAATCTATTGTTGATGTTGTCCCATTTGGGAAACGGTTGCTGATCCCAACAGTTGGTGATATACATTCGATACACTCAAGCGAAATGAGTGGTCGGTCATGTGTGGCTGGGTTGCAAGATGTTCTCGTTGAATTCAGTGCATTCCTCTCTAGAGGTACACTAGCGAAATGTGGTTCCATACCTTGTCATAGTTGGAAATCCATTACCTAATACGTGTTTGCGGTTTTGATTGTATACTATATATGTAGAACGTGAGATGAAAGCGTTTCTGCTAGATGATTATTATATTGTGGTTGATAGACATTATTATAATATCAAAAGGTTTTTGATATAAAGATATTTTGGATTCTCATTAGGGAAAAACCCGTTCCGTTATACAGCGTGGTCTTATGAGATATCGTTTAATGGCTCAAACTGTTTTAAACTGTTTTAATCACACCAGTCCCATGACTTACCCGGAGTTTGCTTTGTTTTGTTTTCCCTAAACTCTTGGGTTCCCAATTTTGTACGGGCAGTCAAGTAGTCGGGATTTACAGATACTTGAAGAGCTGGAGCAGGAGGCTTCAGAATTATATAGCTATTATATTCCGCTGTGTTGTAGGTGTTGTACTTTGATAATGATGTGTATATTCAAGTACAGGTGTATATTTCAAGTTATGTTATATATATTATATGTTATTCGTTCCGCTGTGAGGTTCGTGTTACTCTGATGTTGTGTTGTTCTTCTTCTTCTATTCTAAGTTTCTATCTTATCTTTCCTCACCCTCTAATTTCTTTCATTAGCCATTCGGCTATTTTCAATCTTTGGGTGTTCAATATGTGTTGTATATCGGATAACCAAGATCATCAAAATCCAGGTCATTACAGCTTTAAAACAAGTAAATCATTTAAACATCGCAATGCTTTTTACAAAAATGAAGCCGTTATAAGACTCAGTTCCCATCACACAATGCAACGCAAACCGGAGGATAGAGTTTTACCTTATAATGGCCAAAATATGCTTGATACGAATAAAACAAATCATTTGATATTATTGCTAGTGTTAATATGTTTCGAAAACAATTTCAATCATAAGTATTAATCATAAACGACATAAATGCCCCATATCACTATGTCGCCATATATAGGTATACAATCAAAACCGCACGATGTCGTATTTGGAAATTGAATTCCGTCATGAACCAAGGCAAGGGATCTCCTTACTGCTTCGAGACAATCTAGCCTACCATGTCTCAGGATCAGAGCTTGAGTGACCCTTGGATCGTCAGGGTCGGTCCACACGGAGTGGATTAAAATGCCTGAACACTGCGTTCCCCCGCCCTATGGGGCGAAAACTGGTCATATCTCGACCAGACCATCGGTTCCGAAGAGGCCGAACTAACCGAGGCACCTCGCGATCCATCATCCACATAAGTAAAATGTCAGGCTATGTACAAACACTGACACCACTCTGAGCTAAAAGGAAATGCAGGTCCTCTGCGAGGTCCTCTCTCGTTTTTGGCTCATACCGGGGTGTGAGGCTCGCGAATCAATGTAAAACACAAAGCTAGCTATTCAAAGCCGGGCTTTGATCATCAACCACAAAGCTCTGCTTTTCGACAAAAGCTTTGATCACAACATCTCTGCATGCAACGTTGTTAATATACAACGTTAGACACGCATCCATCTACAAGTCAGTTCTGGGTCTGAACGAAACCGGAGGATTTTTATTCCTCGCACATTCGAACGATCAACAAGTACGTCCGAACAACCACCACTGTGACCCCATTAGGGCAGCAACTCCCATCAAAGGCATCAGTAGCCATCCATTCGATGTGAAGATCATCGGTCTTGCATTGTCTTCATATCATCGACTTCTAATCGTCGGTCAATTATTTGAAATGAGAATTAACTCGACCTTTTCAAATAATTCACGTATATTTAGAATTCAAATCAATTCATTTCAATGGTTAAATTATTCGACATCCATAATTTAGTTCATTAATGTAATTTTCACGTCAAACACATTCAACCATCAAATATCCAATAAACCAAGTAAATTCAGTTTATTTCCATTCTATATCGTTTATAATGTTTTATCACGACTTATCTCTATTTTTATTCATTCAAAAATAGCCAATTTATATAAACGACGCTTCAGGCCATAACGTGGCCATGGCGCTGTTTTTCTTTAGATTTGATTTACACATATATGAAAATCTAACCATTGGATTTTTACAAATTTTATATCATTGAAAAGATCTTTTCAAAACGAATCCAACGATTCCATTTTGGGGAAAATCCGACGGTCGGATCTCCCGGTACAATCGTTTGAAGTTACGATTTCAAAATACGAACTGTAGCATCGTTATTCGATTTATTTTAATTATATATATATATATAATCCATTCTGGCGCTATTTTTATTTAGATTTGAATTAAACATTCCATACAATCTAACTGTTGGATCTTTGAAGTTGGTGTCGTTGGAAAGATATTTCCGAAGCGAACCCAACGGTTTCGGTTTCGGGAAAATCCGATGGTCGGATCTCCCGCAATAATCGTTTGAAATCAAGGTTTCGAAATATGAACTGCAGCTTCGTTGTTCGATTTATTCTATTTATATATATATATATATATAATTCGTTCTTTGATTTCGAAACCATTTCATTTCATATATGTGATAAAAATGATATTTTTATACAACAAATATTTATTTCAATACATGACTATTTTTAACAATTCATATATATAATAAAAATGTGATTTTTAAAGTCAAAACAATTTACTTCAAATATGATCATTTTATATACTTCCTTTAGATGATAAAAATGTGATTTTTTTGTTAAAACAATTTATTTCAAATACGATTATTTTATATACTTCATCTAGGTGATAAAAATGTGATTTTTATTGTTAAAACAATTTATTTCAAAACATGATTATTTTATATACTTCATACATGCAATAAAAATGTGATTTTTATTGTTAAAACAATCTATTTCAAAAATGTAGATTTTAGCAATTCATATATATTATAAAAATGTGATTTTTATTTGTAAAACGATTTTATTTCATTCATTCGATAAAAAGGTTATTTTTATCGTTCAAACAATTTTATTCCCATCACATGAATATATTTCAATACATGAATATAAATCAAACAAAAAAATATTTCAGAAAATTTCGGATGCATAATGGTAGGGTAGTTAAAAGCGACACCGTCCCGAATACGGCTCCTCGCTCTACCTTAAAGCCTCGCAGCTTTAGACAATGGGGATTTCAATATCTAGTTCGTATGCAGACGAATTTTCCCATATACTAATCCTAATGGGATTTTAACCACAATCAATAATTTTCAATCAATCATTCATGATATTCACCAAATTTCACATCAACTAAATCCAAACAATATCACAACCAATATATATCGTCCATGGTCTATGGACGAGGGGAGTGTGTGTGTGTGTGTATATATATGGATATATGTATATAAATATATATATTAATTTTATTTCAATATATTTCAATATCATTTCAATGCATATATAATTTTTACAACGCATATATAACTTATACATCGCACATACAACTTATACAACGCTTATACATGAGGTGTACAACACTTATATAACTCATACATCGATTGTATAATTTATACATCATCATTCCATATTGTTTATAAATCAGAAATCTCACATTGGGTTCCACTCCTCCAGAAATTGTAGAAGGCTCAGAAAAATATCCGGTCTCTTCTAAAATGTAGAAGACGTCCAAACGAGTCCAATGTCTCTTGTTTCACTGGATTTCGACCACATAGATAAAAGATATGATTTTTATAAGTTTGATCAACTTTGCGATGGCTTTATGGTGTTAAAAACCATTAAAAATAAAACAACAGTACCTTTCACGCCGAGTTTCAAAACTAGGTTTAGGATTTTCTTTCAATCCCTTGCTCGAGGGGCGAATCAGGTTGCGCCACGCTCAAGGGCTCCGAGAGGCGCGAAAAATGAGGTGGGTGCGGTCCTCTTCAATGCAGCGGTCGAGGCGGGAAACTAGTGATTTCAGAGGCTTGAAACTTGATGAAGACGAAGCGATAGGGGGCGAGCTAGGACGGATTTAAAGCCTGGAGGACCCTCTACAAAAACCCCAATAGGGTGTTCAATATTGGTGCATGGATTGGAAGATAAAGAAGAGAGAAGGGAGGAAGCTTTATCATCGTCGCAATGAAGAAGAGTCGGGGAGACAGAAATGAATATGATTGGCCCATATTTTTTTATTTATATATTTTTAAAATCCGAAAATACCCCTTACCACATACGAACTCCAATCCAAACCTAACGACTATCGTCCCCTGCTAAATTCCCTCATTCCGAACACAATGGGATATGTTTCGTAGGACCATTCGACTGTTTCAGTCAGTTTTTCTCCAGATTAATATATAAACCATTCAATATTTGATTTGAACGTACATTTCAATTTGCCGGGGCCACAAACTTATCCTAAAAGTTCCAGAAAAATAAATCTAGCTATGTTTTGACGATACGGTCCCAATAAAACTAGTTTCATTGAATTCTGAGACCGTTTGAAAAATGGCCATTTTCTGATCGATCCAATTTGACTTAAATCAACCAAACACATTTTCATATGCCACGCTCACATATTAACTTCAAAAATTATGGAATTTGAAACCCAGCAATAATTTGATATCCCGGATCCAACAAAAGTGGTTTCATCGAAAACGAACGTCGTTTGCAAAATGACCTTTTTCAAGGGCTATATAAACTCTATAGCGACCTTTCTGAAAATTCATTTGGCCATAACTTTTGATTTTCTCTATGAAATTTCAATTTTTTAGATTCGTTAGAAAGATATTCATAAACAGATTTAAAAATTTTTGGTTTCATTGAAATCCGTATTATTTGCACTTAGTACAGTCAGTAAAATTCGAATTCAAAATTTCAAACTGCCGCGCCATTTCAGGCCTTGTTTTATACTTGAAATAAATATATTTATTCTCCAACATTGATTCAAATAAATTTTTCGTCATTATTATTTAAAATAATTTATTTTAAATATTCAAAATTCACTAAAATACCCAAATTAAAAATTTTAAATTGGTTCTGATTTTCCGGGTTGTTACAAGATTGGTTGAGATGAATGATTTTATGAATATTGATCTAATGTTGGTTTCGTCCTTCAGGGTTGATATTTATGAAATTATTTTCTTACTGGTTTACAGTTAGGAACTAGTGAAGTATGAAATGGAAATTGAAACTAAAAACCCAAGTGAATTAGAATAATTAAACTAGTTGAGTATAAAGATGCGATATAGATCCGCTATTTTGAATACGAGATGAGGGTTCATAGGGTTATAAATAAAATGATTTGAGAATATTAATATATGGAAACTGATATATTATTTTAAAGGCCAAGTGATGTTGTGTACCCAACCAATAGATCCTTTTTTATTTTTATGTTCGTTTATTTGATAGTTAAATAACCGACTATCAAAATTTACCCATACGATTGTTGGTATGGAAAGACTGGGATCGAATTTATATTTGAAAACCATTCCGACCAATAAGTACGAATATGTCGAAGATGATGATCGAGATGGAGCAATTGAAGACCGTAGATCTTCATAAAACAGAAGAGTTATTTATAATCTATGGCTGATCCCTAGAGATATACCGTGATTCTGTCGTGGTTGAAATCTACGGATTGCAAGGACTACTCGCTACTGACGAACATGGTGATTCCTAGGATGTGGTAGGAGGGTGCCTTCGGTTCATCCTATTCCTGAATGACTTGTATGGACTATGTGGGATTCAAAAGTGAATGGTGGCCAGATGTTCTAAAGGAAGTTTATAACCTCAAGCCTCATCAACTGGTAAATGACAAAAATCAGGCTGGCAGCATAGTTCTTTCATTTTCTGTATCTCCACGGACTACGGTGGCTGCAGCCGTAAGGTGACAATATGTTCCATACACTCAACAGAAATGAGTGGTCGGTCATTTGTGGGCCGGGTTGTAAAACGTTCTTGTCGAACCCAGTGTATTCCTCTCTAAAGATACACTATCGGCAGGTGGTTCCATACCTTGTCATAGTCGGAATCCAATCTCCAATAAGCACCGCAGTTTTGATTGTATAATATACATATATATATATATATGCATATATATATATATATATGGAGCGTGAGATGCAAGCGTTCCACTAGCTTGTTATTTATTTGTATTTAAACACTATTATAATATAAGAATAAGATATTGATTTCAAAATGTTTTGGGCTATAGTAAGGTAATAACCATCCATGTTTATGTCTAGACTGGTCTTGCTATTATCCTTTCCTTTCAAAAATGATTTTTCAAAGTTAAACAAGTTATTTTCCATATGAATTTATCATTGAAAGTATTCCAGACTGATCCGGGTGAATTTTGCATTGCTTCAAATGCGCTCGGGTCAGACCGAGTATATTATCAGGTTAGGTATCACTTGCAGCTTCAGAAAAGGAGTTATAGTCGAGATGTATTCCATATATTTACTAGTATAAGTTTATTTTCGATGCGTGTTTTATTGATCTGAATGTATACTCTGATGTTGTAATTATATATATACAATTCTTTTGTATAAAGTATTATTGATTATTATATTTTATCAATTCCGCTGTGAGACTCTGATCTTCTTATTCTTCTATTCTAATATTTCTTTCTTTTTTCTCTTACCGTCTAACTTCTTTCTATTAACTTTCTGGGTTTTCGATACTTGAGTTTGGATACAGGAGGTGTTAGTGTCCGAATTCGAGTGTCGAATTTCCTAGATCGCTACAGTTATAGATGCGCTTTAAACCTTGCTATTTACCGGTACCATAACCATTGTTAAATGAAAACTTTTTTAACATCCATTTCAGAAATATTAACTCAAAAATGTTGATTTGAGTTTTTTCATTTAAACCATGGCAAATGAGACAAAGTAAAAATCAACTTCATGGTGTAAGTGGTAACATACGCTAAAAATGTAGTACAACCATCAACTCTCACTATATAAATAACGATATTATTTGTTTTTGTTAATTATAATGAATAATATTAATACATCAAATGCAAATAATGTGAGATCGAGAACAAAAATAAATAACAATAAATATGCTGTTAAAAGTGCAACAAAGTAATTTTGCGTATGTGGTATAATCTTTTCATGCATATATTAATATTATTGTGTTGATAAGCACGTCAACTGCACAAAAATAATCATATACATAACATAATCTGCCCAAGAAAAGTGCAGAAAAAAGGCTAGTAGCGAAGATCGAGTATGTAGACGTGGGTCGGGCAACATAAATGAGCAGAGTGGACACAAAGTGTGTTAATAGTATGCGAAAAAAGAAAACTGGAATGGGAAGGAAGAGGCATGTAATCACAGACCAATTAGACATGTGGCGTCATTTGGCTAAGTAACACAGAACGTGCACAAGAGGCAAAAAATGCGACTGGAAAGGAAGAAACGTGTGAGAGCAGCGGAGGGTAAACAATTCAAAGGGATAGAGATGTATATCCTGGATATTATTATATGGTTAATAAAACCAACCAGCCATTAAATTTTTAATCCAAAATTGCTTACATGACAACATTCATTTCCCTAATGTTGAACTATATATGCTATAGAGTGTGTGTGTCTATATATATATATATATATATATATATATATATATATATTGTAAACTACTCATGAAAATTTGATGGTGTGGGATACATTACAATCTATTCAAAAAAATAAAAAAAATCTTTGTGTAGGGAACGTTTTATTCGTATATGCTGATAAAGCCTCTAACATACTAAACTTCAACTATTTATAAAAATATCATTGTAGTCTTCTAAAATTTGAATTCAAAACAGTAACAATTACTTTTATACTAGACATCTTAAACAAAACTCATATTTTTTCGGCTATAGAGCCATCACTTACATTAAAGTAGCAAAATTCAAAATAAAAGCACATTACAGATTCAAAATAATGGTTGACAGTTATTTTCACGCCTTCAATCTGATAGCATCTAAATCTCCAATACTAAAAAAGGCGGCAACAACCTTAAACATGCGAATAATACACAACAGTAAAAATGAACAACGGAAATTTTGGTGACCATCAGAGATTTTGAGCGATTAACAATGAACAGAGTTTTCACTCACATACTAACTGCAGGTATCAGAAAGTCTTTGGTTCCATATATTAATTAACTGATTAATTCAAACTAGAGATTTTGGCTTTACACTGACTATCAATTACTATGATACCAACCGTCCATAATGAAAGTGAAATTATTTTTTGAGCAGTGGTTCACTTTGAAGTGCCCGATTATCGAAGATCAACTTCAATAATCTCCAAAATCAAGGAGATCAAAGGATTTACATGTTGAATTCAAGAGACCAGAGAGATCAAAGAGAAGAAGTAGAGATTTTATTATAAAAGAGAAGATTTGTACAAGTTTATAGAAAATATGTACCTTGTAATATGTAATGACCCATTTACAATTCCGGTCCAATTTGAGCTGACCAAAAACACAAGTCCAACCCCAAATTAAACTGAAAATCAGGAAATTAATAGAAAGAAAACAGAGGGTGAGGAAAGATAAGATAGAAATTTAGAATAGAAGAAGAAGAAGAACACAACATCAGAGTAACACGAACCTCACAACGGAATGAATAACATATAAAATATATAACATAACTTGAAATATACATCTGTACTTGAATATACACATCATTATCAAAGTACAGCACTTACAACACAGCGGAATATAATAGCTATATAATTCTGAAGCCTCCTGCTCCAGCTCTTCAATGTATCTGTAAATCCCGACTACTTGACTGCCCGTACAAATTTAGGCACCCAAGAGTTTAGGGAAAACAACAAAGTAAACTCCGGGTCAGTCATGGGACTGATATGAGTAAAACAGTTTAAAACAGTTTGAACACGTAAAACGATATCTCATAAGACCACGCCGTATAACGGAACGGGTTTTTCCCTTATGAGAATCAAAAATATCTTTATATCAAAAACCTTTTGATATTATAATAATGTCTATCAACCACAATATAATAATCATCTAGCAGAAACGCTTTCATCTCACGTTCTACATATATAGTATACAATCAAAACTGCAAGCACGTATTGCGTAATGGATTTCCAACTATGACAAGGTATGGAACCACCTTTCTCTAGTGTACCTCCAGAAAGGAATACACTGGATTCAACAAGAACATCTTGCAACCCGGCCACACATGACCGACCACTCATTTCGCTTGAGTGTATCGAATGTATATCACCAACAGTTGGGATCAGCAACCGTTTCCCGAATGGGACAACATCAACAATAGATTTTTAGAAGTAAATAAAACTCTAGATCAGGTGATTATACACCCTACTTCGGTGCGACCGACTTAGCCATGCCGCCTGCCCAATTTCTGTCATTTACCGGTTGATGAGGCTAGAAGCTACGCTTTATCATCACACCAGATTCACTTTGAATGCCACATTGTCAAATCCATCAAATCACTGATTGACGTCTTCAACCATACATTATGTGTTAGCTAAAAGAAGTTTCCTTCACCGCTTCCACTCTTGGTACGGTTGGAGAAATCAATATACGTGATCGTCTGGAAATACTCTGTCAGACATCCATCCATACAAGTCATCCAGGAACAGGATGAACTGAAGGCACTATTCTGTAAACAAGATAGCCCTTGCATAACTCCGTCTTCAATTTCCTTTGGCACATATGATTCGCAACGCTTATGCCAATACAGAGTGGTTCTTTGGATAATAATCCAACCGGTCTCTCCATATTAACAACGTTAAAATGGTCAAAACTTCGATAGTCTGTGATTTAACTATCGAAGAAAACAGGTGTGCAAACAACGATATTATTTCCAAATGGAAATTTATATCGATCAAACATCATTCAACATTTATCTCTTTATTTCATTAATTTACTTATCTCCTATTTCCCTATATTCAATATTTCTTATTTTCTAAATTTGGAAAATATACGTTATTAACAATGGAAAACATTTCCATTTCTTGTTTTCTTTATTAGAAAACAAATTCTGGTTTCTTATTTGGAAAACATTTCCAAAGCTTCTTCATTGGACTTAGACAGATGTTTAAACAAACCATCGCGATGCCAACTCAAATCATTTCCTTTAATTACTAAGTTCACTTAACCATCCTTTACTATCGAGCCTTAACCATTCCTTAGTTAAAAATGAAGTCAATCAAGTTGGGGTAATACTACCTCTCAGACCTTAACTGAACAACGTTTATAACCTTGAAATAGACAAAGTTCACCCTTCTAATTCTTTAACAACTTCCTTACGTAACTCTCTTTCAAATCTTTCTATTCGATAATTCTTTCCTTCGATAAGATATATTCGATAACTCTATTCAATTTATTCTATTCACTTAACTCTTTTGATTTAACTCTAACTCTATTAACTTAACTCCTATCGAATAAACTATATTCGATAACTCTTTTAATTCTGTTTGAATAAACTATATATTCGATTAACTCCTTTTACTCTATTCGAATAAACTATATTCGATTAACTCCTTTTACTTTCTATTTGAATAAACTATATGCGATTAACTCCTTTTACTTTCTATTCGAATAAACTATATTCGATTAACTCCTTTTACTTTCTATTCGAATAAATTATATTCGATTAACTCCTTTTACTTTCTATTCGAATAAACTATATTCGATTAACTCCTTTTACTTTAACTCTAACTGATTAACTCCAACTAGTTTAACTCTAACTGGATAACTCTAATTGATTAACTCCATCTGGTTTAACTCTTACTGGTTAACTCTAATTGATTAACTCCATCTGGTTAACTCTAACTGGTTAACTCTAACTGGTTTAACTCTAACTGGTTAACTATAATTCGAATAACAAATATTTGATTACTCTATTCAACTGACTCGACTCGACTAACCCCTTTTGAATAACTAATTCGTTCTACTACTTTCGAATACCATATTCGATTTAACTCCTTTCAAATACCATATTCGATTTACTACTTTCGAATGCCGTATTCGATTTAACTCCTTTCGAATACCATATTCGATTTAACTCCTTTATTCTCTTTATAAAGATTTCCTTTTTGACAACATTTATTCATTTTAAAGATTTACTTTTAGTAACGGTTCTCCACTTTAAAATGATTTCCTTCTTATAACAGTTTCCTTTTTATAATGTTTTCCCTTTTTCTAAATATCTCCTATTTATAAATATTCCAATTTATAAATATTTCTTATTTATAAATATTCCGTTTATAAATATTTTATTTTCAAATATCACTTTGAAAATATTCCCTTATCAACATTTCAGTATGTTATGGTATTCAACATATCAAATCACGATGATCAGTATCGTCCAAACACATATAATCGACAACAGAGTATATATCACATCATATATTCACAATATATGAAAAACAACAAAATAACTGTTGAGGAATCGGATTCCTCCAACCTATTTTCCTGCATCACAGATGTTAAACAATATAGATAACATCACTTTCAGTTCCATATGATATATTTTGTTAAACAGAAACAATATAGAAATTCAACTAACTGACTAGCAGTTCAATCAAACAGTCAACACACAGTCAATCAGCCAATATTTAACCGTTCTAAAAATACAACATGAAATTATAAATTGTTCAGGGTTAGTGAGATTTACTCACATTGTCGTTGATCGTTAAATAACGAATAACGATCGTTGATTCAGTTTTGACGTTTGATTATTCCATGAGTCGTAACCAACTCCAGAGTTCTCCAAACCAATCCAAGTACGTAGTTTGTGATCCTATGTTTCCAACGGTATCTCGCGCCATTCTGATAGTAAACTAGTAAGTTATAAATATATTTCTTATAAATACATTACTTAAATTAAACTAACAAATTTTCTTTGAAAGTTGGGCCTTACCACATCTTAATATCACGTTGGCCCAATAACACCCTTAAAACCCAAATGGACCCAGCCTCTCTTGTTTCTTCCCCAAAATGAGAATGTCTTGACTCCCCTTCTTTCCCAAATTAGACCCTTATAGTCTTGATAGCTCCATAGTACATGACCGTCACTACCCATCCGTCAACGTCCCAGTATATAGTGCCACTCATTCAAGCTCAACGCGAACAGTTTTGATTCATCATAGATTCCTTTTCCATTCATACCCAAATTAAAACACCAGACCACCACTTTAATAAACCCAGTTCTTTTGACCATGGCTTTGATCGTGCTCCCCCACTTCCTCGGTGATCGAACGCCTCCACTACCATCGCCGAATAAATCAGTGCCTCACCTTCTACGTTGTCATGTTTTAAAATGATCCCAATCCTCATTGAAACTGCGTCTTCCCGAATCCATACTCACCCAACTTCCATCTCCCCGCAGCAACCATTGACATCACCGACACCCCCAAGTGCCAACATCTTCTTCCCAACTTTGCGAAGACACCTCCAATCAGACAAAATGGCTTCAGCCCATCACCGTGTTAAACCCAAAGACCCAAAACCCATGGAAAACCCATGACCCGCCAAACCATCTTCGATAGCTCTAAAACCACCATCTAGGAAAAACATCGATCAATGTTTTCATCGAAATTCCTCAAACGATGTACGCAGATGCGGACTCCGACGCTGAATCCAAATATCCCCATGAAATCATGCACTGAATGCTCAAACTTTGAAAATGTTTACCCCTAACCAACGCTGCAACATTCGAAATCCAAGAGGAAGCATCGAGCTTCAGGATTCTCACACCAGAAAGCCCCTTTTCTTTGTGAGCACAAATATATATGTTTTAGAATTTTAAAAGAATTAATGTGATTTTCCATTGATTTTTGAAGCTCACGTTTTGAGCAAGAGAGATGGCGGCTTGAGATTTTTGCTGCGTTGACCAAGGAGAATGAAGTGTAGGGTCAGAGGGATAAATGAGGGGTATTTATAGTGAATTCTAGATATTTTAGGTATTTTTAGTTTTCTATTTTATATCTGTTTTTGTCCTCTAAAATTCGTGCGACCACACACGATACCCAAAAATCACCAAACTGGACATGCAGCTAGAGTTCGACATTACCGTCCCAACGAAACTGGTTTCGTCGAATTCCGAGGTCGTATGAAAAACTGGCTACTTTTAAAGCTCTGAATGACACATTTAAATATATAAATATATCTAAATATAATTAAATTAAATATTTATAAATAAATATTATCGTATATATTCACAGTGGAATACCATACAGCTCTAGAATATTCCTATATGAATTTCTAACTTGATATTCACTTCTGGGTCAACCCGATATTCGATTTATATTGAAATTCCTTTTTAAAATATAAATAATTCCTTTATAAATTATAAAGGAATTCCACAACGACTTTTCTAAAATTTGATTTGGACATGCATCAAAATCTACACGATGAAATCCCGATTTTTCTCTTCCACTAGAAAGATATACCCCACCAGCTCCACACGTTTCTTATTTCACAGAAATCCGGCTTAAAACGAATCTTGTACATTCAGTTGAAGTTCGAATTGCCAATTTACGAACTGCAGCGTCATTTCAAGCTCGATTTTAATTATAATATAATTATATGTTCAAACTGTCGTTTAAATAATATATTCGTTATTCTAATTCAATTCTAAACTGAATTAAATATCACAGATGATCCGGTTCACACCATATCGTCATTTCAGCCAATTCTGATTATTTCAGAATTAAATATATTATTTAATTTATTATTTTAATTAAATATTCATCATTATTTAATTCCACGACCATTAAATTCTCTAAATCACTATTTATATAATTAAATAAATTAGTTATAATACCTCTGCCAATGCGGGTCATTACAATCTTTCCCACTTAAAATAATTTCGTCCTCGGAATTGCTAAAAGGTAGAGGACGACCCTATCGACTGGTTAGAACATTTTTGTTCACTTCTTAACTCTAGTTTCCAACTAGGCCAATTTAAATTCAATTAAATTGTTAATTAATTCTTATCAACGAAATTTTTTGAAAATCCTGAAAATTTTCTAACACTATAACTTTTCAAAAAAAATCGCCAGTACCTCCTTTGTACTGGTCAATCGGTCAAACCACCACTCGCCTCTCTGGGCCATCTCCAACCCAAAAGAAAATCAAACAGCCAAGCGGCTTGCTAATTCGGCTCATAAACCTTATATCCAATAGAAATATAAACTTGTACTTTTTGTCGACATATCATTATATCCTTTCCACCTGTTATCAATTCAGCAGATACAAGGGTCATCCCAATCAAATTCCAATCTGCTTTTATCCACAACACCACCATTCGCTTATATCCAAGTCACTCATTTCAACTCGAGTGTCTTCTCTATTCCCAACTCTTAACTTGATTATCCTATTACACTTCAAATTTGAATCTCACAATCCAATTTGTCTTGATATCATTCTAATTCAACCTCAGTTACCACTTTACTGGCTTTACTTTAATTAAATTTTGCTTTCACAAATTTCTGTTAAATTTGTTTTTAATTCAAACAGTCTTTCCCTGGGAGTTTTTTTTAACAGTTTACTCTTTTCAAAAATCAAATTTTCCGTTTGAACATGTCACTGAGCCCTTAATTAATATTCCATTAGTTAAATCACTTCTCTATTTCTTTACCAATATTTGTTAACCAAATATTTTCAATAACCATATTGGCCTTTTATGTTATTTGGAAAACATTTCTGAATATCGCCTTCCTTTATTTTCTAAACTTTAGAAAATATATGCTATTTAAAATTGGAAAATATTCCAATTACTTATCTCTTTTTCGATCTCGTTTATTCCTATACTTAGGAAATATTCTTTATTATATTTCCAAGCTTACACTTATTTGGGTTAAAACGGATGTTGTGTAAAACATCGTTACGACAACCCAAATACTATATTCAACTAACTCTTATTCAACATTGATCTTCGAGCCTGAAATCTTACTATTTATTTGTTAATAATGAAATCAATCAAGTTGGGGTATAACTACCTCTCAGAACTTGACTGAATAACATTTATAACGTCAAAATAGATATGACTACTTACTCGAATAATCAATACCATACAACTACTTATTCACTTTTAAACACGTATATGCTTCCTCTTTCTATTCTTACTAGATTTTATTCTTAGTCTTCCTTTTTGATTTTACTATTCTATTTTTAAGTTCGCTTCCTTATCGACTTCTATATATATATATATATATATATATATATATATATCGATACATTGATTTCTAACTATCAAATTATCTTAAAAGTATTCTAACTCCTTAAATTCTCGGAAAAATTCGCCATAACCTCCTTTGTACCAGGAGCATCGGGATATTTCAAATAGCCTCCCATGGCCCACACCAATCCAAAAGAAAAAGAAAAAGCCAAGCGGCTAGCCGATACGGCGCATAAAATCTCATATATGAATTAAATACATACCTTTTCGTCGAGCATTCTATTTATATACCTTCATACCTTATCCATACATATCTCATGTATATTTATACCTGCCCAATCTATTTTAACTATACATGATCGTTTTAACTCAATTCGTTAATTAATTTGTTAATTAACTCTTTAATCTATTTGACTTTTATATTTGAACATGACATGTTCAAATATATTTAACTTGCTTATTAACTAATTTGAATCCAAATTTAAAATTTAAGTTCTATATTCGATTTCGAATATCCATTTACAAATCCAATTCACCTTTCAAAGTTCAACTTCAAACTCAAAACTCGATTAACTAATTCCTCTTCGACTTTGTTAATTCTATTCAAATTTTATATCACTTCTATTATTCAAATCTATATATCAAACTACTATTCTAATTCTATATATCAAATTCTATAGTTTAAATTCCATTTGAATTCTATATTCAAATTCCATTTCACCTTCGATATTCAAATCCTATAATTGAATTCCTTTATATTTTCTATATTCAAATTCTATTTCAATTCCATTGAATTTCTATATTCAAATTCCATTTCACTTTCGATATTCAAATCTATATTTGAATTCCATTTGAATTCTATATTCAAATTCCATATTTGAATTCCATTTGAATTTCTATATTCAAATTCCATATTTGAATTTCTATATTCAAATCCCATTTCACTTTCGATATTCAAATCTATATTTGAATTCCATTTGAATTCTATATTCAAATTCCATATTTGAATTCCATTTGAATTTCTATATTCAAATTCCATATTTGAATTCTCTTATTTAAATTCTATGTTTGTATTTCCTTTATTCAAATTATACATTCAATTCTATATTATAAATCCTATTTTGAAATTCAACACAACTTGTCTTTCCCAAAACAAAATCAAAACAGTATCTCTGGTCGTAATTCGTCACTTACAACTCGAAAATGAATACTGATGATGTAGCTGTCATCATCAGAATCTATTTCCTAGGGATCAAAGTGAGTTCAATACTATAAAACCATTTCTAAACATTTCCACTTTGAAATTCATTTCAAAATATAATTCACACTGCTTGTAAAACAATTTAAAATCTCCAAGAATCTTAAATTTTCCTTATTTTTAATCCAAATCCATTTACAAACACTTATCCAATTTTCTGGAATTTTAATTCAATTTCTGGTGTAAATTTCAGATTTAACTCATCTGATTTCACGTATTTCACTTATATGAATTCTGATTGGTTATTCACATAACCATTTAATTTATAATCTTACTCGATTATAATGTCAACCAATATATCCAATATACTATAATTTTGATATATATATCTTCTCTATATCAAAATATAATTTGGGTAAAATTATTTCATTTACCCTCTTTTCAAAACATACCATGACGGTTCATCGTATTCGAGTGTTTACAAAAACCCTACCGATACAGTGGATCAAACTGATCGACCAGAACTCATAAACAACTCAACCAATAATTTTCTCCATAATATAAAACAAATTTTTATATCAATAAAAAATACATTCACTCGTATATATACACTCAACTCAATCTAGGGTATTACTAACCCAATCTCTACCGAGTCACGCCACAGAGCCAAGTTAATCAATTAACCTAAGCTCTAATACCAATTGTAATGACCAATTTACAATTTCGGTCCAATTTGAGCTGACCAATAACACAAGTCCAACCCCAAATTAAACTGAAAATCAGGAAATTAATAAAAAGAAAACAGAGGATGAGGAAAGATAAGATAGAAACTTAGAATAGAAGAAGAAGAAGAACACAACATCAGAGTAACACGAACCTCACAGCGGAACGAATAACATATAAATTATATAACATAACTTGAAATATACATCTGTACTTGAATATACACATCATTATCAAAGTACAACACTTACAACACAGCGGAATATAATAGCTATATAATTCTGAAGCCTCTTGCTCCAACTCTTCAATGTATCTATAAATCCCGACTACTTGACTGCCCGTACAAAATTAGGCACCCAAGAGTTTAGGGAAAACAACAAAGTAAACTCCGGGTCAGTCATGGGACTGGTATGAGTAAAACAGTTTAAAACAGTTTGAACACGTAAAACGATATCTCATAAGACCACGCCGTATAACGAAACGGGTTTTTCCCTTATGAGAATCCAAAATATCTTTATATCAAAAACCTTTTGATATTATAATAATGTCTATCAACCACAATATAATAATCATCTAGCAGAAACGCTTTCATCTCACGTTCTACATATATAGTATACAATCAAAACTGCAAGCATGTATTGGGTAATGGATTTCCAACTATAACAAGGTATGGAACCACCTTTCGCTAGTGTAACTCTAGAAAGGAATACACTGGGTTCAACAAGAACATCTTACAACCCGGCCACACATGACCGACCACTCATTTCGCTTGAGTGTATCGAATGTATATCACCAACAGTTGGGATCAGCAACCGTTTCCCGAATGGGAAAGCATCAACAATAGATTTTTAGAAGTAAATGAAACTCTAGATCAGGTGAATATACACCCTACTTCGGTGCGACCGACTTAGCCATGCTGCCTGCCCGATTTCTGTCATTTACCGGTTGATGAGGCTAGAAGCTACGCTTTATCATCACACCAGATTCACTTTGAATGCCACATCATCAAATCCATCAAATCACCGATTGACGTCCTCAACCATACATTATGTGTTAGCTAAAAGAAGTTTCCTTCTCCGCTTCCACTCTTGGTACGGTTGGAGAAATCAATATATGTGATCGTCTGGAAATACTCTGTCATACATCCGTCCGTACAAGTCATTCAGGAACAGGATGAACCGAAGGCACTATTCTGTAAACAGGATAGCCCTTGCATAACTCCGTCTTCAATTTCCTTTGGCATATATGATTCGCAACGCTTATGCCAATACAGAGTGGTTCTTTTGATAATAATCCAACCGGTCTCTCCATATTAACAACGTTAAAATGGTCAAAACTTCGATAGTCTGTGATTTAACTATCGAAGAAAACAGGTGTGCAAACAACGATATTATTTCCAAATGGAAATTTATATCGATCAAACATCATTCAACATTTATCTCCTTATTTCATTAATTTACTTATCTCCTGTTTCCCTATATTCAATATTTCTTATTTTCTAAATTTGGAAAATATACGTTATTAATAATGGAAAACATTTCCATTTCTTGTTTTCTTTATTAGAAAACAATTCTGGTTTCATATTTGGAAAACATTTCCAAAGCTTCTTCATTGGACTTAGACAGATGTTTAAACAAACCATCGCGATGCCAACTCAAACCATTTCCTTTAATTACTAAATTCACTTAACCATCCTTTACTATCGAACCTTAACCGTTCCTTAGTTAAAAATGAAGTCAATCAAGTTGGGGTAATACTACCTCTCAGACCTTAACTGAACAACGTTTCTAACATTGAAATTGACAAAGTTCACCCTTCTAATTTTTTAACAACTTCCTTACGTAACTCTCTTTCAAATCTTTCTATTCGATAATTCTTTCCTTCGATAAGGTATATTCGATAACTCTATTCAATTTATTCTATTCACTTAACTCTATTGATTTAACTCTAACTCTATTAACTAAACTCCTATCGAATAAAGTATATTCGATAACTCTTTTAATTCTATTTGAATAAAATATATATTCGATTAACTCCTTTTACTCTATTCGAATAAACTATATTCGATTAACTCCTTTTATTTTCTATTCGAATAAACTATATTCGATTAACTCCTTTTACTTTCTATTCGAATAAACTATATTCGATTAACTCCTTTTACTTTAACTCTAATCGATTAACTCCAACTGGTTTAACTCTAACTGGTTAACTCTAATTGATTAACTCCATCTGGTTTAACTCTTACTGGTTAACTCTAATTGATTAACTCCATCTGTTTAACTCTAACTGGTTTAACTCTAACTGGTTAACTCTAATTCGAATAACAAATATTCGATTACTCTATTCAACTGACTCGACTCGACTAACCCCTTTTGAATAACTAATTCGATTTACTACTTTCGAATACCATATTCAATTTAACTCCTTTCGAATACCATATTCGATTTACTACTTTCGAATACCGTATTCGATTTAACTCCTTTCGAATACCATATTCGATTTAACTCCTTTATTCTCTTTATAAAGATTTCCTTTTTGGCAACATTTATTCATTTTAAAGATTTACTTTTAGTAACGGTTCTCCACTTTAAAATGATTTCCTTCTTATAACAGTTTCTGTAACACCCCGAATTTCGGTTAATGCTAAAATTCACTAATTGCAGAATAAATAATCTCAGATGTGAGAATTGGGGGAAATGGGCTGCGTCACTTTGTTCGTCTCGGAAAAATACGCAGAATAGAGTCCGAAATTTTGTAAATCGGAGTCCGTATGGCCCAGTTAAGGCCCAATGAAGTTTGCAGAAAATTCAAAGCTAAAAACAGATTTGAAAATTCAAATTCAGATTTTAAAATAGAACCAGCGGGGCCAGGCGGGAAAGTTCCCGCCCTAGCCATGTCGACAGGGCTGTCGACAGGCCTGTCGACTGGGGGGTCGACTTGCCTGTCGACACGGCGTGTCGAGCCAGAGGGCCTGGGTGCACCAGGTCTGGTTTTCTGGCTAGGGCTGGGCTGGATTCTAGAGATTTCCTAAATCTGACGGACCTAATCTAACCTAGGGCTAATCCTATGGTCTAAAACACACCCTAATCCTATAAATACACCCTAATGCAAGCCTAATCCATACTAAAAATAGAAATGATGCCATCATGCCGCCAAAATCAAACTTAAGAGGAGCCTCCACTAGCTTATGAAGAAAGTTGCAAGCTAATCAACCTCTAATCATCACCATCTTCAAATATAGCAACTAGTTCTACTTCATAAGTTTGCTAATCTTGGTTTTGGTGAGTTTCTATCACTTTAATAGCCAATTGCTAAATTAAGTAGATGAGATATGATGAGATCATGCGGTTTTGTATGCGGATTAGTGGGTTTTGAGTCATATGATATGATGTTAGTTTGCTAATCTATGTTTAATGTTAACCCTATGTTTATGCAAGTTAAGTATGTGGGTTTATGCAAGATAAGTGGTGGGTTTTATGCATGTTAAGTATTTGATTTTATGCATGCTAAGTATTTGATTTTATGCATGCTAAGTATTTGATTTTATGCATGCTAAGTACTTGATTTCATGCATGCTAAGTATTTGATTTTATGCATGCTAAGTGTTTGGGTTTATGCATGCTAAGTACTTGATTTCATGCATGCTAGATGGTTGGTTTTATGCATACCTTATGACATGCAAGTTCACCCTTTGTGTAACCTATGAACACATATGCAAGTTAGTCTCTTTTTATGATATGCATAGCATATGCGAGTTTGCCTTTGTGATGTGACATGATATGCAAGTTTATATGCAAGATTCATGTGCAAGTTAGTCTCTTTTTATGATATGCATAACATGTGCAAGTTTGCCTTTGTGATATGACATGGTATGCAAGTTCATATGCAAGTTTTATGCAAGTTTATATGCAAGTTCATATGCAAGTTTTATGCAAGTTTATATGCAAGTTCATATGCAAGTTTTATGCAAGTTTATATGCAAGTTCATATGCAAGTTTGTCTCTTTTTATGATGTGCATAACATATGCAAAGTTGTCCCTATGTACGACGTGTTATGTAAACGAATTACGTGGGAAACGATGGGGTTAATATGCATGATTATAAAAAGGTGTAAAGTTGTTATGATTAAGCATAACATAAAATGAATGGACATAATTGGGAATTTACCTATTAAGTTAGGTCTACCCACATTATGGAGTTGGGAATTTACCTATTAAGTTAGGTCTACCCATACTATGGAATTGGGAATTTACCTATTGAGTTAGGTCTACCCATATTCTTAAAAATGTGTAATTAATTAGGGATAATTAATTATGGGGGTGATTAATTAGGTGTAATTAATCAACTAAGACACGAGGTTGGACTCTTTTGTAGCGGAAGTCTGCCCGGAACCGACCGGCCATCCAGCGGCTACAAATGATTGGCCCAATGTGAGAGGTCTTAGTCGTAAATTAAATACGTGATTAAAGTAAAGACACGAGGTTAGACCCTTTTTATGACAGAAGTCTGCCCGGAACCAACCGGCATATCCAGCAGTCATAAAAGATGGTCTAATGTGAGAGGTCTTTATGAGGTCATGATCTTAATTAATTAATTAAGAAACACTTAACCATATTACCATGTAGAGGGACATGAGGGGTTAAGTGGGTGCCTTGGGTGGCATATGGAAATCTAGTGGGTTGCCTTGGGTGGCAATAGAAAATACGATTAGAATACTTAACCAAGTGGAAACATGTAATTAAACATGATTAAAGGGTTAAGTGGGGTGCACTAGAAAAAGGGACAAGCTTAGGTGGGTAGCTTGTGGGGGCCCATTTCAACCAGTAACCCATATGTATCTTATTGGGCTCGACCCATGTCGAGGACGGGACACGCGTACTGGGCTTGACTAAAAGAGGCCAAAACGGGTTAGCGGTGGCAACGCAAGTCCAACGGGTTTCATATGCGTGTGTGGACCCGGGCTGGTAGGTAAGACGTTGTTGCATCGTGTAGATATAAGCCGTGCACCGTTAATTATATCGGGTTGCCACTTTGGGGAGTGATACACCCCACTGTGGGGCCGGCACGGGTATCTACGGTAGGGAGCCGATCATTTGGGAGTGGTGGGTACACCTAGTGGAGATAGGGGCAGACGGCACCTATGTAGTCAGCTAGGGGTACACGAAACTACTGGGTAAATTTTCTAAGTCCTTGGGAGGGATCAACCTTTAAGTAGGAATGACTGGTGTGGTGCAGTGTAGTAATTATCCTTGGGTGGGTAAATGCGTCCTTACGGTTATCTTAGTTTATCCTAAGTCCACCAAGCTGCTTAGGGTAGCCATTCATCCCCAGACACTACCGTATATCAAGTTTATGTCTTCTCTGGTTACTTTAATGATTGTATTGTTAAAGTTATAGGACTCGCTCAGACTTATGTCTGACCCCGTTGTTTTTATCTTTTTTTCCAACCCTCAGGTTCTCAGAGTGGGCCCAGTACGAGTGGGCTTTGATCAGGCTGCTTTTATTACTCTCTTGGAGCTTGGACCCTAGATGTAGAGCTCAGCTTACCCTTTTTCTTTTATGGCTATCAGTTCATGTATTGGGATTATGTATCTTTATTTAGCAAAGAATGGATATTTGTACTTAACTCTTATTATGGTTTTGTGATGTAACCAGACATGTTTTACTTTCCGCTGCATTGAAATGTTGTTTTAAACTTTCAAGTATTACTTATATCTGTCTTGCTGTAATTTCTCTGTTCTATATTCACTAAAATACTCCGCCGATGTTATGGCATTCCCTTAGAGAGTGACCGTAGCGGGTGTGGGGTGTTACAGTTTCCTTTTTATAACGTTTTCCCTTTTTCTAAATATCTCCTATTTATAAATATTCCAATTTATAAATATTTCTTATTTATAAATATTCCATTTATAAATATTTTATTTTCAAATATCACTTTGAAAATATTCCCTTATCAACATTTCAGTATGTTATGGTATTCAACATATCAAATCACGATGATCAGTATCGTCTAAACACATATAATTGACAACATATTATATATCACATCATATATTCACAATATACGAAAAACAATAAAATAACTGTTGAGGAATCCAGTCGGATTCCTCCAACCTGTTTCCCTGCATCACAGATGTTAAACAATATAGATAACATCACTTTCAGTTCCATATGATATATTTTGTTAAACAGAATCAATATAGAAATTCAACTAACTGACTAGCAGTTCAATCAAACAGTCAACACACAGTCAATCAGCCAATATTTAACAGTTCTAAAAATACAACATGAAATTATAAACTGTTCAGGGTTAGTGAGATTTACTCACATTGTCGTTGATCGTTAAATAACGAATAACGATCGTTGATTCAGTTTTGACGTTTGATTATTCCATGAGTCGTAACCAACTCTAGAGTTCTCCAAACCAATCTAAGTACGTAGTTTATGATCCTATGTTTCCAACGGTATCTCGCGCCATTCTGATAGTGAACTAGTAAGTTATAAACATATTTCTTATAAATACATCACTTAAATTAAACTAACAAATTTTCTTTGAAAGTTGGGCCTTACCACATCTTAATATCACGTTGGCCCAATAACACCCTTAAAACCCAAATGGACCTAGCCTCTCTTGTTTCTTCCCCAAAATGAGAATGTCGTGACTCCCCTTCTTTCCCAAAGTAGACCCTTATAGTCTTGATAGCTCCATAGTACATGACCGTCACTACCCATCCGTCAATGTCCCGGTATATAGTGCCACTCATTCAAACTCAACACGAACAGTTTTGATTCATCGCTGATTCCATTGCCACTCATACCCAAATTAAAACAACAGACCACCACTTCAATAAACCCAGTTCTTTTGACCGTGCTCCCCCACTTCCTCGGTGATCGAACGCCTCCACTACCATCGCCGAATAAACCAGCGCCTTACCTTCTACCTTGTCATGTTTTAAAATGATCCCAATCCTCATTGAAACTGCGTCTTCCCCAATCCATACTCACCCAACTTCCATCTCCCCGCCGCAACCACTGACATCACCGACACCCCCAAGTGCCAACATCTTCTTCCCAACTTCACGAAGACACCTCCAATCAGACAAAATGGCTTCAGCCCATCACCGTGTTAAACCCAAAGACCCAAAACCCATGGAAAGCCCATGACCCGCCAAACCATCTTCGACAGCTCTAAAACCGCCATCCAGGAAAAACATCGATCAATGTTTTCATCGAAATTCCTCAAACGATGTACGCAGATGCGGACTCTGACGCTGAATCCAAATATCCCCATGAAATCATGCACTGAATGCTCAAACTCTGAAAATGTTTAACCTTAACCGACGCTGCAATATTCGAAATCCAAGAGGAAGCATCGAGCTTCAGGATTCTCATACCAGAAAGCCCCTTTTCTTTGTGAGCACAAATATATATGTTTTAGAATTTTAAAAGAATTAATGTGATTTTCCATTGATTTTTGAAGCTCACGTTTTGAGCAAGAGAGATGGCGGCTTGAGATTTTTGCTGCGTTGACCAAGGGGAATGAAGTGTAGGGTTAGAGGGATAAATGAGGGGTATTTATAGTGAATTCTAGATATTTTAGGTATTTTTAGTTTTACCATTTCATATCTGTTTTTGTCCTCTAAAATTCGTGCGACCACACACGATACCCAAAAATCACCAAACTGAACATGCAGCTAGAGTTCGACATTACCGTCCCAACGAAACTGGTTTCGTCGAATTCCGAGATCGTATGAAAAACTGGCTATTTTTAAAGCTCTGAATGACCCATTTAAATATATAAATATATTTAAATATAATTAAATTAAATATTTATAAATATATATTATCGTATATATTCACAGTGGAATACCATATAGCTCTAGAATATTCCTATATGAATTTCTAACTTGATATTCACTTCTAGGTCAACCCGATATTCGATTTATATTGAAATTCCTTTTTAAAATATAAATAATTCCTTTATAAATTATAAAGGAATTCCACAGCGACTTTTCTAAAATTTGATTTGGACATACATCAAAATCTGCACGACGAAATCCCGATTTTTCTCTTCCACTAGAAAGATATACTCCACCAGCTCCACACGTTTCTTGTTTCACAGAAATCCGACTTAAAACGAATCCTGTACATCCAGTTGAAGTTCAAATTGCCAATTTACGAACTGCAGCGCCAATTCAAGCTCGATTTTAATTATAATATAATTATACGTTCAAACTGTCGTTTAAATAATATACCTGTTATTCTAATTCAATCCTAAACTGAATTAAATATCACAGATGATCCGATTCACACCATATCGTCATTTCAGCCAATTCTGATTATTTCAGAATTAAATATATTATTTAATTTATTATTTTAATTAAATATTCATCATTATTTAATTCCACGACCATTAAATTCTCTAAATCACTATTTATATAATTAAATAAATTAATTATAATACCTCTGCCAATGCGGGTCATTACATAATACTAACAATCGTAATGAGATCCCTCTTCAAAATGGACGTAGGTCAGATCTGATGCCGAACCACTATAACTCCCTCTCTTTTTACTGTTTTTGTGTTTGTGGTTGCCCCTAATCTTAATCTAGACAATTTGAAAGTGTGCAAACACTTTTCGGGGTGTTAGTGTTCATTTATGACATTAACACATATGTTGAGGAGCAACCATTAAAGGCCTCCATCGTAAAATAAAAATCACAGCATAGTGAAAATCAAACCCAAGAAATGTTGCAGTCTTACAAAATATTATGTGCCATAATTTGATTAATTTGACAAGTTATGATGCAAACAGTAAGAAAACAAGACCTACATATTAAACGCGAGTACCTAAAGCAAGAGATCTTCCATTGGTGCTTAGTAATCTCAACTTGTAGACTCAGATATAAAGTTGGGGAGTGGAGTTCGATAACTTTAGCCAACAACTCTGAATTTGATTAGTATGACAAAGTTATGATGTAGACAATAAGAACAATAGGGCCTACACAAAAAATAGTGCTTAAAGCAAGAAACCTTCCGTTGTTGCTTTCTATTCTGAACTTGTAAACTAAATACAAAGCTGGGGAGTGCAATTCGATAACTTTAACCAGTAACTCTGAATTTGAAAATTAAGGTTGAACTTATTCGTACATCATCATTTTTCTACCTATTAGTTTCTCAACTCGCCGAATTATTTTGAATAATTATGAGGAAGGTTCAGATGCAAACATAGTTCAACTCGTCAGTACATCCAACTTTAGTGAAGTTGGGTATTTATAATCATCCATAAATCTTTCTTCCTGACCAAATATTTGTTCTGTTATGTATATTATAAATTAAAAAAAAAACTAACGAGAGAATGAACTATTACTTACACTCTCCCTATGTCGTTCACCCAAACACGTTATGTGCACACAAAAAACAAACTAATAGAAAAATAGAATAAAAATAGAAACTTGTCTATAAAATTTAAACACAAAAAATGGAAGAAAGGTGGAAGAAGCGAAGGTGAAATAAAACATCCGTATAATATTTGTAATCAAACATAAGTTAAAGCATGTATAACAAACCTGCCCAAATCTTGAAACCTATTTTCTGGTCATATAAATTGGAAGAATTGCATCGTCTAATCCCCAAGGGAAAAATTGGTTCTGCAAACCAAGTTCACTACTAGAAGGAGACTGAAATAGAACCGAAATTTTCCGATGCCATTGCGATGCCAAAAAACGGAGGGACCAAAAAGGCGTTGAAAAGTTGTAAATCTGAACAATATCGTCGAAACGTCGTAGGAGCTTTTCGACGTCATTACGGCATCATTTATTTATCCAATAAAACTTATAAAGGCACTGAAAGACATCGGAATGGCATCGAAAATTTTGATACCATTGCGACGTCATTCATTCATTAAAAAATAATATAAAGGCACTAAAATGACGTCAGAACTTTTCGACGCCATTGCAGCGTCATTTACTCAATCACTAAAAATTATAAAGACATCGAAAGGGAGTCGAGATATGCCGACGTCACTCAAACGCTGGATTTATTCAAACATAAAGAACTAAATTATGTTTTAATGATTGTAACACTACTAGATAAAGAGTTAATTTCCGATGGCAATTAGCGACTTCATGACGGCGCGGTGAGAAAGCGGCTTCGCTAAATTTATAAACGTCATTATAATGTTATTAAGACACCTCTAAGGCATCAATAATTACGGGCGTTTTTGTGACTCTACACTAAACATTTGTAGAATTTGTTGGGCGTTTCCTTTGTGATGCTCAGAATGTTAAGACGGGGCAATAAGACTGTAACTAGCAGCATAATACAGGTCCACATCCAAAATAAAGGCAAACAATCCTTCATTAATTTAAATCTAAATCAACGATCCAAAGACCCTCACTTCATCTATCTTTGTCTTGTTCTGCAGCCTATAATATTCGTTCATAAGAAATACTTCATCGAGATAAGATCCCCAAATTAAAAATCATTTCAAAGCCATAGTTAATCTTAACAATGTCCGTACCAAACAGGTGCCCACCTCTACCCCTCCATCCTTGATCTTGCACAATTCTCTGCGCTCGTCTGCACCAAGTTTCCCATCCTCGATTCTCAATCCTCATCGTTGACGCCAATACTAGCCACCTCTCCTCGTTTCTTGTAGTTTCTGTCATCCTTGATGCCAAGATCAGTGATTTGGATCTCGCGATAGGGTCTTACATCTGTAAATCTCTACCTATATATAGCCAAGAGCAACGAACTCATGCGAGGAGCACATGACTTAAGAATCCAGCATGTGGAAGTTTCTCTCAACCGCGCAGGTATGTACTTTCCTGGGTAGGAGAAATAATACAACTCTTAAGAATATTGAAGAATAAATATGATTTCTTGGATGATAAATAGAAAACAACCAAGTCACGGAGCTGAAGAGGAAATAAATCATAGTTCAAAACAAAATGGAACAATCTGAGCAAGATTTATAATTTCGTTTTCTTCTGAAATATAACAAATGTCTTGAAGGTTGTTCGTCTAGAATTGAAAAAATGGTACTGTGTATGAATGGGGAAAAAACCTAAATATTGTTTCGTCTAGGTTTGAAAAACTCGAACTGTGTATGAATGAAGGAAAAATGTATCGCATCAATAACTCTCTTTTTCAACCTAAAAGATACTTATGTTACCTTTTAGAAAGGTGAATGACATTACGTCCATTATATCTCCTTCAACTCGAGCAAGGTTATATTGACTACCATTTTCATCTTTTGTCGTTTTCCATTATTTCAGCTCATTTTTGCAAAAATTAGAAATCAGTGAATTTAATCTGTATAATCCTTAACCACATATTATCAGTCTAATAGATTTTCTACATGGCTAAAATCAGCCATGTTATCATTGTCGGTCAAAATTGGTTTTCAAAAATGTTCGAAGATGCACACATCACTATTTTAAGCTACTTAAATTTAACTTTTGCTAGTGGTGCTGTAGGAAATATAATTTCTTGAATAAAGCCACACGACTTAGGATCAAGAAGTACGCATTTCTATGTTTACATTAGCAGAAGGCGTATTATTATTGGTAATTACCGTTAAGATTATTAAGTTGAATAGGCAAGTAACTATTGTTGATTGCAGCAGACTTCGTAATTTGTTTATTCTATTGAATTTCCTGTTGTCTCTGTTATTTTGTTTTCTTGGTTGGAACTTTGTTTTGTTGTGATGAATGGGATAAACGTAATGCATAAGACATATGTTAATGAGTTTGTAAAAGCATGATTATATTTTTCATTTCTAGCTCCGATATTCATCGTTTACTCCTTACACATAAACCAAATAATGAAATTCATATTTTTTTTAGTTTTCTATCTAAACAAGTCCTAACAGATATAAATTAATATTTTCAGTTTTAAGCACTTCCCTAAAAGAACCATTTTGGAATTCGAACATCAAAATCCAGTATTCTTAGCCTTACAATGCTCATCGTCGCTGGTGCTGTTGAACATATCGTTAGAGCAGCACGTTTGACCTATGGTCTGATCCCAAGAAGCATGGTCATGTCAAGGCATCCTCGATACCGCGATTATGGACTCATATTCTTGCTCCTCATAGTTGTGTCCAGTTTCAATTGTGTGTTGTCCTTGCTTTCTTCCTTTTGTAGCCAGGCCCAGTCTGTGGCTCCAACTCATTCAGCATGAATGTAAGTTCCTTTGCACTATATTTGATTTCTAGCTACAAAGTTTGTTCAGAACGTTAAATTTTTAGTTAACTGTATTTAACTAATCCGAATGATTGAAACATTTAGATGAATTTATATTAATAATATTATCATCCACCGTTATATCGTATGCATACATCAATAAAAAATATTTTTTACAGATAGTCCTCTCTGAAGTGATAATATTGCTGCTATTGTTCTTGGGTAAGCATTCTTTAGTTAAACTCTATTTGGTTAGTTTAATCTTATACTATACTGTAATATATGTATTGTTCTTGGCTATGCATTTTTGAGTTTAACAATTTTAGCTAGTTTAATCTTGTACCATGTCATAAACCGAAGTACTGTTCTTAAACCATGCTTTACTGTTAACTCCATTTAGATAACTTAAACCTAAAAGTATTGTTTCTTTTTCCATGGAATATGATTATGATTCTTTATGTTCTTTCTCAAAATCTATTTGATTTTCCTTGTGAAAAACTAGTTGAATTACTTCAAATAATGTAGAGGTTAAATCACATTCTACCCATTTTCATCAAATTTTATTGATACGTACATACTCCCACAAGTTATCTGAAAGCACAGTTATTCTATCTTGATTTAACCGTAATTCGTATTTCTATCGTTATCCATAAATGTAACTTATCATGCGAATAAAATTCTAATGATTTAAAATGAAGTAAGGAAACTAGATTTGCATGATAACAAAACCAAATAAAAGGCTCTTAGAGCTGTGTCTGATATTCCGATTATTTTTATTCTCTTGCACACTGTATTCTCATTGTAGAAAATTACAAGGGACTCTTAGAATTCATTATATATTTTATAAACAGAATCATCATAACCATATTAATTCTTTGGAGTATCACTGCTGTACGTACTTCAACCAGCTATAAACAAAATCATCAGAACAAAATTTTCTCCTTGAATATTATATATATAGCTAAATATATTTCCATCAGCTGGATAAATTCATGAGAATATGACGTTTATATTCTTGATCACTACGATTACATGCATTTATCAGATTAATGGACATTCAACAATAGTGCTGCAACAAGTATAACAATGTGATAGTAACACCAAAATATGGTGCTTTTATGCCAAGTTTGCCACCATGTTTTCCTCAGGGCGGTAGGTGCAAAGGACTCCCCGGATGTCTCAAATTTGAAGCACTATTGGTCTGGTGACTATATATGAAATGTCCACCACAAAATGCTTATTACTTTGTGCTATTCCTTTTATTTTACTGAATTCAATTTGCAGTTGCATGTTCCAAACTTGTTAATTTCTCTTTTCTATAGGTCGAAGAAAAAGGATTGTCAAACAACAGACAAGAATGGTACTTAGTGAAGTAAAGAGGGATGCTTCTTGTAAGTTTTATCTGACACTGAAAAGAGAAGACAGTGAATTTAACGGAAAACAATGGATCTGTCACTGTTCTACAACAGTTAGAAATGAATGAAAATCGCCCAGATAAAGTTTGTTTTGACTTGAGCCTTGCAAGGGACTTGTTTTCCTTAAACTTGGTTATTTTGGAAGTTGTGTTTAAAGGTTCAACAGAGGTACTTTTTGCTAAAAAACATATCTATTTTTAGTGTAGTTGCATATATGTATAGCGATGTAAATTCTATCCATTCAATTCTCATCCATTTAATTATTAAACAGAGCTCTGTAGTAGTTTCTAAACACTGGATGCGGCACATTTTCCGATATGACTTTGTTTGCTATCATTCGTCATATGGCGAACCATTGAGATCCTTTGTGTCAGTCTTCAAGGTTTATTATCACAGTTGTTAGTCTGTTACAATTCTCAGTCTATGATTAGCAGTTTACCTCAAAGATTTTACTTACAACTTCTTTCTGGAAATAGTATGGTTAATATCTACTGTCGTAAACAGTGCAATGAGTGCAAGTCTTTTTCACTTGAAATTTGATTTTCACAAACGCACATAGAGTACACATAATTTAAGAAACCCTGTCTATAAATATCGGCCGTTGTGCCTTAGTTCCAGCAAATATATCATTTCAAATTTCTATCAAGATCTGTCAATAATGTATACAACTGTATTTTTAAACAGTAGCATTCGTATTCCATCTGCATGCACTGTTGTAGTTCTCTGCTTAACAATCTGGAATTTTATCTTCTAACAGTGTAACCTGAACTAACTCTTGTCTAAGGGATATTTCTTACCTACTTAGGAGTATTTAGTTATGTGCATATTTAATTTGATAACCTGATTCAATTGCTTTGGGTTTGTCATAAACATACAGTTATATGTTAAACAAATTAAGTAAGAAATTAAAGTCACAAAAAGAGCTTTTATTAATGGTCAATTTATGCACTTTAATATTATATTATGTTATTACGATTGATATTTTGGAGTCACTGCATCTGGGCACCATATTCTTTACTGTAATTATGGTTAATTAAATTGATATTTTGGAGTCAATACACTAGGTAGTTTGCTTCATATGTTTGATATTTCTATTGTTTATTTTGCACATCACACGGTTTTATCACTGAGAAGATCTTAATAAAGAGCCAACATGTTGGTAGATTTATTGCAAGACTCATAAGGTCGACTCAAGCGAAGGATCAACCACTATTGGATGGATTGACGATGCCGTAAAGCAGTTTGCAGTAAGTCACTTAGAAAAGTTAACTATTATAGATGCATATTTTTGTGATCTAAAGCATGAAAAATAAAAAACAGGAAAAATATGAAGCTCAAATCGATGAGCAAAAAATAAGGGTGTAGATATAACATTTGAGTAGAAGAAGAAGTCTTTCACGCACTTAGCACTTCTATGACCAAAAGGTCGGATCGTACACCGAATTATGGGAATATTCCTATGGTAATTTTTAAATGTTTTATTTCTACATAACTAGATTATTTTGGTAAATGTTAAATTCTTGTTTAACATCTTAATTTACCAAATAAATGCAGAAGTATAAATGTAGAGATCATGACAACAATGTTTATAATCATTTGGTGCGGTATATCGCCAACATGGAACATAAGTTAATAGCGATGGGGGCTAAAGTGGAAATGTTACAGTCAAATTATGAGTGACTTAGTCGATTGGTTGAGGAACTGTAACACACCGTAATTCTATAACACATTAAAATGATAAATTAAAGAATACTTAATTAAACAATTGGAATTAAGTAAAACGGGTCATGCCATTGCATTCGTCTCGGAATTCTGCTTACGATCACCAAGTTTGCGTGAAATGGACATCGTATGAAGAAGATATTAAGGTTTGAAGTTTGTATACGCATAAGATAATTATATATATATGTAAACATTCCATAAATTCAGAAATCGAAGGTGGGACAACGCGGGAATCAGACCCATTGGGGGTCGACCCTAGCCCCAGGGGTGTCGACCCATAGGTCGACACCATAAGGTGGTGTCAACACCCCCATATCTGAACCGGATTAATTCCTGCGTACGTGGACTGAATTCTTGGCTAGATTCATTGACCCTATGTTATAAATAGGACCCTATATCCATTGTTTTATTCATAAAATTCAATGGCTACAACGAGGTGCTGCTCCAATATAGTTTGATCTAGCCTACTTCTTCTTCATCAAACAAGTTATACGTATTCAAGGATCTGCGATTCAACATCTCCGATTAATTCTCTATTATTTAAGATCCAATCATAGTGAGTTTATGTTATTTTTAGATATAAACACCTAAAATGCAATCTTGATATGTTTATGAATTGGACCTAAGCCTGTGACTAATTGAATCATATTAGATCTGTCATTACTTGTATATCTAGTTCACTGATTAAACCTCATCATGCATGTTTACGATATCCCTATTACGTTAGCCTAATCATGTCACTATGTCTAATCAGTTTTGTTATCACATGTGCATCAGATTTGTTCTTATATGATTATCTTGTCATTATGCCCAATTTTGTCGTTGTATACTTATTCAGTTGCTATGCCTATTTCTTTCATCATATGTCTATCTTGTTATTATGCTTATTTTTGTCCTCTTCCCTTCTTCTTTTCCCTTTTTATTTTATAGCCAGGTTACCTTCGAGCCTAGGCATACCGCTGAAATATGCGAACGCGTGAAATTGGGAACGAGGGAAAACGTTAAAAATTGGGGCATAACTTGTATTGAGTAATTTGGGCATAACTTGAATTAAAAACATAAATATAGATTTGGGGCATAAACCAAACTTTGATTAAAAACCTTAATTTGAGGCATATGGTACATGATAAATATGACTTGGGAAAGGGGCATGAAAGCTATAATGAAATAGGAATAATTGTTAAGGAATGAAAATGCCTAGATTTATAGTAATTAGAAACTGTAATCGCGCTCAAACACGAGGTTAGACTACGCATGTGGTAGAAGTCTGTCCGGACCCGATCGTCATATCCAGCGTCCACAAGTGGTAAATCTAATGTGAGGGGTCAATGCATAAACACGTAACGTGCTAGGACACGAGACGACTTGCGGAAGAAGTCTTCCCGGACCTGACCGGCATATCCAACATCCACAAGTGGTAGGCTTAATGTGAGAGGTGTAGCGCATTATAACCATAAATGGTAACGAACTTGTAATACATAGCCTGTTTCAATTCATAGGGATTACATGAAAATGTTAAATTGAGTAGGAGTTAAGTAAACTTGCTTGAAACGGTAGGAGGGTTAAGTAAATCTTGGGGTGGTAGGTAATGTTATATATAGGCCCACAAACTTAACTTGTTGGGGGTTATGGAATCTTGTTACACTGGTAGGCATAACCCGTTGAAATTCTAGTAGTAGGGATGCAAGCCTAGGGGAGCTTGTATCATCTTGTGTGTGGGATCCGTTTCAGTCGATAATCCATATAGGTATCAAACGAGTACTCCGAACTAGGTCGAAGTCGTGGAACTTTTACTGATCTGATTATAAGAGGTCACTTGTGGGAGGGACGGTGTGGGTGGCGCATTCCGACGGGGTCATGTGCGTGCATGGGTCCTGACTAGGGAGGTTAAGACGTCGTGACACCTATAGATATGGTTATGCACATCCTGTAAACAAAGGGTTGCCACTTTAGGAAGTGATACATCCTACTGTGGGGACAACACAGGGTATCTATGGAGTTAGGGAGCCGATCAATTGGGGTAGTGATTATGGTACATCTAGTCTTTCTTGTTTAGGAGCCCATTATTATCCTTAGGGGTAACGCCGGTATGTTCAGTTAGGCTGTCTGCTATTGTATGGGGTAAAACCTCTCACTAGAAGTACGCCTAAGTCTACCATCTTGTACTTGTTGGGGATCATCTTGTTCATATGATACTACTATTGGTGCAGAGAAAAGTATTAGAGAAGCGTAATGCCTGTTTTTTCAGTTTATCCTCTTTACCTTGTTATACCTGCCATATGACATTGTTATCTCTCTCCAGCTTATATGCATGTCACGACGCTTTTATTTATTTATATGCTAAAAGTAACTGGACTCGCTAGACTTTATGTCTGGCCCATTTGTTTCCTCTTCTTTCTCTTCCGTTTCCCCTCAGGTTCTCAGGGTGGGAATACTCAAGCTTGACCAAGATTCTTCTTTTCTGCTTGGATCCGCTTAGATGTATTGCTCATTTCCGCTTTCGCTCTGCTATGGCTATGTTTTTGGGATTATGCTCTTTTTACATGTTATTGTACTTTGGTGATAATTTTGTATAAGGCGGAAGTTTTATGTTTTTAGTATTCCAGACTTGTTATGTAATTGGGTTTAAACCGCGAAGCTTTTATATTTAATAAAGTTTTTGTAATGTCCCATATTTTTATGGTATTATAATTAATCTATTTAATTATTTAAATAGTGATTTAGAGAAATAAAGGGTTGTTTAATTAAATAATATTAAATATTTAATTAATTTAAATAATAGAATAATATATTTATTTCCGAAATAGTCGGAAATAGTGAATTGACAATATAATGTGAACTGGACAATTTAAAATATTTAATTCAACTTAGCAGTTGAATTAATTTGAATTCAGAATATATGAGTTATTTAATATAACTGAATCAAATATGGAATTTAATACGGAATTAAATTGAATTAGAAGCTTATGAAAATTCGTATTTGAATAGGAACGATAATATTAATTCATTATTGGAGAATCAAAGTGTTTGAAAATCGAGTAAATATTAATTTGATTTTATTAACATGTAAAAAAAGTGTTTTTACAAACTATCTTAGAATTCGACGAAATTTGTTTTATCGAGTTCGGAATAGTGTAGCATAGCAGAGTGCCAATTCTCGTGGTGATCGGAGTTTAGATGTGGTCGTGGAAGCGTTAAACGTTCAATGAAATTACGTATGATTATAATTGAATTAAAAAAAATCTAGAAAATATCTTTCCAAAATATCTAACTCAGTTTTTCACTATAAATAAGACTTAACTTCCATCCTTAAAACCTAATTTATTTTCCAATCGGCTGTAGCTTTTTTGAGCGGCCTCCTACTCATAATCTTCAACTAATTAAATCTCAATCAATACTCAGTAAAAACTAACAATATTGGATTTAATAAACTCGTATGATTACGAGCTTCACACCAGTAGTCTTCATGTTGGGTGCGCACCATTTTGAGGAGATCGATATTTACTCAGCAAGCTAGGGCAGTTGCTTTGGGTCAGCAGAGATGACGGAGGGTGATTTTGATGGTGTAGTGATGTTCTTAGTGAGGAGGCACATTAGGGGAGGGAATTTTATAGGGGTCGATGCTGGTTTGGATGGTGTGACTTTCCATGGAAGCGAGGTAGAAGCAGCAGGTCTTGGTGAAGAAGGAGCAGCGAGTTTCAACTGAAGGTGAGGACGTGGTGTAGTTTTCTGCGCCGAGTGTGATGGTGATGGGTGTAGAGTCTCCAGGTTGTCGGGGTGATGGCGATGGTTGGTCAAACAACGGTCAAGGGTTCGAAATTACTGGGCAAGTTCATGATAATTGGATTGGGAAAATCGATTCACAATTTGTTTAAGTGGTTTTGGCAGCAAGAGGCTTCGCACCTGACGAGGTATGGCAGTCGTGAGTTGCGATGTGGAGACTATATCGAGCTGGGTAGAAAAAGCGATGGGAAGTAGAGGGAGATTCACTGGGCATTTTGGTGACGATGGCACCATTAGTCGGTGGCCGTAGCAGGAGGACAAGGGAGAAGTGTTTGTCAGTTGTAGATGATAAAGTCGATGAAGTCAGTGTGATTTGGTGTGAAACAATTGTGATAAAAAGTGAAGAAGCATGGTGCTTTTTAATTGAAGTTTAGTGTAGTGATGAAGAGAGTTATGGTGGATGGATGTAATGGCGGAATGACCATCGTGAAGAGGAGCATCAGCGTTTTTGCATTTGGAAGAGGAGCTGTTGTTAAATGGGTCGATGCGCCTGAATTAGGCCAAGATTTTAAACAGTGAGTCCCATTTATAATTAAACTTGGGTTTTATTTTAAATTAAAATAGTGTATTGTCTTGTAAAAATCTATAACTATCTCATACTGTATCAGAAACTCAAACGGTCAGATCCATTGGGATCGTATGGACGAGCGCAACACAATGGAACTGGCTAGGAGTGGATTGGAACTCATTACAATTTATAACGAAATAAATTGTCAGAATCCAATCAATGACAGTTATTCGTTATTTATCGATAATCGGCCAATGTGAGTAATACTCACCAACTCTGAACAGTTATATTTTTATAACGTATTCTTAGAACTGATAATTATCTGTTGATTGTTATGTTTTAACTGTTTGGTTGAATTGCTCATGTATTTGTTGAAATTATAGATAACGATATATATATATAAATCGTTAATCAAATATTGATTCTGATTAGCAGAATAATTCATAGTGAAATGAAAACGATGTTAATTATATTACTTAACATCTGTGGATGCAGGGAAACAGGTCGGAGGAATCCAACTGGATTCCTCAACATTTATTTTACTGTTATTCATATATTGTGATATATGATGTGATATATAATCTGTTGTAGATTATGTGTGTTTGGGTAATATTTATCATTGTTATATGGTATGTTAAATACGATACCAGAATGATAAAAGGGAATTTTCAAAACGTATATTGAAAATGAAATGTTTATAAAATCAAAGGATTTTATAAAGAGAATATTTATAACATCAAAGGATAATTTAAAAGGATTTATTTAGAAAATAAATAGAGTTATAAAAAGGAAATATTTATTTAGGAAATAAATATAGTTATAAAAGGGATTTATTGGGAAATGAAAAGAATGTCATATAAGGAAATATTTGGCAAATGAATATAATTTTACGTCAGGAAAGTTTAGACTCGTGCTTCGCACACGGGTATAACATGATATGGATTTAAAGCAAAGATTTTAAATAGAATCTGTTGTAACCAATAGATTGAGAAGATTAATTTATAAATAATATTTTATAAATTAAATAAAATATTTATCATTGGATAAATAGAATATATATAAGTCAGGGCTTATATAGAGAAGTAAGAATCGATTTCAACATCGATATTTGAAACTGAATATGGACGTAGAGTTAATCAAAGGAGTTAATCAAAATGTTTTCATCAAAATGAGTTAGAGGAGTTAATCGATTAGAGTTAGAGTTAATCGATTAGAGTTAGAGTTAACCAGTTAGAGTTAATCGGTTAGAGTTAATCGATTAAAGTTAAATCGAACTAGAGTTATTCGAACAGAGTTAATCGAACAAGAGTTAGTCGAATATTTGTTAGTCGAATAGAGTAAATCGAACAAGAGTTAGTCGAATATTTGTTATTCGAATAGAGTTAATTGAATTAGAGTTAGTCGGATTAGAGTTATTCGAATATAGTTTATTCGAAGAAAGAGTTATTGAATAAGGTTATTCGAATAAGAGAATTAATCGAATATAGTTTATTCGAATAGAGAAAGAAATTATTGAATATTAGTTATTCGAAAGAAATTATCGAATATTAGTTATTCGAAAGAAATTATCGAATATTAGTTATTCGAAAGGAGTTAATCGAATATTAGTTATTTGAAAGGAGTTAATCGAATATATTTTATTCGAAAGGAGTTAATTGATAAGAGTAAATTAGTTAGAGTTAATTGAATAAAGTTAATCCAGTAGGGTAAATCAAGTAGTGTTAATAAAATTGAGTTAATCAAATAGAGCTAACTGATAAGAGTAAATCGATTAGAGTTAACCGAATAGTGTTAATTGAATAGAGTTACTCGAATATAGGTTATTTGAAGAAGAGAGATTATCGAATATAGTTTATTCGAAGGAAAGAGTTATCGAATAGAGATTTATTCGAAAGAGAGTTACGTAAGGAAGTTTGTTAAAGATTTAAAAGATAAACTTTGACTATTTCAAAGTTAAAACGTTGTTCAGTTAAGGTCTAAGAGGTAATTATACCCCAACTTGATTGACTTCCTTCTTAACTAAGGAATGGTAAGGTTTGATAGTGAATGATGGTTAAGTGAATTTAGTTAATGAGTGAAATGGTTTGAGTTGGCATGGCGAAGTTTGATTTAAACATCAGTTTAAATCCAGTGAAGGAGTTTTGGAAATGTTTTCCAAATAAGAATCAGAAATGTTTTCTGATAATAGAAAATAAGAATTTAGAATATATGGAAATAGGAGATAAGTAAATTAATGAACTAAAGAGATAAATGTTAAATGATGATTGATCGATAAAATTTCCATCTGGAAATAATATCGTTGTTTGCACACGTGTTTTTCTTTGATAGTTAAATCACAGACTATCAAAATTTTGACCATTTTTCCGTCGTCAATACGGAGAGACCGGTTGGATTCTTATCCAAAGAACCACTCTGTATGGGCGTTAGCGTGTCGAATCAAATAGATTGAAGACAAATTAAAGACGGAGTAAAGTGCAAGGGCTGTTCTATAAGTCCTAGGTAGAGATTGCCTAGGATCGGTGTACGGAATAGTGCCTACGGTTTGTCCAGTCCCAGGAAAACTTGAATGGATGAATGTTTGACAGACTATATCCGGTAGATCACGTAAGTTGATCGTTTCAAATGTATTTATGTTGGTGGCGGAGGAATTTGTTCCTCTTAGCTTATACCTGTGGTATTTTTGGGGAAATCAATTTGTGATTTGACGGGTATGCCGATGTGGCATTCGAAGTTAATGGAGGAGATATCTGTTAAAAGATACGTTTTGACCTCGACCCTCATCAATTGGGAAATGACAGAAATCGGGCAGACAACATGGCTAAATGATTCGCAACCAAGTAGGGTATATTGTCACCATCTAGAGAATATTCATATTTGTTACTTCTTTCAATTATATATCTCCCGGGAATGGTTATGTTGGTTTACCAACAGTAAGGTGACAATATATTCGATACACTCAAGCGAAATGAGTGGTCGGTAATGTGTGGCCGAGTTGCAAGATGCTCTTGTTGAATTCCAGTGTATCGCTTCTAGAGTACACTGAGCGGAAGGTGGATCCATACCTTGTCATAGTTGGAATCCATTCCCCAAATAAGAGCCCGCGATTTTGATTGTATATTATATATGTAGAACATTAGATGCAAGCGTTTCTACTAGATTGATATTACTTGTGTTAGACATTATTATAATATCAGAATAATATTGTTTTACTAATGATTTGGGTTATCGTAAGGTAAAAACCATCCGTGTTTATGTGTGGATCGGTATTATCATTATCCTTTGTTTCAAAAGGATTTTGAAAGTTAAATCAAATAATTTGAGTTTACTCACACCAGTCACATGACTGACCCGGAGTTTATTTTATTTTGTTTTCCCTAAACTCTTGGGTGCCCAATTTTGTATGGGCAGTCAAGTAGTCGGGATTTACAGATACTTGAAGAGCTAGAGAAGGAGGCTTCAGAATTATATAGCTATGGTTTTTCCGTTGTGTTGTAAGTGTTGTACTTTGGAAATTATATGTATATTCAAGTACAGATTTATATTTCAAAGTTTTATTATGAAATATATTTATTCGTTCTGCTGTGAGATTCATGTTTACTCTGATGTTGTATGTTCTTCTTCTTCTATTCTAAGTTTCTATCTTATCTATCCTCACCCTCTAATTTCTTTCATTAACTACCGGTATTTTTGATCCTTGGATGTTCGATATGTGTTGTATATCGGATAACCAAGATCGATTTTTTCCGGGACGTTACAGTTTTTAATTCCGCTGTTATTTTATATCTATCTTTTAATAACTTTGTTTTTTTTACCTATAAGGCTTCATGAAACTTAATGCATTCTCTTAAAGAGTGACATTAACGGACGTAGGGTGTCACATTTGGTATCAGAGCTGAAGGTTACCAGATCGGATAAAAGAGTTTGAAAATTGTTTTCAAAAAGGTTTTAAAATAGAGCATTTTCAAAAGAAAATTTTGTTTTGAAAAACATATTCCGCAAATATCTTTCGATTCTCTGTTTAAATCCCTTTTCCCCTTTTCTTTTCAGCATGTCTGGGGAACCTAATATTCCTGTGGGCATTACGATACCGGGTTTGTTCTGTAGGTATCTTGAGGCCTCGGCGCCTACAAAAGGTCAAGAAGACGTTCCTCCCCCAGCTGCATCCGTTGTTCCTCCTCCTCCTCCGCATGCTGATAATTTCTCTAAGATATGTGAAGACTTATGTGCTATGTGCGGAAAGCCGTTCCGAGGAACTGAGACTTTTATAGAAGCAAGGAATTGACTTAAAGAGACGAAGGATTTGTTTGGGATTTTCGAAGTTGATAATCGTAGGAAGATTCAGTTAATCGTTTGGCAGCTGAAAGATGAGGCTTCATTCTGGTGGAAAGTGACGTGAGCTGGGCGTCCAGTGGAAACTTGGAATTATTTCCGACAGAGATTCGAAATGAAGTTTCTTTCTTAAGTCGAGCAAAGTATGCAAATGGAAAAGTTTTTGGCGCTTAAGCAAGGGAGCATGTCTATGAAAGAGTATGTTAATAAATTCAATCAATTGGCGAGGTTTGGGTTGAAGCTAGTGAATAACCGGCACAAGAAAGCTTTAAGGTTTGCTAGAGGATTGAATGAACCTCTGCATGGGTTAGCTATGTCTCATATTCCAATGGGGCAACTTTTGAGAAGCTAGTTGACATGACATTGATGCATGAAGAAGATAAAAGTGAAAAGAAAAAGCTAAGGCCGAGGAAACACAAAATAAGAAAGTGTGGCCCAAGAAAGGACAATAACAACAACAAAAGAAGGGCGGAAAGAACAGTAAGGCTAGAGATAAGAGGAAGTGCCATAATTGTGGACACGAGGGTCAGTTGATCAACGAATGCAAAAGAAAGAAGAATTCTTGTTTCAACTATGGAGAGGTCGGACACTTTTCAAAGGAGTGCCCGAAGAAGCAAGGACAAAGTCAAAGGGAAGGATCTTCGGGAGGGCAGGTGCATGCTCTCGTAGCCGGTGCGCCAAACAGAAGTATGAATGTTTCCGTTGAAGGTTTTATTTCTCTTTCCAATCATCCTATTAGAACTCTTTTTGATTGGGGCACTTCGCATTTATTTATATCTGATTCTGTGGTTGAGTCTCTTCACCTTAGTACTAGTATGGTTTTGGACCCCGTTGTTGTCTCAAACTCCATTGGGGGGATGGCTCATCTGTTTGTGATATATCGGGGTTTGAGAATATCTGTGTTGGGCGTCGATTTTGAGTGCAACGCATATATACTTGGTTTCATGGGCCATGGTTTGATTCTAGGGTGGGTTGGCTAGCCATGTATGGTGCCATTCTGGATTGTAAGAGAAGGGTCGTTAGGCTTTTGACTTTCCATGGGAGGACCTTCGAGATTTCTTGTGACCCTAAAGGGTTTGTCATACTTAGTTTCCTAAAGTCACTTGATGCATCTATCGATGATTTACGATCTGTACCAGTAGACTGTGAGTATCCTGATGTCTTTGAGGAGGTTTGGGGCTTACCTCCAAGGCGCGAGATTGATTTCTGTATATACTTGGTAGACAATGCAAAGCCAGTTGCATTGCCTGTGCACCATATGGCTCTAAGAGAAAGGAGGAAGCTTAGCAAGCAGGTAAGGAAGCTACTTGAGAAAGGGTTGATTAGACGAAGCATATCTGAATAGGGTGCTCCAGTAGTATTTGCAGCTAAGTCAGATGGTTCACTTCTCTTATGTGTGGATTATAGGAGTTGAATAAACTCACTAAGAAGAATAGGCACCCACTTCCGAGGATTGATGACTATTTGACTAGCTTGTTGGTGCATCTGTTTTCTGTCAGTTAGACTTGGCCACGGGATTTCATCAGTTGAGGGTGGTCGAGGACAGTATAGACAAGACCGCTTTTAGAACTCCAGATGGTTTCTTCGAGTGGTTCGTTATGCCTTTTGGGTTGAAAAATGCACCAGCCTATTTTGTTGATCTGATGAGTAGGGTGTTTCGGAAGTTTCTAAATAAGTTCATTGTGGTCTTTTTTGATGAAATCTTGATTTTCTCGAAGAGCAAGGAAGAGCATGCCTTACATTTAAGGGAGGTTTTGAAAACTCTCCATGCACACCATCTTAACACTAAGTTCTCTAAATGTCATTTTTGGAGAAAGGAAGTGAGATTTCCAGGGCATGTGGTCTCTAAAGATGGGATAGCAGTGGATCCCACGAAGTTAGTTGAAGTTCAAGATTGGTAGATCCCCAAAAATGCAATGGAGGCGAGAAGTTTTCTTGGATTGGCGGGCAATTATAGGAAGTTCATTAAGGACTTCATAAAGATATCAACCCCACTAACCAGACTGATGAAGAAGAATCTGACATTTTCGTGGGATATAGATTGTGATGATGCTTTCCAGCGATTGAAGAGTGCTCTGACAACAGCCACAGTCTTGACCTTTCCCGATGGGATCAAAGTGTTCATAGTATACACTGACGCATGTGGTACAGGGCTTGGTGCGGTTCTGATGCAAGAGGGAAGGGTAGTATGTTATGGAGGTATACAGCTAAGAGTTCATGAGAAGAACTACCCTACACATGACTTAGAGTTAGCTGCCATAGTATTCGTGCTTAAGACTTGGCACAATTATCTACTTGGGGGGGAGTTCGAGTTGCACACTGATCATAAATCTCTCAAGTACTTGTTCTCGTAGAAGGATCTTAATTTAAGGCAACAAAGATGGATGAAGTTTCTAGCATCCTATGATTTCGAGATTGTGTATACCCCTGGTAAGAGTAATGTGGTGGCAGACGCATTGAGTTGGCAGAGGATGACTTTGAGTCCTCTATTTTTGGAGAGGAAAAGCTTGGAATTTTTTCTCGTTGTTTGGTTTTCCAGCAAGTCAAAGCTGAGCAAAGGAAGCCCGGTGGTTTACTTCATCCGTTGGAGGTCCCACAGTGGAAGCGGGAGAGCGTCTCGATGGATTTCATTGATGGTTTTCCTAGATCGAGGAAAGACAACACCAGTATTTGGGTTATAATGGACATACTTACTAAGAGCGCTCATTTCATTTCTGTTAAGAGCAAGAGGACGGCAGCATGGATGGCAGCAGGTTACGTTCGTGAGATAGTCCGTCTTCACGGAGTACCTTTCAGTATCATAAGTGATCGTGACCTCATTTTCACCAGTGAATTTTGGAGGAGCTTATAAGAAGCATTAGGTACACAATTGTGTTTGAGCACCGCTTATCACCCTCAGACTGATGGATAGACGTAAAGGGTGAATAGAGTTCTTAATGATCTTTTAAGGCTGTGTATCCTAGACTTCTGAGGGACTTGGAAAGAGCATCTTCCTTTAGTAGAGTTCGCCTACAACAACAGTTATCAAGCTAGTATTGGCATGACACCCTTCGAAGCATTATACAGACGACCCTGTAGATCACTGACTTGTTGGTGGGAATCTACAGGAAGACTTATACTTAGACCGGATATCGTTTGAGAAACTTCAGAAAAGATTGATCTTATTAGAAGGCGCATGAAGACAGCTCTGGACATGCAGAAGTCCTACATAGATAAGAGAAAGTCTGACATTGATTTTGAGGTAGGAGACATGGTTTTCATTAAGGTATCACCTTTGAGGAATGTGGTTCGCTTTGTATCTGTAGGGAAATTAACACCAAGATTTATATGGCCCTTTCCCATAATAGAAAGAATTGGCCAAATGGCCTATAGAGTAAAGCTACCAGAGAGACTGTCTGGTGTTCATGATGTTTTCCCCGTTTCGCATCTAAGGAAGTGTTTGCATGATACTTCAGAAGTAGTTGAACCAAGTATGCTTGAGGAAGTAAAGGTGGAACAGGAGACGACAGTTAGACGAGTTCCTACCCGTATTCTTGAATCAGAAGTTAAGAAACTACGTAACCGAGAAATCAAATTGCTGAAAATTTAGTGGGGAGATAACCAAGAGGATGCAACTTGGGAGACTGAAGACAAGATTCGTGCCTCGTACCCTTTTCTTTTCGAGGGTATGTTCTTAGCTTCCTTTCCAAAGCTCTTATTCATGCTTGTTTCTATCATTTAAGTATATCTTATCGATCGAATCTTCGACCTTTAGGTAGGAATCCCATGGATGTAAACATGTGTTTGAGACATGTTATGTTTGATGGATGTAAGTGGATGCAAGTGGTTGCTCGTGGATGCATATACACACACATTAGGCACTAGACGGCTCAATCACTCTCATACTGCATATGGATGTGTGTGCATTTCTCTTCTTTTTATGGATGGAAATGGGTGTATCATCATATGGATGTTGCTAAACCGTTACCACAACCATTACCGTAAATTTACATTGTTATCCATAAATAATTCAAGTACTAACTTTTTTCTTAAAAATTAGTTTGTTTATCTATAAAACAAACCATCCATGTGCATGTTGTCTATAAATAAAAACGTAACTCATTTACACATATGTTGTTTCTCTAGCTTAAGTTACTAAAAAACATATAGTTTTTTTATGAAATACTACAAAAAGATCATGTATGCTTGGTATGGTTTACCGTGGTTATCAAAATTCACAACCGTTGCCATCATGTTACCGTAGTAGATGGTAACCGTGTAAACGGTTGGTACGGTTTGACAGTTGAATGGTTCAACTGTAACGGCCTAGCCATCACCTATCACGATTACACATTAATAAAACAGTATGAGCACGACCAGAAATCACTCCCAGGCAGTACGCAAAACATGCATCATCACACATAGCAAATGACATGACAAAATCTAGCAAGTAGGTCAGCATAGAGTTTCCAAAAACAAAGTTCACTTCCGAGCATACATTGCCTCAACTTAGATTAAAACACAAGATTCTAGCAAGATTAAATGGAATTTTGACATAAACAATGCAGCAAGGCATTTAGCATCAACAAATAGTGACATGAGACCAAAATATCCAACCCGACAACGAGCCAACATCCAAAATGAAAGCAGCCAAAGCATGACCGACACAATGTAATGTAATTGACAGAGATTCGGGAGGAGATGGAAGCAAAACAGGGGGAGCATCACCACAAAAATCAGTGAGGACAGAGCTAAGCTTCACAAGTTTGCCGAGTTTTGGAAATGAACCAACAAGAAGTCATACATACCATCTTCGAAAAGAAACACCACTCAATCTAGTAATACACAGAGAGTCAAAACAAAACCGCACTGAAAAAATCCAAACAAAAGTAAACATGCAAACACAAATGGCAAAGATACTCACAATACACCTGAAGAACCAAACGAAAGCCAACACCAAATAACTCCCCAGACCCTCATTGCTGAAAATTAGTATCTTGTAAGGGATCAAAAAGTAATTGAAATGGTCTTGTTGATTTCGAATAGGAGGAGGTCACCGCGCAAGAAGCTAAGCAAACGGTTCATCAAAACGAGACTAGGTCAAAAGACACAGAGCGATTCGGATTTAAGCAGGAGAGAAAGCAAACTACGAGGTGGTCAACTGCAAAGGGCCAGGACTGGCATAAGCAAGTACAGAAATAACAGAAGAAGAGAAGATGAAGGAAGGCGTTTTCGAAAGAAGGGGACAAAGGAAAAAAATTGTAGAGGAGAAGGGGTACTTGACGTCATTTCCAGATCTTTGTAGCTGATCGGATTATGATTGATACATAAAAATATAGTGTTATGCTAAGAGCACCCAACATGTGCTTCCTAATACCGCAACATGTCCGGATCATCATCGGAATTATTTTCCAGTGATCGAAATGAATTCAATGCTTTATCACTTTCAAAATCCATTCAATATGATTTATATCCAAAAATCCTTCCAAAGTAATGCTATATTATTTACGTAAAACTTCAGAAAAAAATTCCAAACATCCGGGATTTAGATTCCAAATTGTGGTTTCTATCCAATTTTAATTCATCTCATTTGCATATACAAGTTCTATTTGGTTATATATAATCATTTCAGTTTTATAATATAATTTGATTACAATAATACAACCAACATGTCCATATATTATAATAATTTCGGAAAATTTATTCCTTTCATATAAAAATATGGTTTTGGGTAAAATTATTTCATTTACCCAGCTTTCAAAATAATACTGTGTCAAATTACTCTGATCAAGTGTTTATAAATAAATCCTTGGCTAAACGCGTCGATGTGAAATTTATATACCACTCAATAGATTAATCAACACAATATAAAACAGTTTTTATATCAATTTACAAATACGCTCTCTCATATATGTACACTCAACTCATTCTAAGGTAATACTGACCCAATCTCTAATGAGTAACCCTACCAAAGCCTAGGTATTTGCTCAACCTAAGCTCTGATACCAAATCTGATGGCCCGAAAATCCATACCATCTGAGTTGACTAAAACAACACATGTCAAATCCAAATAGCACAGAAATACGAGTCATTAAGTTTAAAGAAATACAAACAGATAGAAGATAAAACAAACAAAACATCAGAATCTCATAGCGGACTGGACAAAATATAATATCGTATATCATAACTTTGAAATACGAATCTATATCATATATACATACCATATCGGAGTATAATACATATACATCACAGTGGAAATACTCTAAATAACTAATGGTGAAGCCTCCTGCTTCAAGTTCCTCCAAGTTTATCTGTAAAAGCCTGAAACACTTAACTGCCCATACAAATTTGGACACCCAAGAGTTTAAGGGAAAAACAAACAAAATAAAATCTGGGTCAGTCATGGGACTGGTATGAGTAAACTCCAACTATATTGTCTAACTTTGAAAAACCTTTTGAAAGAAAAGGATAATAGTAAGACTAGCCCACACATAAACATGGACAGTTTTTACCTTACTATGACCCATACCATTTCTGATGTGAAAATCCGGCGATATTATAATAGTGTCTATATCAAATAAATAACCAAATAGCAGAATGCTTGCATCTCACACTCTACATACATAGTATAAAATCAAAAACCGCAGGGCGCTTATTGGAGATTGGATTCAAGTAATGACAAGGTATGGGACCACCTCCCGATCAGTGTACTCTAGAAGGGATGCACTGGGGTTCAACAAGAACATCTTGCGACCTGTCCACACATGATCGGTCACTCATTCATCTTGAGTATACCGAATGTATAATCACCCACGATTGTCGGCCATCCAACCGTAATCCATAAGATACAGACTCGAAAGAATAATAAATTGAATTTTTCTTTAGATCGGTGATAATACACCCTGCTAGGGTATGACCCAACTAGCCATGTCGATTGCCCGATTTTTTTATTTATTTTACGATTGTGAGGCTTAAGGCTACGTTTATCTTTTCAAAACATCTGGCCACCATTCATTTTGAATGTCACATTGTCAAACCCGTCAAATCACTAGTTGATCTTCCCAAAAATGTTACGGGTATAAAAAGCTAAGAGGAGCGAATGCCTCCGCCACCAAACGTAATACCTTGAAAAGACCGTCTATGTGATCTGTTAGGAATACTCTGTCAGACATTCGTCCATACAAGTTGTCCTAGGACTGGACAAACAGAACATTCCTTGCATTTCACTCCGGCTTTGATTTTCTCCAGCATAATCTAGTTCACAATGCCTATGCCCATACGGAGTGGTTTTCGGATATTAAATCCAACCGGTCTCTATGTATTGACAACGATGGTCAAAAAATCTTCGATAGCCGGTGATTTAACTATCAAAGGAAAACAACATCCACCAAACAATCGCTGACCCTTTTTAATTAATATTCTATTTTAAGTTTCCTTATCGAATTCTATATATATCGATATACTGATTTCTAGTTATCAAACTTTCTTAAAAATATTCCAACTTCCTTATTTTTTGGAAAATTTCGTCAGCACCTCCTTTGTACGACTCAATCGGTACAACTATAAAACGCCTCTCTAGGCTCTTTCCATTAAAAAAAATCAATAATCCAAGCGGCTTACCCAAAAGGCTCATAAATCTCATACATAATTTAAACATGTACCTTTTTGTTGGGCACTTAAATTATAATCTTCATTCTCTTCATTCCGTGCCTGTTTAACATATATACGCCCATTCTCGATATCATTTCAATCAATCTAATCACTTTTTCTTTAATCGCTTCCGTTCGCTAATTAATTTTCCAATTAGCTTCTTTGATTAATCTACTTTAATTTTGAACATATCACGTTAAAATGTATTTGTATTCGCTTATACACAAATCAAACTCAAAATTGTTGCCCGCTATCAAATCCTAATCCAAGTTTCATATTCAAATCCCCAATTTAAATTCACAAATTTCACTTACTTAAACAAAGTTAAATTCGATCCAAGACTCTATTAACTAATTTCTTTGAAATTAGTAATTTCATTCGATAATTAAAGATCTGATTTTTTTGTTCCAAAAATCACTTCGTCTATTCCACTTGAGTTTATATTTATTTTATAACTCAAATTTGGATTTTCAAATGGAAAATCGTATTTTTCTTCACTCAATTAAATCCTTTTATTTTATTTAATAAACCGTTATGGTTTATGAATAATTTTACAGCGACTTTTCTGAAATTTTATTTTGACATAACTCAATATCTATAAGAGAAATTTAGATTTTTCTCTTCCATTTGAAAACTAACATTTAATAGGTCTGAACGTTTCTTGTTTCATCGAATTCCGATTTGTATTGAGTTCCGTATACTAAACTAAAGTTCGAAACATCCAATTGCAAACTACCGCGCCGCGGCGAGTTCGATCTAATTATAATTTAAATATAACGTTAACTTCGTTTGTAAAACAAATTTCAGCTGCATTTCCAATATTTAAAAATAGATTGATTCCCTTACCATTACAAATTAGTATCATCCCTTGATAGCAGCGAAGTCCTTCAAGTTGATTATTTTAATTCCTCTCAAACCTTGTTCGACAACATTCTTATCTTGAGACGGATAAGAGTTTGTAATACAATACTGACATCACCTATCATAAAAATGCCTTCTTCTATCTCATTTAAAAATATTACTTTTAAACGTTATTTCTTATATTTAAAAAAAAACTATTTCCAATTTATCCAATGAAAATTACTTCATTACGTGTATAAACATTGTTTATAAATTAACTTCCTTATTTTATATTAACCAAGCTTCCATTTAATAATCCATTTAAAACACGATTTCCATTTGAAATATTTTATTATTATAACCTATATATATAAGCATAGAATCTATTTTCATATTATAATTCTAAATTTCTATTTAATACAATTACAACATCTTTTGGAAATAAATTTTATTTCTATAAATTCGACATTGATGAATTCAAATCATAAATCCATATATATTATTCCAATTCAATTCATATTCCGAACATTGGAATAAGTCCATCATTTTTCCCTTTAAGTGAATTCCAATCCCCCTTTTTAAATTAATACTTGAATTTAAATTTATAAAATATCCAACGATAATTTCTTTCTCTGTTATTTATAAATATCGTTTATAAATTACAGTACCTCTTGTTTTGAATATTTAAAACAAGTTTCTATTTCAAATCCCATTTAAAATCCAATTTCCATTTCGAAAAATAAATTTTCGTTTTTAAAATCATACTTGAATTTACACTTCTAAATTATACAATGATAAATTTTCTATTCATTTATAAACATTGTTTATAAATTCAGCTACTTGTTTTTATTAAAGACAAGTTAATATTTTTCCTAGCCTATTCAAAAATTTAAATTATATTTCAAAAAAATAAATTTTTGTTTTTAAATCTAAAAATCCCTTTTTATGATATTTTTAAATATCAATATCTAGGGTTAGTAATATTCAAACATCCAAATACATAATCAATTCAATACATCATACATGTTTAAATATGTAAACAACAATAAATAAACTTGAGGAATCTAGTTGGATCCCTCCAACCTGTTTTCCCAACATCCACAGATGTTAGACAACATAAATAATACCCATCCTGCTTCAAGGTAGGATATCGCGGTATGAAGGTCATCCACTCAATATATCGTGAGGTTGATAGGGTCATCCGCTAATGATACTGCGGGCAACTGCTAATGATACTGCGGGAATATCCAAGCCTAAGTATAACTAATATATATAATAACCGCAACAATTCAATAACTCATCCATGCATCCACGCAACCAACAAATTTAATTTTAAGGATTAAAAATAAATTTAAATATAAAACTTTGAGTGTGACTAGCATCAAAAAAATCTTGAGTCCATCCTAGATCATATTTGCAACCATGATTCACTTGAGTCGTCTCAAATGAATTTTACTCGGACCTACGATTAATTAAATCTTTATTTAACAATTTAAACTATTTTCAATTAAATTTAACTACTAACTTTAAATAAATTAGCTTATAAAATTTTGATTCCATAAATGCATACCTTACTTCTATCAACTGCAAATCCAAAGCCAACCCAAAACATCACTAATTCGTGAGCTATAACCATCCCATATCCACTTCCTCGCCATTTCCACTGATCAACGACACCTACGACTCCCTCATCACCATTATACAGCGAAGCCTGATCTCGAGCAACAAGGGATTTAGCAGGACTATTTAAATTGAATCTCATCATCACCCATGTAAAAATCGAGACCTTATTCATCGCGTCCCTTATCCATTCGTTGTGCTACAAGCAACCCACGTCAGTTATGGAAACCGAACCCTGTCGAATTTCACCAATCGACACCCATTCCTGTCATGAACTCAACCAACATCACGCCTTCACCTTTCCATTTCTAGTTCCACCTCCTTCATGAAACCCGATCTCGATCTCCCTACAGTAGCTCGGAGGACCATCGCGACATTCAGGGTGATGGAATTGGTATGTATTGTCAACCTTCCTCACGCAAGATGCTACCTCACTCATTAAATCCTGAATTGAAGTCGATTTCACTACTTAATGATCAGTTTCTGAAATCAAACTCTGGCCTTCCCAATTCATTTTACTTGTACCTCCAAGAACTTGCATCTTCCTGAAGGCAGGCTTCATACGAGCTTCATGACATTGATTTCATGATTTTAGAAATTTTGTAGAATTTAAATTTGATTTTTTTTTTCTATTATTCATAGAATTTATTTGCCTGTAACCGGAAAAAGGAATGGAAGGGAAAATGGGTTTCATGGATTTAGAAGTGAATTATTTAAGGCTTGGGGTTTAATTTATAGAAGAGCGAGGGAACCAGCATACAAAACCATTAAATTCTTGTTTAAACTTTTGCTGGGAAGGAAAGGAGAAAAATGTCTGCTCGAAGAAAACAGGTTGCGTGATTTTTAGTTTTAGTTCGGTTATTGGTTTATTTAATATATATATATGTATGTTTTGATTTGATATTATTCTTATCCATTTAGAATTTATAATAATACATTTTACGGTTCCGAACACCAATCGAGATGCAACAACTGATATTCCTACGGTTTAACCACTATTCCGAACACTGGAGCAGATTCCGAAGCCTCATTCGATTGGTTGGAAAAGATATCAATTTTAAATCGACGATTTAAATTAAATTCGATTTAACTATTTCAAGACGTTTTCTGATCATAAGATTAAACGACAAATTCAAATGCTACGAAATTTGAAATTCGATAATTATATAATGTTATGGATCTGATGGAACTGTTTTCATCAAATTCTGAGGTTGTTTAAAAATTAACTATTTTTACATATTAAATTCAATTGTTTAAAATATAAATCGATTTCAAACAATCTAATCTATCAATAATAAATAATTATTATCGTTCTATTCAAATAGAATTTATATTACTTGATAAAATCATCTTGATTCAATTTTAACTTCGAATTCAATTATATTTCATTTTCGTATTACTATAATCTGATACACTCAAAAATTAAATCGTATATCAATTATTAAATAAATTCCATATTAAAATTCATTTATATTTCCAATTCAACATTTAAAACAAATTTAAATGTTCAATATTAAATGATTAATAATCCAGGACGTTATGCATTACTTCTCATGCAACATATCGGGTGATGTGCGTGAGTGTGGTGTGAGTTCAGGTTTCATGGTGCGTGTGTGAGTTGTGTGTTGGGTGCATGTGTGTTGTGTGCGTGTGGGTAATATGTATGTACGTACTTATGTATGTATGTGGTGTGTGTTTGTGTGTGTTGGCATGGACACAGTGGCAAGAAGAAGGGGAAAACATGAAGTGAAGAAAGGGAACATGATATTGTTTTAGATGAAAGGGAATACAATTTTCCAACAATAACATGACATGCACATTTTTTTAGATGTAAACACAAAACTAAAAATTACATGCCAAACAACGCCTATTTTTGCACATTAAAAATTGTTTGTTTTTTGTTTCCAAACTTTTATTTCTAGAAAACAAGAATGGTAACTTTGAAGATGCTATCCAAGTGAGACATAAGAATGTAAATTGTAAAATTAAAGCTTACATGCACGTGTCTTGACATATTTAATCAAATTGCTAAAATGCTCCAAAAGCAGGTCTTCCTGGAATATTGAAAGCAAACAATGACAATATGATCTTTCAAATAAAAAAAAATTGTTTCTTACATAACGAAACATATAGCTATGAATGCTTTGCTATGCGAGGAAATTACCACAAACACATTTATGTTGCTCTTCAATTGGTCTTCAAATTGCATTTGTAATTTACCACCTTCCGCACCTGCTCCCTGTAAAATAAAAGGTACCCCGGCTGATTGACAAAAACATCAATAAAAATAACAGAACTATAGTAAAAATGACTTGCCTTTAGTATAGAAATCGTCATATCATAATTATTAATAAGGAAAACTGTTTGTAGTTTTGGCTTTTTAAAGATTTTGGCAAGCTTAAGAAGCAGGTCATCTACAGCCATTCGCAGTCGTTCCAGGTTCAAATCAAGCTATAAAAATGAAGCAAGAGATAACAGTTATTAGTATATTTCTAACCAAGCACCATCACTTTCAATTGCAAAAAGACATTGATACATAAATGAGTTAAATCACCTAATTGTTTGATTTTATCTGGGTCATATTGAATATTGACAATTTTTTTGGTAAACTAATCAATCAAGAAAGATATACTACATAGATATGTTGTACATATTCATAAAAAATTATGTAACAATGTATTAGTTAAATGGTGTTAAGCGCAATCATATGGTTCTTACTAGAGCGGCTATTTCAGGCAACCGACCCTAAAAACTTGATTGGATGCACAAAGTCGTACATACCAGGCCGTCTCCATATTCAACATTCAGATGAACAAGGGAAGCGGTGAATTCAGCATATCGCCTCATTACATAGTGAGGGTGAACATCATTTTCCCATAGAGTCTTTACATCAGCATTTCGAATGCTGCTAATGTGCATGTCAAATACCATCTTGAAACGAGGCCACAAAGATATGTTTATCTGCTCAAAATACAATGGAAAATAATGTTCTTGTGATACACTCAAAATTATGTTCTTGTTTTGTTTTTGTTTTTTTTGGACAGTAAAATTAGGGTTCACCCCTTATTTTCAACTTTGATATATAAGCCTCCCCGAAAACATTTTTTCGGTTACAATCATATTTCCAATTTCAATTAAATAAATATTGAATCTGAACTTACTCACGTGTATCAATGATCAAAACATTTCTTTTAGGAAGTACAAATGTTTGCACCTTTTTCGCAAGTTTTGGACTATCTGGTTGAAATGAATAACGGAAGAACTTTTTAAAACTCAATTCTGAGGAGGGGTGTATTTTAAAGCTTAAATAGGGTTTTTACAAAAGTTCCTTTTTTTTATATTGCTTAACTACAAAATTTCGCAACGTAGGTTTACTTAACCATCAAAAATAGTTAATATAATGACCATAACTACAGAACTAGCATATTTATGAACTGAAGTGGTATTAAAATCGTATATGCAATGTGGGTTTTACATTTGTAAAGACAACGGAAACGTAAAACTTGTCATAAGAATAAATTCATCAACAGGTTTAAGGTATGAAAATCAGATATGCATTGTAACTTAAAGTTTCCTTCAAGGAAACTTTTAATATTTTTAACCTTAGAACATTCTCTCTCTCTCTCTCTCTCTCTCTCTATATATATATATATATATATATATATATATATATATATATATATAGGAAAGCGTTCAATAGCACCCCAAATAGTGCTGTTGGAAATTTAATGAATTATTTAAAATATGAAATAAGTTTATGATGGCTTCTATTTGTGAATAGTCCCACATCATGGGATTATAAGAAAGATGTAAGTATTTATACTTGTTTCTAAGAAGTCATGTTGGGGAATTGGGCTCCCAATGCATGCTTTGTTGTGAGGAGGGAGACCATGCATCATGACCACCACACACGCGCGTGCGACCGACCGACTCGACCCGGCTCGTTTCGGTTCGGGATTGGGCTTTGGCTCTGTGGTGTAGACACTTATATTTTTGGTCCAGAAAACACTGCGTTTTTCGAACTATTTTTAAATACAGAAAATATTTCTTAGCCGACTTTTATTTATGAAGCGGTAAACTCTTGACCCAGTATTTTCAGCATATCCTATTTTTCGTCTATATATTATCTTCGGTTGTAGACGAGATTACTACAGAAGAAAAAAGACTGTTTTCTCTTCCTCCTCCATTACAAAAAAAATAATATATATATATATATATATATATATATATTCTTTTGGATATTTTCGACCAGTTAAATTAGAAAGTGCAAATCTGCACTGATTTGTTGTGCAAAGCAAATCAGTTATTCATTTTAGAGAGGCTGTTTTATCCTAGAGGCGGCGGCGGAAGTACGAACTGGTTTTGCACCACCGACCAGATCGCCGAATCGTCTTCAAGAGAGCGACCTGATCCGCGACTCATCCATTGTTTCCCAACAATTTGAAGACGAAAAATGAAACAATGACTTTGTCTGCTGCCCCATTCAGTCTCGGCGACCTAATCTCAAATCGCACTGCTTAAGAACAAATTCAGTCAACTTGATCAACATCTGGATCCTCGAGCCAATGGTAGGGGTCGGAGATCTGGACCCCATGGTAGCTGTCGATGATGATTCATCGCGACAAATGATTGGATAGTGACCAGCTGGAATTGGCGACCAGAACAAATTGGACCTGCTAGAGAGACTGCTCATCAAATTGCAACCGGACAGTTGCATTATTTTCCAACAAAGTTCTGCCGCAAGTGGTAGAAGAAGCTGGATAATAAAAAGGAGTAATCACTTGGAGAATCAGACTTCATGAAGGTACATTCTATTAATGGGATTTATTCTCTATGCTGATTATGTGCAATAAAACAAATATGGAACCATGAATGGTAGACAATTTTTAAACAGGATGTTGCTCATAATTGTTAGATTTAGGAATTTTCAAGTTACACCTAAGATAGTTCCAAATTTGCTTGGAATATGAGCAGTTAAGATAAAGAAGCTTTTATGTCTTCATGAAGGTATCGAGCACAAATTACACTTAGGATCGGTAGATACATTCCAAGTGATAATTTTATCTTTGGTAGTGAACTTATTATTTGAAACCAGCAATGCGTTTAAGGACATTCTGGGAGCACATGTACAATCTCAAATCAAAGAATTTGACCGAACATAGTTCCATACTGAATTAAAATCAAAGTTTTCATTACCAATAGGCAACTAATGCTAGATATCATTGTCTCTTGTGAGATTTCCTCTGTGAGATACATAGCGTAAAGAATGCTTATGCATATTTTGATTTTCTGACTTAGATCAAGATTGAGTTCTAAGTATCTATTAAGACTGATAAGTAAAAATGCAGAAATTAATTTTTTCTGTGATTCAATTATGTTAGTCTCTGAGTTTATGAATATTTTCCTATGAGAAAATATAAATTCTCAAACATATGAACATTTAAAATAGTAAGCATCCACAACCGGGCAATAAATAACAGAATGGAATCCGCAAGGAAACCATAAACGACAGCAACAACCAACCCAAATGAATGATTCTGGACAGTTATTTTATAATACAAATGTAGAAAACCAGGTCATATGACACAAAAGTGTCGGAACAGGCCAGACCCTGCACCGCAGGCAAACCTGACTGAGGAGCCTCTAACGGCTATGATTACTGAGATTCACCTTGTTGGTAAATCAGAGGGTTGGTGGGTAGACATTGGTGTTTCTCGCCATGTTTGTTATGATCGTGATATATTCACAATATACACGGTTGCTGACGATCAGAAAGTGTGTTGTGAGATCCTCACACCTCTTAAGCTGTAGAGACTGGTAATAATGAAAATAAAGCATATGATTGGAAAGACATTGATTCTTTAAGATGTGATGCATCTGATATGTTTGAAACATTCAAAATTGAAATCAAGCAAATAGGAAAATTAAGAGACTACATAGTGATAGAGGAACAGAATACGAATCAAATTCTATTCTGGATTTTTTATGTGATATATTGTACATAAGAGAACTGCACCTTATTCACCTGAAATAAACGGTAAAGCTGAAAAAATAGGACCTTTACCAAATTAGTAATTGTCATTTTATTAAATTTCGGTGCAGCAAAACATTAGTGGGGGGGATATTTTATTGACTGCATGCTATGTTATGTTTAGAATCCCTTAATCTAAGAATAAAATTTCACCTTATGAAATTTTAAAAAGAATTATAAATCCAATGTGTCGTATTTTAGAACTTGGGTTTGTTTAACATATGTTTGCGCTCCAAACCCTAAGATAATAAAATTGGCTAGTAGAGCATATGAATGTGTATTTATAGGCTATGCTATTAATAGCAAAGCATACATTTTTTTATGACCTAAATACACATAATATAATTGAAACAAATGGTGCCGATTGTTATGAAACAAATTTTTTTAAATTAAGGAATAGTGGGGGCACTTCTAGTATGCCTATTAGAACATAATTTAATGAAAATTCTGAATTTGAACCTAGAAGAAGTAAAAGAACGAGAACCGTAAAAGACTTTGGTCCGTATTTTTGTGTTTTTACTATAGAGGAGGATCCCTTAAACCTTTAAGAGGCCTTACCTTCTTTAGATGCCAATTTTTTGGCAAGAGGCTATAAATGATGAGATGGATTCTCTGGAATCCAATAAGACTTGACATTTGGTAGATTTACCCGCGTTGTAAATCTATAAGCTGTAAATGGGTTCTTAAAAATTAAAACCTGATGGCACTATTGATAAATATAAAACACAACTATTAGCTAAAGGTTTTAAGCAAAATGAAAATATAGGTTTCTTTGACACTTTTTCACTAGTAACTAGAATTACATTCATTTGGGTATTAATCTCACTTGTCTCTATTCATAATTTACGAATACACCAAATGGATGTAAAAACCACATTTTTGAACGGTGAAGTAGAAGAAGAAATTTATATGGACCAGCCTGAAGGATTTGTAGTACATGGTCAAGAACATAAAGTATGCAAATTAGATAAATCATTATATGGTTTAAAACAAGTATCTAAACAGTGGCATGAAAATTTTGATAATTAATCACTTCACATGGTTTTGAAGTGAATGAAAGTGACAAATGCATTTATTACAAATCTGAGAATGACATTTGCACTATTATATGTTTTTATGTAGATGACCTACTCATCTTTGGGTCAAACATTCATGCCATAAATTCAGTCAAATCCTTATTAAGTGCTAATTTTAATATGAAAGATCTAGGTGAAGCGAGTGTAATCCCTGATATTAAGATTACTAGGTCAAAAAGGGGATTTTCTTTGGATCAATCCCATTAAACTGAGAAGACTCTAAATAAATACAATTATATTGACTGTAAACTTGCATGTACACCATATGATCCTAGTGTAAATTTATTTAAGAACACTGGTGAGGGTGTAAAACAGTCTGATTAAGAGAGCATCATTGGCAATCTTCGGGATGCCACTGATTGTACTAGACCTGACATTGCCTATGTCATGGGATTATTGTGCAAGTTTACCAGTAGATCTAGTATAGAGCATTAACATGCTATTGAGAGGGTCATAAGATACCTAAAATAAACTATGAATCTTGGATTACATTATGAAAAGTTTTCAGTTGTATTTGAAGGATATTCTGATACAGACTGAAATACTTTATCTGATGATTCTATTGCGAACAGTAGCCTATATATTTAGCATTGCTAGAAGAACTTTTTTTTGGGAATTCTAAGAAACAGAATATCTTGACTCAGAATACTACAAAGACTGAGATAACAGCCCTAGCAACAGTTAGTGAAGAAGCAGAGAACTAAAGAAATCTGCTAGTTGAGATCCCTATATGGGAAAAATAGACACTAGTGGTGTAATCGATTGTGATAGTTCCGCGGCTATTGCAAAAAGTATAGAACCGTTATAACAACGGTAGAAAATGACGTCGTAAGCACAATACTGTAAAAGAACATCACATATATAGTGATGAAAAATTTGGCGATTATTGAAAGAAAAACAGAACCGATATCACAACGGTAAGATAGGACAGTCGTATGCACAGTATTGTTAGAGAACATCAAATATAAAGTGATGATAATTTTGCAGAACCTTTGACGAAAGGACTATCCAGAAAGAAAGTCCTTAATAATTCTAAAAGAATGGGACTATTGCCCTGTGATTGTGGAATCACGCACAATGGTAACCCGACCTAAATGACTGGAGATCATAAGAACTAGGTTCAATGGGTAAAAACAAGTTGTGTAGTGATAGTAGATGAACATGCTAAATTTTAGATTAAGAATCATGTATTCTTGAAGTGATTGGAGGATGAGTTAATAAAAACTCTTAATGAGATCTATACTCTATTGGGAGTGGAGTACCTACTTTCAGCAGTGCTCTTGATAGACTCACCTTTGTGAATGTGGAAATGTGTCTGTTTCCTATGAAGTTTTGGGCAAAACTTCTAGAGCGTTCACTAAACTGGGATAGACGTGCATGGCCATAAACGCACAGGCTTATTTGATTGCACTATAGAAAAGATTGTGTGTGGTTTGATGTTAGGAATAGAGTTCAAGACTACGTGTCACTCTAGTAAAAACTGAATCTTATTCACTACGCAAAGGTTCAAGTCGGATGACACCTTTGTTTATGCACAGTCTTATGTTTTTAGAAACTGTTCGATAATTTTAAAAAATTCAAGCGGGGCATTGTTGGAAATTTAACGAATTATTTAAAATATGAAATAAGTTTATGATGGCTCCTATTTGTGAATAGTCCCACATCATGGGATTATAAGAAAGATGCAAGTATTTATACTTGTTTCTAAGAAGTCATGTTGGGGACTTGGGCTCCCAATGCATGCTTTGTTGTGAGGAGGGAGACCATGCATCATGACCACCACACACGCGCGCGCGACTGACCGACTCGACCCGGCTCGGTTCGGTTCGGGATTGGGCTTTGGCTATGTGGTGTAGACACTTATATTTTTTGTCCAGAAAACACTGCGTTTTTCGAACTATTTTTAAATATAGAAAATATTTCTTAGCCGACTTTTATTTATGAAGCGGTAAACTCTTGACCCAGTATTTTCAGCAGATCCTATTTTCCGTCTATATATTATCTTCAGTTGTAAACGAGATTATTACAGAAAAAAAAAACTTTTTTCTCTTCCTTCGCCATTACAAAAAAAAATCTTTTGGAAATTTTCGAGCAGTTAAATTAAAAAGTGCAAATCTGCACTGATTTGTTGTGCAAAGCAAATCAATTATTCATTTTAGAGAGGCTGTTTTATCCTAGAGGCGCCGGCGGAAGTACGAACTGGTTTTGCACCACCGACCAGATCGCCGAATCGTCTTCAAGAGAGCGACCTGGTCCGCGACTTAGCCATTGTTTCCCAATAAGTGCAGTACCCCTAAATGCCCCCTGATTTCCACCACACATTCCGTTTCTCTCTCCCTCCACTACTTCTCTCTCCTTCCACTAGCTTAAATTATAATAAATGAGTGGTAGAGAAAGAGGAGCAAATGAGGTGCTCACTATTTGGGGAGCCATTGAACGCTCCTCATGTATATATATATATATATATATATATGTAACGACCCGCATTCTACGCATCATAGGATCGTAGAATATTTATTTCTTCCACATACGAAGTCGTATGGTCATGTAACTTTGGGGAACGACTATTGGGGTCATTTCCCATGTTCCCCGATTTTTAAATGACCATTTTACCCCTAGTTATCACTGTTTTGGCCATAACTTTTGACTGGAAAGGAATTTTGACCTGAAACCACTTCCATTGGCTCTGGATGATGGTTTCTCTTTCCGTAGAGTGGTCACATTAGCCAAACGGACTCACCATTTGGGAGATATGGCTGAAACAAGTTTCAGATGGTGAAAAACAGCTTAATTGGGCTTAAGCGGGTGATTAGCAGCTAGGCCCAAGGGGAATTTCGGGTTTAGGGGTATATAAGTGCTGATTAGGGTTAGAAAACATTTCTTTAGACATTTTCCAGCCGCCACTTTCATTTCCCTTAACCTAGCCATGGCCTCCACTCTCTAAATCTCTCTAAATCACCCAAAATCACTTTCTAATCAAGGATTAAGGCTTAGAGGCATCAAATCAAGGGGGATTAGCACAAGGACTGAGGTAGGGCTGCTGTTACATATTGGAATTCGTGCAAGTCAGAGGTTCACTTCAGATTTGGAAGTTTTATTGTGGCAAAGGTGAGTGATAGCATCATTTTGACACTAATTACAGTTAATTAAGGATAATTAGTGAAGATTAGCGAATTTATACACTAATAAATTCTGGAAAAATGTTTAGAAATTCTTAAATAAGGTTTTATGCCTCTGGTTGAAATTTGGTTCGATTTGATTAAGTTTTGCTAACCCTATGATCGGTTTTACTTAAACATGCTTAAGGGAAAATAAGGAGCTTTGGCCACTTTTGATCCATTTTTGATTCATTTGAGTGATTGTTTGCTGTTATGGTTGCTATTACATGTTGCTATGACTCTAGGGTGTGTTTTGTGATTGCTTAGAAGTGTTAGTTTGGTCAAAAACGCCGTCGAATGGCGAGAAACTATCGCTGGAACGAAGTGCAGGAATTTATCCGGATCGGATCGCCCCCATACCCACGAACCGACCCGCCTGCTCGAACCGCGCCACGTGCCAGAGCTCGGAGCCACGAAGGGAAGACCACGATCCGACTTGGAGAGGAAGCACCACGAGCTGATGAGGCGCCACGATCCAGATGGGTAGCTCGACCCGAACCAGTGGATTGCCACGAACTGATAAGCCCGAACCGACCCGACAAGGCGCCACGAGCTGACGAGGTACGATCCGATGGCGCGACCCGACCCGCTGATGGTTGAAGACCCCGATCCGATCTGTCTCTCGTGAGCAGGAGCTACTCCGATCCGAACCAGGAAGGCTTCCACGATCCGACCCGAGCGTGAAGGATGATCCGAACCGATCCGAGGTTGATGGCTACGAGTTGGTAACTGCGAACCGAACCAGGAAGTTACGAACAGGATGAAGACCGATCCGGATGAAGATGATGACCAAAACCCGAGATGCAAAGGTAGTCCAAATGAGAAGCTAGAGCTCAAGATCCAGATGGGAATCAACGAGTTCGCTTCATGGTTGGGCTTTGCTGCGGGACGAGTGTTAAGGGGTTATCGATGTCTATAGTTTTGGACCACTATGGTAGGAGGCACGAAGGCGGATTCAGGGCCATTATGGCATCGGTAGAACCAAGGGCTACGACCAATGAAGTGGGTCATTGAAATGTTTGGTCATGACTCTGAGTGTTTGGCTTGGTCACAGCAGGGTTTCTACAAGTCGGGATTCGTCGTTGCCTCAGTTTGTCTAGTGTTCCAAAGTGGTAGATGTCGTATGCTTTACGCACTGAGTGAGAGATGTGAGGATGTTTGCTATGGATGATTTGTTTGCTATCATTGTGACATGCACACCCCACCCCCGTATTCTTACACTATTTATTATGGCACCTTAGAGCATTGTACGGTATGTGGTACTAACTCTTTGGTTACAGGTCCAGGTTCAGGTATGGTTTAGTATACCTGTTATTGTTCTGTTTAGATGCTTATCGCTCATACCAGGCTTTATGTCTGACCCAGAGTTTTATGTTCCCTCTTATTACTCTGGGTGCTCACACGAGCAGACTAGAGACAGGTTAGCTGGTGATGCACGGGTAGATGATCCGGAGACGAGCAGGAGGCTTCCACGTAAAATATATACATAATATTCTCCCTGTATTGTTGAAGATCACTGCTTGGGCATCGGTGGTGTATCTTCTACTTTAGCTTTCTTTTGTTTGGAGACAGTAAATTTGGAAAGTTGTAATAAGCTGTATTTGAATTTCCGCTGCTCTGAGATTGATGTTGATTTTAGTTATCAGCTTACGCACTGTCTCACCTGTTTTATATCAAGTATGTTATTATTATATTTTATTCCATGCGCTGTGAGACATTCTACAGGTCCCTTGATTAGTTCATTCCCTTCTTCCTTTCCTTCTCACGACCCGTTCTGTGCTAACTGGACACGTGTACAGTGCACTTTTGGAGTAAATGTTGGTTGGTGCGGGGCGGGCCGTCACATTTGGTATCAGAGCTCTAGGTTGCGTAGTTAACCTAGGGAAGTTATCAGGGAGAGATAATATACGTATACGAGAAGAGCGTATTTGTGATTACTTTGGCTTTTAAAAGCTATATATATATATATATACTATTAGTAGTATAAGAATGAAGTCGTACTGCACTAGCACCACTATGGAGTCGTTAATCGTTTCCTTTTTCAGATTGACGATGAGCCGATATACTAGAGGTGCTGGTAGGGGAGCCAATAATGGGAATGCTGCTGACATGAGGACGATGTTTACTGACCTCATGAGAGAGATGCTTAGAGATGTTCAGAGGGCAGCTCCCAATGGTGGAAATGGTGGTGATCCAATAGTGCAGGCGCCGAGGGTCGACTTCACCAAGCTAAACAAGGATTATACTAGCCTTGGTGGGAAGCCGTTTCACGGAACGGAGTCGGCCACGGATGTTCAAGATTGGTTGGATAGTTGCGAACGTATCTTCGAGGATTTGGGTATCGAGGATGCGATGAAGAGAAAGCTAGCGTCCCGTCAGCTGCAAGGGCGGGCAATGAATTGGTGGAATGCTATAAAAGCAGCTACTCCCGAAGATCAGATTACTTGGGAGCAGTTTAAAGCTCGCTTTAGCGAGAAGTTCATTCCAGCTGCTCAGAAGTCAGTGCTGTTTAAGAAATTCTTGGAGCTCAAGCAGAATGGCAGAGCTGTCTCCGAGTATATTGCCGAATTTGACACTTTGTCAAAATATGGGTTATCTCTTATTGATACTGCCGAGAAAAAGAATGAGAAATTCATAACCGGTTTGGACCAGTACTTGGGGGAAAGACTTATTAACCACATCGATGAGTCGTTTGAGTCGATTGTAGGGAAAGCATTGAGGTCAGAAAGTCTCTACCCTAAGCCGAAGACTGAGGTTGCACCCGCAGAAGAGCCAAAGCCACAAGCAAGTGGTGGGGGCAAGGGTGGTTCCCAGAATAAGAGAAAGCAGAACCAAGCTAAGGATGGCCAGAGGAAAAAGAAAAAGAAAGATGTGGAGTGCTTCAGCTGTGGTAAGAAGGGCCATTATGCTAGTAATTGTCGGGCCAAGCCAGCGGATAGGAAGTGCTTCAACTGTGGCCAAATGGGACATCACAAGGACAAGTGTCCACAGCCCCCTAAAGAAAAGCAAATGGTGAAAGCATACGCTCTTAATGCTATTCCTTCTTCGTCGAATGCCCCAACAGCGGCGGAGAAGGGAAAGAATGTCGTCATTCAAGGTATGCTTTCTGTTTATGATGTTCCTGTTAGAGTTTTGTTTGATACCGGAGCTTCCAGTTCTTTCATATCTAGTGACTTGGTAGACAGGTTGGGATTGGAGCCCGAGATTGTCGATAGACCTTTAGTAATGACGAACCCGATTGGTGGTTCTACTAGCCTTAGCGTGATTTGTCGTAATGTGGTCTTATCGAGTCATGGATGCATGTTTGTTTGTGATTGCTTTGTTTTGGGCTTTACTGGGTTTGGCATTATTTTGGGAGTAGATTGGCTCCAAAGATACGGGGTGGTGGTAGACTGTGAGGGCTTGTTGGTGACAGCTAGAGCGGATGATGGGCGGAGGATAGTGTTTGGTGGTCTACCCAGTGAGGGGTATTGGCTAGTTTTCTAAACTCCCTCGACATTCCGCATAGTGGGTTGTCAGGTTTGCCCGTGGTTGGCCAGTATCCGGATGTTTTCGAGGAAGTGACCGGACTTCCACCACACCGAGAGATTGAGTTTCGTATTGATTTGGTAAAGGATGCCAGGCCTATAGTGATGCCACTTCGTCGTATGGCACCAAGGGAGCAGCGAGAGCTCGAGGTGCAAGTCAGCGATCTTTTGAAGAAGGGATTTATCAGAAGGAGTGTTTCTGAATGGGGAGCACCAGTTGTGTTTGCTACCAAGGCGGATGGTTCCCTTCGTTTGTGTGTAGACTACCGCGAGTTGAATAAAGTGACGAGGAAGAACAAGTATCCTCTACCGCGGATAGATGATTTGTTCGATCAGTTGAGTGGCGCGAGAGTATTTTCTCAGTTGGATCTCGCGACAGGTTTTCATCAGCTTAGAGTGGAAGCTGAGGGTATAGCTAAAACGACATTTCGGACACCGTCTGGGTTTTATGAGTGGTTGGTCATGCCATTCGGGCTGACCAATGCCCCAGCATATTTTGTGGATCTTATGAATAGGGTATTCAGAGATCAGTTGAATAAGTTTGTCCTTGTGTTCATTGATGATATTTTGGTCTACTCAAGGACAGAGGAAGAACACAAGGGACATTTAAGAGTAGTGATGGAGGTGTTGAGAAAACACCAATTGAAAGCAAAGTTTTCTAAGTGTCACTTCTGGAAGAGGGAAGTGAGGTTCTTGGGCCATGTTGTATCAGAGAATGGTATTGCCGTAGACCCGGCAAAGGTGGCCACGGTACAGGATTGGCCTACGCCCAAGAATGCAACAGATGTAAGAAGTTTCTTGGGGTTAGCGGGATATTATCGTAAATTTATCCAAGGTTTCTCCAAGATAGCAGCACCATTGACCCAGTTGACCAAGAAGAATCAAGCTTTTGTCTGGGATGAAAGGTGCGAGAATGCATTTAAAAATCTAAAGGACAAGTTGACAAGCGCACCAGTGTTAGTCATTCCTAAGGGGGATGAAGAGATGACGGTATACACGGACGCCTGTGGTACCGGACTGGGTGCTGTATTGATGCAAGGCGGTAGGGTTGTAGCTTACGCAAGTCGGCAGTTGAAACCGCACGAGAGAAGATACCCTACCCATGATTTAGAATTGGCAGCGATCGTGTTCGCGTTAAAGATGTGGAGACACTATCTCTTGGGAGAAAGATTTGAGCTGTTTACAGATCATAAGTCGTTAAAGTATCTCTTCTCTCAGAAAGATCTGAATCTCCGTCAGCAGAGATGGTTAGAGTTCTTAGCTTCCTATGATTTTGACATCGCATACACACCAGGAAAGGGCAATGCGGTGGCCGATGCGTTGAGTCGAAGACATGCCAGCTTAGGGGCTATGTTCCTTGAATGGAAGCAACTGGAGTTTATCGCGGGGTTTGATTTCAGACCAAAGTGCGAATTGGATCCAGAAATGTTAGCAAGTTTGACGATCAGACCCACTTTGATTGAGCGGATCGGCTCTAGTCAGAGGGACGATCCTAACCTATTGGAAATCATCTCCAAGTTAGAGATGGGTATCGATGAGGAGATGAACAAGTATGGGCTTGATCGAGATAGATGGCTTAGAAAGAATGGAAAGCTTGTTGTACCCAATGTCAATGGATTGAGGGATGAAGTGCTTAGAGAATGTCATCACTCAAAGTTGACTATACACCCCGGTGGTAACAAGATGTATCGAGATATGAAGCGGACTTACTACTGGGAAGGAATGAAAAGAGACGTTGGGAAGTTTATATCCAAATGCATGAATTGCCAGCTAGTTAAAGCCGAGCAAAAGAAGCCTAGTGGTTTGTTACAGCCCTTAGAAATTCCCGAATGGAAATGGGAGCAAGTCTCGATGGATTTCATCGATGGTTTACCAAGGACTAGATCGGGATATGATAGCATTTGGGTGATTGTAGACCGACTGACTAAAAGTGCAAGGTTTATACCAGTCAAATCGACCAGAACGGCAGCTAAGTTAGCAGAATTATATATGAAGTGGGTAGTGAGATTTCATGGAGTACCCAAAAGCATTGTGAGCGACCGAGACCCGTTGTTCACTAGTGGGTTTTGGAAGAGCTTACAAGAGGCTCTAGGGTCAGAGTTACATCTCAGTACCGCATATCATCCTCAGACTGACGGTCAGACGGAGAGGGTGAACCGTATTTTGGAAGACCTCTTGAGAGCATGTATATTGGATTTTGGCGGATCATGGGATGACCATTTGCATCTAGTAGAGTTTGCATATAATAATAGCTACCAATCCAGTATCGGTATGGCTCCGTTTGAAGCTTTGTACGAAAGACCATGCAACTCACCATCATGTTGGATAGAGACTGGCGAGAAGTTTATGCTTGGACCAGATGTGGTGAGGGAAACTTCAGATAAAATCAAGACCATTCAACAACGAATGAAGGCTGCCCAAGATAGGCAGAAGAGTTATGCCGATAAAAGGAGAAGAGACTTAAAATTCTCCGTTGGCGACTTGGTATTTGTCAAGATTTCTCCGTTGAAGAACGTAATACGATTTGGCAGGAGAGGCAAGTTGGCACCAAGATTCGTTGGCCCATTCCCTGTTCTCGAACTAGTCGGGAATTTGGCATATAGGATTGACTTACCAGAGAAGATGGCGGGAGTTCACAACGTATTTCATGTTTCCCAACTAAGGAAGTTCGTTCACGACTCAGATATGGCTATTTCACCTGATCAGTTGGAGGACTTCGAAGTAGAACCCGAGGCGGTTGGGAACCGCAAGCCGGCCCGTATTGTCGAGCACGACATGAAGCAACTTCGAAGGAAGGCGGTGAAGCTAGTCAAGGTACAGTGGAGCGAGGACGAGAATGATTGTACTTGGGAGACAGAGGAGAACATTAGGAAGTCACACCCAGAACTCTTTGCCTGGTAAGATTTTGACTTCGATTTAGTTTTCCGCATGCTAGAATAGGCTTGTTCGCTTGTTTTGCATGATTGATTGTTGTATGTGGTTGTTAGGCATGCGGGATCTTTTGTATGTTTTGGGTTAAGGAATTTCGGGGGCGAAATTTCTTAAGGGGGGGAGAGTGTAACGACCCGCATTCTACGCATCATAGGATCGTAGAATATTTATTTCTTCCACATACGAAGTCGTATGGTCATGTAACTTTGGGGAACGACTATTGGGGTCATTTCCCATGTTCCCCGATTTTTAAATGACCATTTTACCCCTAGTTATCACTGTTTTGGCCATAACTTTTGACTGGAAAGGAATTTTGACCTGAAACCACTTCCATTGGCTCCAGATGATGGTTTCTCTTTCCGTAGAGTGGTCACATTAGCCAAACGGACTCACCGTTTGGGAGATATGGCTGAAACAAGTTTCAGATGGTGAAAAACAGCTTAATTGGGCTTAAGCGGGTGATTAGCAGCTAGGCCCAAGGGGAATTTCGGGTTTAGGGGTATATAGGTGCTGATTAGGGTTAGAAAACATTTCTTTAGACATTTTCCAGCCGCCACTTTCATTTCCCTTAACCTAGCCATGGCCTCCACTCTCTAAATCACCCAAAATCACTTCCTAATCAAGGATTAAGGCTTAGAGGCATCAAATCAAGGGGGATTAGCACAAGGACTGAGGTAGGGCTGCTGTTACATATTGGAATTCGTGCAAGTCAGAGGTTCACTTCAGATTTGGAAGTTTTATTGTGGCAAAGGTGAGTGATAGCATCATTTTGACACTAATTACAGTTAATTAAGGGTAATTAGTGAAGATTAGCGAATTTATACACTAATAAATTCTGGAAAAATGTTTAGAAATTCTTAAATAAGGTTTTATGCCTCTGGTTGAAATTTGGTTCGATTTGATTAAGTTTTGCTAACCCTATGATCAGTTTTACTTAAACATGCTTAAGGGAAAATAAGGAGCTTTGGCCACTTTTGATCCATTTTTGATTCATTTGAGTGATTGTTTGCTGTTATGGTTGCTATTACATGTTGCTATGACTCTAGGGTGTGTTTTGTGATTGCTTAGAAGTGTTAGTTTGGTCAAAAACGCCGTCGAATGGCGAGAAACTGTCGCTGGAACGAAGTGCAGGAATTTATCCGGATCGGATCGCCCCCATACCCACGAACCGACCCGCCTGCTCGAACCGCGCCACGTGTCAGAGCTCGGAGCCACGAAGGGAAGACCACGATCCGACTTGGAGAGGAAGCACCACGAGCTGATGAGGCGCCACGATCCAGATGGGTAGCTCGACCCGAACCAGTGGATTGCCACGAACTGATAAGCCCGAACCGACCCGACAAGGCGCCACGAGCTGACGAGGTACGATCCGATGGCGCGACCCGACCCGCTAATGGTTGAAGACCCCGATCCGATCTGTCTCTCGTGAGCAGGAGCTACTCCGATCCGAACCAGGAAGGCTTCCACGATCCGACCCGAGCGTGAAGGATGATCCGAACCGATCCGAGGTTGATGGCTACGAGTTGGTAACTGCGAACCGAACCAGGAAGTTACGAACAGGATGAAGACCGATCCAGATGAAGATGATGACCAAAACCCGAGATGCAAAGGTAGTCCAAATGAGAAGCTAGAGCTCAAGATCCAGATGGGAATCAACGAGTTCGCTTCATGGTTGGGCTTTGCTGCGGGACGAGTGTTAAGGGGTTATCGATGTTTATAGTTTTGGACCACTATGGTAGGAGGCACGAAGGCGGATTCAGGGCCATTATGGCATCGGTAGAACCAAGGGCTACGACCAATGAAGTGGGTCATTGAAATGTTTGGTCATGACTCCAAGTGTTTGGCTTGGTCACAGCAGGGTTTCTACAAGTCGGGATTCGTCGTTGCCTCAGTTTGTCTAGTGTTCCAAAGTGGTAGATGTCGTATGCTTTACGCACTGAGTGAGAGATGTGAGGATGGTTGCTATGGATGATTTGTTTGCTATCATTGTGACATGCACACCCCACCCCCGTATTCTTACACTATTTATTATGGCACCTTAGAGCATTGTACGGTATGTGGTACTAACTCTTTGGTTGCAGGTCCAGGTTCAGGTATGGTTTAGTATACCTGTTATTGTTCTGTTTAGATGCTTATCGCTCATACCAGGCTTTATGTCTGACCCAGAGTTTTATGTCTCCTCTTATTACTCTGGGTGCTCACACGAGCAGACTAGAGACAGGTTAGCTGGTGATGCACGGGTAGATGATCCGGAGACGAGCAGGAGGCTTCCACGTAAAATATATACATAATATTCTCCCTGTATTGTTGAAGATCACTGCTTGGGCATTGGTGGTGTATCTTCTACTTTAGCTTTCTTTTGTTTGGAGACAGTAAATTTGGAAAGTTGTAATAAGCTGTATTTGAATTTCCGCTGCTCTGAGATTGATGTTGATTTTAGTTATCAGCTTACGCACTGTCTCACCTGTTTTATACCAAGTATGTTATTATTATATTTTATTCCATGCGCTGTGAGACATTCTATAGGTCCCTTGATTAGTTCATTCCCTTCTTCCTTTCCTTCTCACGACCCGTTATGTGCTAACTGGACACGTGTACAGCGCACTTTTGGAGTAAATGTTGGTTGGTGCGGGGCGGGCCGTCACATTTGGTATCAGAGCTCTAGGTTGCGTAGTTAACCTAGGGAAGTTATCAGGGAGAGATAATATACGTATACGAGAAGAGCGTATTTGTGATTACTTTGGCTTTTAAAAGCTATATATATATATACTATTAGTAGTATAAGAATGAAGTCGTACTGCACTAGCACCACTATGGAGTCGTTAATCGTTTCCTTTTTCAGATTGACGATGAGCCGATATACTAGATGCAAATGGTCACTCTATATATATATATACACACACATACACACACACACATACATATATATGTGTGCGCGCGCGCGCGTGTAGGAGAGCTTTATAGCATTCCTATTTTGCGGCACCATCTTTAGCATCTACAAAATTTTGTTATATTTGGAATGGTGTAGCTCACGATACGATAAAGGTGCTAAAAGGATATCGTAAAACAGGGATGCTAAGGGGTGCTACAAAACAGAGGTGTCATAAAGCGCTCCGCATATATATAACATCCACATGCCGATAACACTCTTGTAGGGCATATCTAATTAAAGACAACAATGATGCTAATATACATCGACAAAACTGCAGGCACACATTCTGCATTGTAGGTATTCTGGATGTCCCAAAATATACAAAGCAGTCTGGTTATATAGAACACTTATATTTTTGTCTTAAAACATTTGTTCCGTGCTACATATATATACAAAAAGGTGTCAAACCTTATCCAAATATGAATCCAAGCACGGTATCCTCCTTCTGAACATGACTAGCTGCAAACAAAATAACAGTTTCATCTGCCGTTAGCAGTCAACATCATATACCACCCGTGCCTTTATTGTAGAATAAGAAAGAGTTGTGTTTGCATGTGCATATGCACACGTGTATGTGTGGGGTACAGGGGCGGATCTGGCAAAATTTAGAGCGTTTAAGTTGAATGCCCTACCGGTGGGAAAACAAATGCCCTACCTGATCACTAACCAACCAATATTTTATCCATAAGCCAAGTTAGTCTTAGTTTCTTGCTTGATTTGTATTCAAAGTACATATGTTATATATATACAGTAGAATACAAAATTATTTGGTGGTGTGGGACAGAACTTTTGAAGATTCTTGCCTTACCTCAATACAAATCCTAGATCCGCCACTGGTGGGGTAGTCAGATAACCACATCAGGAACTGTGAAAAAACTTTTTTCTTTGTTGTAAGCCTTATTTTGGACCAAAATGTACACACTTGCATTTTGGGTCTGTATGAAGTGCTACAGCGTCAGATTTAAGCAGTTTTCATGTATTTCATTATATCTTTATCTACTTACGGACATAAATTGTTTAGTTATGTTCATCGGTACCAAATTTTTCTTACATCTTATGATTTATCTAAACATCCGGTCTTAATCATTTTTCTACAGAGAAATCTATTATTTTTTTCTTCTTCTCAACGGCGTACATTATTATAAAATGTTTGCGGATGCACGTCAATACGTGTACACTCCTGCAATAAAATGTCATTATAGTAATTTAAATTATTACCGTGCAAACTGATTCAACCAAGGTTCAAAAACTAGGTTTCGATCATTTGAAAATTTACGAGTTTCGGTCAGTTTCGATTTAGAAATAAAACTTTTAGCATATGTATTAATATTCAGGCCCATACCAATTCTTAGCAGCTTAAAAAGTAAACCAAAGCTCAAACCCAAGTCAAGCCCATAAAAATAATAATCCTAATTAGCAAATAGCAGCCACAACACGGGAGAAAAAAAAAGAAGCCAAAATACGAAGTGGGAAAGGACAGGAAAAAAAAACCTTCTGCTGTGAGACCGAATACGAAGATCGAACAACCTGCTATGCTCGAGTTAGGGTTTTCTTCTTCTTCTGAATGAATGAATTTGCGTTTTCTTTTTCTTTTCCTTGTAGAACCGGAATGAGATTTTGTCAGCGTTCCGTCCCGGTGAGCGTCGGGACTGGTACGAGATGAACGGGATTTCGCTGTTTCGGACGAGACCTCAAACCATGGATTCAACATTATCAGATCATCTGTTTAGATGATAAAATAATATATGTAACTTAAAATGACTAGCGAAAAAATTCAAGGACAATTGCTCTCGCTCTGAAACAACTGAACTTTGTTCACTTCGTCACCTCACCAACTTTAGTTTCCAAGTCTACATAGTAAGAATCTTCAGAATATACATACAGAATAATTTCACTAAGAATAGCTAACTCGTGAAGAGGTTCACGAGGGATAAAATTGTAGTTAAATATTTATATGAGGACTTGTTAAAAATATATAGTGAGAACACGTCTCCATGAAGCTACTGGGTATATTTTCATGTTTGGAGTTGACCTGACTAGGATACAACTTCAATGGCCACCAATGAACATGATATAACCATTCCATTGGTTTCCATAACTTGACCATTTCTCTTTCAATCATACATGTCTTTTTTATATTTTTATCCTAGTAACATCAAAATTGGTAAGTCTCCTGTAAGGGTAAAGAAATACAATATTTAAAATCAGATGGTGCCACAGCACACGCGTGCAGAAAAGGGCCGGGGGGGGGGGGGGGGGGGGTGGTTCTTCTGTTTTATCAAATAAAACTTCAATTAAAAATATTATCATGCACTGTTACAAAAGTGGCTGTGAAGGGAAAAAAAGCAAAATGATTAGGACAACTAATTTAGAAGCACCGAAAATTTGTTTGCAAAACCTCAGCAACTTACTATATTCAAGTTGCCAACATAAATTCAAATTGCAAATTAAATCACAACTTGCATAATTTCAGAAGATCAAATTACATAAGTTTATCCTTGAACTGATGTGGTGCAATCAAATTCCATCTCTTATGATGGAGACTGTAATATACCAAGTTATCGTATGTTATGTTAAATTGTTATTTTATTTTATCCCTTAACGATTTCATTTTCCCATCCAACAATGATCTATAAGCTATATTACTTTCTAGAACAAAGTAAATTAGCATGCAACATATATTCTTTGAATCAGCACACAACTAAATATATCTTAGAAAATAGTATTTTGGTATAGTTTATGTAAATTTATAAGGGTGAATATGTTAATATTAGTGTAAATTTCATTTTCTATGGCACGCCTATAAATAAGACTCCAATGTAATGTTTGTTTCCAATCCGATGTCAATAAAATTTCTCTTTCTTCCTCTGATAGTGTATTAGCCTAACTCAAAAATCCGGATATGAAAAAGGTTCCAGAAATTTTGAATATATTAGTTCAATCCGATACAAATATTTAAGTATGATAAATACTTACATATATATGTATGATATATGTATGTATAAATATATACATAATACATAGTTTACAAATGGTATATGTGTACAAATTCTAGAATAAGAAAAATGGCTTAAAATGATAGGACACGTGTCATCAAATGGAAGGTACACATGTCTTGTAAGTAAATAAGGTTAGGACACATACACACATTATGTGTCCATGTGTAAAAACATCTACAGACACCTAAGTAGGCATGTCTCTTTATCCTAAAGCTTGCATGAAGATAAGGAGGACAAGTGTCTGTAACGTCTGGGATTTTCGACCCAGAAAATCAACATAAAAACACACTGTTGACTATTCAAGCATCGAAAATACCGGGACATTAGTAGAAGAATTTAGAGGGTGAGAAAGAAAAGATAGAACTAATAGAATAGAAGAAGAAGAAGATCACAACTGAACAGAATCAGAGTAACACGAAACTCGCAGCGGAACAAAATAAGATGTATTATATAACATAACTTTGAATACAAAACTGTATTGTATATACATACCATTATCAGAGTACAATACATCATATCACAGCGGAAATAACTCTACATAACTAATGGTGAAGCTTCCTGCTTTTGAGCTCCTCCAAGTGAATCTGCAAAGCCTGAAACACTTGACTGCCCGTACAAATTTGGGCACCCAAGAGTTTAGGGAAAACAAACAAAATAAACTCTGGGTCAGTCATGGGACTGGTGTGAGCAAAATCCAATCATACTGTTTAACTTTGAAAAAACTTACTATAACCCAAAGTATCTTTGATATCAAAACTAGTGATATTATGATAATGTCTAAACAAATAATTATACAAGTAGCAGAACGCTTGCATCTCACGTTCCACATATATAGTATAAAATCATAAACCGCATGGCGCTTATCGGAGAATGGTTTTCAACAGACAAGGTATGGGAGCACCTTCTGAATAGTGTACTCTAGAGGGGATACACTCAGGGTTCAACAAGAACGTCTTGCAACCCGGCCACACATGACCGCTCACTCATTTAGCTTGAGTGTCGCGAATATATTGCCACCACGGTTGCAGGCCATCCAACCGTCATCCGAAGATACAGAATCGAAAAGAAGTATAAATATGAATTTTCTCTAGATCGGTGACAATACACCCTGCTTGGGGATGACCCAACTAGCCATGCTGCCTAGCCCAACTTTTGTTACTTCCTGGTTGTGAGGCTAGAGGCTACGTCTATCTTCAGAACATCTGATCACCATTCACTTTGAATGTCACATCGTCAAATCCGTAATCACATATTGATTACACAAATGCACACTGGGTGTAGAATAAAGAGAAGTTACCTTCTCCCCACCAACTTGGTATATTCGTACAAATCAACGGCGTGACCGTTGGAAATACTCTGTCAGACACTCGTCCATACAAGTTGTCCTGGGACTGGACAAACAGATAGCATCTTTTCTGGAACTGGACGACCCTTGCGTTTAACTCCGTCTTCAATTTGACTTAAATATAATTCGCAGCGCTCATGCCTATACGGAGTGGTTTTCGGATAATAAATCCAACCGGTCTCTCCGTATTGACACGATGGTCAAAACACTTCGATAGTCGGTTATTTAACTATCGAAGTAAAAACAAACATCCATTCACAAACACTGGCCCTTTATTAAATACTAGTTTCTTAGTTTCCCATATTTCTATAAACTCTTCCTTACTTCCCTTCATTTCTACTCTATTAGTTCCTCGTTATAAATCGGTAAGTGAATAAATTTCTAATTATCAACCCCGAAGGCCGAAACCAACATCAGATTGATGCCTCGAAAGTTACTCAACTCAACCAACGTACAACGGGTTCTAATTTCTTTAAAACTATATCACCTTCCTTATCATACTCAGTATATCTTTTTAAAACATTACAACTTATCGACTTACTTTAAAACCGTTATAATTTAACTAATGCTGCTATCTTTTCCTTTATAACTAATGCAATACGCTGCTATATTCTCTTTTATAACTACTGCAATACGCTGTTGTATTCTCTTTTATAGCTATTGCAATACGCTGCTATATTCTCTTTTATAACTACTGCAATACGCTGTTGTATTCTCTTTTATAGCTATTGCAATACGCTGCTATATTCTCTTTTTTAACTACTGCAATACGCTGCCATATTCACATTTCATTTGATAAACTCTATTTTCTAAGTCAGGTTCTTATTAAATCAATATCAAGTTTATAACTAAATACTGATTACATATCCTATTATAATTTGTTGGTTTAAAACTAAATACTAACTAGCCTATCAGATTATAATTCCAAATAATGTTATTTAGGTTCAGGTTGTATATATAAATACTATACAACAAACAGTACATACAAATATTGAGGAATCCGGTCGGATTCCTCCAACCGGTTTCCGCATCCAAAGGTGTCAGTCAACACAATTTACACTAACTCTATACTAGGGGATATTTTAAACGATGGAATCAGTGTCCAACCGATGGTGTGTACATATGTGACGGTATATAATATTCAACCAAATTACTGGTAATCTACCTAATCGACCATCACACAGCATTCAAACAACATTAAAATATAATTTAAATAGATCAGAGTGAGTGAATTTTCTCACCTTGGCGCGTTAACCGTTAAATAACGATTAGCGTCGGTCGATCCGATCTGGTGTTTAATTCTGCTGTAACTCATAATGAGTCGTAGCTCGCTCCCACCAGCTTTGTTGAATAACGCGCGCCCATACAGACTCAACGCACTTGACGCCACCATATTTCCCAGTGTAGCCGGCCCATCCGTTTCTCTTAAGTGTTTCTTTATTGCAAATATAAATTCCTACTGCTCTTAACTCGCTCTGCCATCCCACTTCATGTCAGTAGCATCTCCCACTTCTTCTCTCAGTAACATCCACGCACCTGCTCTTGTTCATGCATACTTATGTAACTCAAACCCCACCTCCTCTTTTGTTCTATCCAACAGATGACTCCCAATATTTAATACATTTCCATGCGCCACGTCCCTCTCCCAATGATCCCATGCATACGCCCTGCACGTCCATATATGCACACGCACATATCCATGTACACCCTCATTTCCATGCTGACCCTTGTTCTGCCTTTCCTGAAACCAACCCTTCCCTTCATACGTATGCACTTATGGCCCTTCTCCATTGCCGTATAAACTCCTCACCCAATCCTCCTTCACACCCTTACTTCGCTGAAATACCCACACCGTCCCTTGTTCTCACGTCTGCATGAACCCCAAAAGAATCTCAGCCCTCCTCTTGCGTCGAACAACATCTCAACAGTCGTTCTCCACCTCACAGTAAGACCTCGCCACCTTTGCTTGTCTTGGTTCCACGTGAAACCAGATCTGGCTTGCTGCTTGCGTTTTTGTTTCTGAAGTGGACATTAAACTTCAGTTTGGAAGCTTTCTGTTTTTGATTCTAGATGAGGGAGAGAGACGAGATCTGCTGTGTATTTATATATTTGAGTTCCTTCACAGTTAAGTAACAGACGTACATGCTAGTCAGAAAAACGGGGAGTAGGTTATAGTCTTTGTATTAATTGGGAGGTATGGTTGCAGTGCTTTGGTAAGCGAGCCATAGGGAGTAGGTATTGACAATTTCTCTCTTGGGTATGAAACAATAGCATGTAGGTTAGGGGATCCCTGCTTTCATTTAGTTCTGGTATGGTTTGTATAGCTTAGCACGTCTTGTTTAGATTAGGTAGGTTTGTTGTGAGTACTAGGGTAGCACGTTCATAGCTTAGGGTAAGGCTTCTTTCATTTGTTTATCATGTTAGTGTAGGTAGCTACTTTGTATGTACATATAGGGCCGATGCTTCACCTCTAAGTAAATGGAGATATTATTAATTTCACTTTGATTTAAACCATTTATTTTGAGTTATACATTTAACGTACCCCGTTGTATGAAACTCCACTCACTTGCGAACCGCTATGGACAGAAGTAAAAGTACAGTCATGCTTAACGAGGTGTCACGGTCCCAAAAATATAATAACACCGGTAGTTTGACTTATAATTTGAAATCCCGAAATACCGATACAGGGTACGAAATACTTCAAATAAAAATTTGCATATTTAATTAATTAAAAATTACAGTAAAATTCTAAAAATTAATTATCGCTGCGCCTCAAAAGAACCTTGTCCCAATTTGCGCCAGATATCAGGTTATATTCAAATAACAGTTACGGTCGATATACGATTTCACAGCGACTTTTTGAATATTTGATTTGGACATATCTTGCAATCCACACAACGAAATCTTGATTTTTCACTTCTGTTAGAAAGATACAGTTCAACAGATTCCAATGTTTCTCGTTTCGTCGAAATCCGATTCAAAACGAGTCTGGTACACTTAGTTGAAGTTCAGAACGTTAAATTACGAACTGCAGGGTCGTTCTGAGCTCGATTAAAATTAATATATATTTATATACGGTCAACTTCGTTTTAATTAATATATAAATCCATTTATATTCTGAATTCAATATTTAAACTGATTTAAATATCCAAATTCAAACTGTTCAAAATGCGGGACGTTACAGTCCTTCCCCCTTAAAATAATTTTGTCCTCGAAATTGCTAAGATAGGAAAATGCTACAATCTCTGTTATAACATGGTTAAAAATCGTTTTGGTTTACTTCATAATTCCAGTTTCCACTGAACTGATTATTTCCAATTAAAATATTAATTCCTTATTATTTCGAATATTTTCAAAATTTCTGAAAATTTCCTAACAGCTTAAATTTTCAGAGAATCTCGCCAGCATCTCCTCTGCACGGCTCACTCGGTACTACAACAACTTGCCACTCCGGTCCTTCTCCAATCCAAAAGAAAATCAAACAGCCAAACGGCTTGCCCAAACTGACTCATAAAAACTCTCATACTCGTATATAAACGTGTACCTTCTCTATTGGGCATTCAACTCTATCTCTGCCATCTGCTATCAAACCAGCATATCCAAGCATCCTTGGTTGATCTCCGATCAATCCGTTCTCAAACCAGTCTTTTGCTTTTACTAAGCCAAATTTCTATTTCAACTCCGATTCCACTCTTAGTTCTTAACCTTGTTAAGTTTTATTACGACATTCCATTTACTGATTTATTTCTCAAATCAGTTATCTCATCTCTAATTCAAAATTCGATTCTTATTCTTCAAGAATCAATTCATTTTTAATAACTCGAATCTCCAATATTTTTCTTTTATAATTTTCATTCTGGATCTTTCCAACTTCAGTCCAGTTTTGTTATCTTTGTTTAAATTCCATTTTTACCATTTTAACTCCATAAGTTAAATTTTTATTTCAGAATTCAAATTCCTGGGATTTATTTCAAATCAGTTTGAAATCATATATAATTCAAAACATTTGAATTTCTGACAACTTGTTTCTCAAACAATACAAAACAAAATCTTTGGTAGTAATCCGTCACTTAGCAACTCGAAAATGAACACCGATAATGGCGCGCTTCATCATCGGAATTTATTTTCCAGTAATCGAAGTGAGTTCAATACTATTATCATTTTTCAAAACTCATTTTTCAAACATTTTCACTTTGAATATTACTTCAAAATATCATTCACAGCACTTGGAAAACAAATTTTCAAATCTCCCAGGATTTTAAAATTCCCTTATATTTTATCCAAATTCAATTTCAATTCTTTTCCAAGTTTCTAGAGTTTTATTTCAATTCTGGTTTTTAATTCAGATTCAGCTCATCTGATTTTGCATATCATACTTATATAATATTTCGATTGGTAGTTTATATAACCAACTTAATTATAATCCTGTTCGATCATAATAATGATCACATATCCAATATATTATATTAATATCAAGATATACACTTCTTTTTATATCAAAATATACTTTGGGTAAAATTATTTTATTTACCCCGCTTTCAAAACAATATCATGTCGAATTACTCTGTTCAAGAGTTTAGAAACACCTATCGATCCAGTTTGCATTACTGTTTCGACCAGAATTCATAAACCACTCGACTGACCAGTCAACACAATATAAAATAGTTTTTATATTAATCACAAATACGCGCTCATATATATACACTCAACTCAATCTAGAGTATTACTAACTCCATCTCTATTGAGTTACGCCACAGAGCCAAGGTAATCACTTAACCTTCAGCTCTGATACCAACTGTAACGTCTGGGATTTTCGACCCAGAAAATCAACATAAAAACACACTGTTGACTATTCAAGCATCGAAAATACCGGGACATTAGTAGAAGAATTTAGAGGGTGAGAAAGAAAAGATAGAACTAATAGAATAGAAGAAGAAGAAGATCACAACTGAACAGAATCAGAGTAACACGAAACTCGCAGCGGAACAAAATAAGATGTATTATATAACATAACTTTGAATACAAAACTGTATTGTATATACATACCATTATCAGAGTACAATACGTCATATCACAGCGGAAATAACTCTACATAACTAATGGTGAAGCTTCCTAATGTGACGAGAAGGAATTTCGCTCGGACCGAACCAGTCGCTAAACCGATCCAGGCCGTTCGAAACGCCCTATCGTTTGAGAACACGACAAATCAGAAACGCATACAGAAGAACATTTCATTGTATATTACAACAATGCATCAGATTACAAGAATATACAGAGTATAAATGAATATTACACAGAAATATCAGAGATTTAAATTACATTTAAATACGTCGCAGCGGAAAATAATACAATACACAACTAGAATGAGATATACGGATACAAAGCTTTCCGGATATCGTTCCAGCTGTAAACCAGGATCCTGTGAATATAAATCTGCAAAACCGAAACTACTAGCTGCCCGTGTCAAAATAAGGGCACCCAGAGTTTAGGTTAAAACAATAAACTCCAGGTCAGTCATGTGACTGGTGTGAGAACTAAAACAGTTATTAATCTTTATTTTAAATCATTAGGTAAATCAAGGGACCACGCCGTATAACACGGAACGGGTTTCCTCCCAAGAATACCAGTGCATAAAACAAACAGCGCAATGCTAAATAAAGAAAAATGAAGCTGTTATAAGACCCAGGTCCTATCACACAATGTAACGCAAGCCGGGGGATAGGGTTTTCCCTTATAACAGCCAAAGAATGCTTGATACGTTTAAAACAAATCATTTGATACTATTATAAGTGCATAGTGTATAAAACAACTTCAAATCATAAGTATCAATCATAGGCGGCATGGGTACCATATATCATGTCGCCATACTAGTTCTACAATTAAAACCGCAGATGTCACGTATTTGGAAATTGGATTTCCATCTATGAACCGAGGCAAAAGATAGTCCTCAACCGATTCGAGACTGTCTAGCCCGAGCCTCAGGCAAGTACTCTGTCAAGCCTTTGGATCGTCAGGGCCGGTCCACCGATGTGGATTAAATTGCCTGAACACTACGTTTCCCCACCCTATGGGGTGTAAGTCTGGTCCGTCAGCCGACCAGAATGCATCGGCCGAAACCGATATAACCGAGGCGCCTCGCAACAGCACCAACCACATAAGTCAAACTCGTCAGGGCGTGTAAAACCACTGACGCCACTTCTAGCTAGAAAGAAACGCAAGTCCTCCCTGAGGTCCGTCTCCCGTTTTTGGTTCATACCGGGTGTGAAACACGCGAGGTAAACGTTACACAAAGCTATGCCACAAAGGCCGTGCTTTGATCATCACCACAAGACTTTGCTTTTCAACAGAAGCCTCGATCAATTGCCACTTAGGCATGCCACACAGGCAATTCACTCCATGCATTTGATATCCATCAATATATAACCCCTGAGCTCGTACGTCTCAGAGAAGGGCGTTAAGCAAGAGAATAAATTCTCCGCCGCCAAACAGATATATATTTAATAGAGATCAATCACACAGACTAAAATCCAATGTCAGACACACAGTCCATTTACAAGTCCGTTCTGGGTCTGAACGAAACCGGAGGCACCTAGTACCCCGCATATCCATCGATCTCCAAGTACGTCTGGACGATCACCAACTGTTTCCATCTTCTTGGGTGTACAGCCCAATCAAGATCATCAGTTATCACCCAAACGACGTGAAGACCTCCGGTCTTCGACCATCGTCTTCATCTTCGACTTATCGTCGTATCAGTTATTCAGAGTGGGATAAACCCGGTCTTTCCGAATAACTCGCGTATATTTTAAATAAGTGTTACACAAACACAACATACGCCTCATTCCAATTCATCAGTCACTAACCGTAAATTAATCAAGAGAATAATTTCCCAAATATTAACCCCGAAGGCCGAAACCAACATCAGATCAATATCCAGAAAATCATTCTGTTTAGCTAACCGACAGTTAGTTTCTAAATTTCACATTCACAGGGAAAGGTTCCCATTAATTTTATCCAAGATAAATTTCTTGAATTTATTCTCTAATCTTCCTTTGAATTTCGATTCCAATTAGTCGGGATTAACGAAACTTACCGAAGTAATCATTTGTTTTAATTTCCCAATCCCAACCTATTCATCCCATGAAGTAAAACTGGTTATACTTCATATCTAACACCACGGTGTTATCGGTAAATTCAATTACCATTTCACGTTCAAATCTAATTAAAGATTCAACTATCGCCTGGAGCAAAACTGGTGATACTCCATTTCGATTATTTCAATCTAATTAAAGATTCATTAAAACTCCACTTAGTTTTAATCTTTAACTGGGTTAAAGAATCAGTGTCTTTTAAAACACGGTTCACGATAAACCCAAAATCACATTCCATTAATTATCGGGTTAAAGAACAAGTGTTATTTAAAACACTGTTCACGATAAACCCAAAAATCAATATCACTTCAATTCCAATTAAATATTATTCAATTGGTACACTTCATTAAATCTAAATAATAAGATTTAATCTTTTCACAACTGGGTTCAAGAACAGTGTTAGTGAAGACACCATTCACGACAAACCCAAATCACATTTGATATTCAATACAAGGCTCTGAATAGAAAATATATCGGCTTATATTCAATATCAAATTCTACGACTAACAAATGTCGTATTGGAAATAACGATATAAATATATCTTTCAAATTTCCATAACAACACCTGTATAATCACGAATTCCAACATCGAAATATTCCGAAGACAAATTCGATTCAAATCCACTCCAATGCAATCATTGGAAATTTTGGTTATTTTCAAAACCATTTCAAATTCAATTTATTTATTTAAAAATAAATAGAATTATAATTCTAGTTCAAAACTAGTTCATTTCGATAAAAATTTATTTTTATCTTTTCAAATATGGAGTTTTTCATCCCAATTCTTTCTAAATCATTTCTTATGATTTTACACAAATTATTACTATTTTTAATAATTTTACCAAGGCCCGTACAGTCGATTTCCATCAATGGCCATCGAACTGCACTTATAGCGACCTTTTTCAAATTTGATTTGGACATAATTCCAAATCCAACCGTTAGATTTATAATTTCTAATATTCGTTAGAAAGCTCTTTTCGATACGAACCCAACGGTTCCGGTTTTAGGAGAATCCGACGGTCGGATCTCCCGCAATGTCCGTTTGAAATAAATGGTCGAAATTCACGAACTGTCGCGGCGCGGCGCGTTCTATTCAGGCCATTATATTATATATATAATATATATATTATATATTTCGTCGATTTCTATTTAAAACGAATTATATAAATAGTTTTAAATTCGATTCAAAAGCAATTTCAACTTCCGTTTCAATTCAAATCAAAATTGAATTCTTCTCTATAAATTCGTTTTAAAATTCATTTCTATTTAATTCAAATTTCAATTCAATTTGAATTCGTTTCAATTTGCTTTCAATTCAATTTGAATTCGTTTTCAATTCAATTCATTTCGAAATCGTTTTCAATTTAATTCATTTCGAAATCGTTTTCAATTCAATTCATTTCGAAATCGTTTTCAATTCAATTCATTTCGAAATCGTTTTCAATTCAATTTATTTCGAAATCGTTTTCAATTCAATTCATTTCGAAATCGTTTTCAATTCAATTCATTTCGAAATCGTTTTCAATTCAATTCATTTCGAAATCGTTTTCAATTCAATTCATTTCGAAATCGTTTTCAATTCAATTTATTTCGAAATCGTTTTCAATTCAATTCATTTCGAAATCGTTTTCAATTCAATTCATTTCGAAATCGTTTTCAATTCAATTCATTTCGAAATCGTTTTCAATTCAATTCATTTCGAAATCGTTTTCAATTCAATTCATTTCGAAATCGTTTTCAATTCAATTTATTTCGAAATCGTTTTCAATTCAATTCATTTCGAAATCGTTTTCAATTCAATTTATTTCGAAATCGTTTTCAATTCAATTCATTTCGAAATCGTTTTCAATTCAATTCATTTCGAAATCGTTTTCAATTCAATTTATTTCGAAATCGTTATATATTCAATTCATTTCGAAATCGTTTTCAATTCAATTTATTTCGAAATCGTTATATATTCAATTCATTTCGAAATCGAATAAAATCGATATAAATATCGTTCACGTCGAAATGGCGTCAATCTAATCAACACGGCTTCATATATTCCTTTATTTTCAAATATTCTATTTCAAATATTTCTTTTTCAAAATAGTTGTTATTATCAAAATATTTCGTTCAACACATGACCAATCTCAATGGATGAGTACTGTCAACACATGAACTTTTATTTTATATCAATAAAGGTGTAAATTTTATTACTAAAATATTTCGTTCAACACATGACCAATCTCAATGGATGAGTACTGTCAACATATGGACCTTTATTTTATATATTCTTTATTTTTCAAATTGGAATGAGGCCCAATCAATTACCATATAAAGTTAATTATATGGATTTTCATACATCACATGTATATAATAGCATTGAAAAATAATCAACCATCAACCAAAGTGCACTACACTGTATAAGCATCAAATATAGATATCTAATGCTTATAACAGCCTGTCAATCAATCGATCGACATATTCAATCAATCAGGATGAGTAAACTTCAAATTTCATCCCAACACCCGTGTGGGGTTTCAAACAATCAAACACAGATTTTATTTGTGCAGTTGGGCGATGTGTAAAATTTATCGTCCCAATCAATGTCCTTCAAATAGGTGTACATAAACAAACCGTCCGGTTTGTAAATGAATATTTTATTTTATTCACTTCACGTTAAAAATTATATTTTTAACGATAAAACATTTTATTTTAACATATGAATTTCTATTCAGTTCATTCTTTAAATAAAATGATATTTTTATTTTTCTAACATATTTTAGAAAATTTCGGCGGCATAACGGCACGATACTAGAAACGGGACAAGGCCTAGCCTTATCCCCGGTCTAGTGAAGGCCCACGCCATTCACACATCAATCAAATCCATTCAATTTCACCAAACAATTCAATTCAAACCAAATAATCTATCCAACTACACAACCAAACAATTTAACAAACAAGCCATCCATGGTCTGTGGATGACGGGTGTCGGGTGCTACTAAGCACCGTCTGCATCCTAGTATATATATATAACTAGAAAAAGAAGTTGAAGAGTGAGAAGTTCTCACCGACTAGCTAAACCAAACGCCACGACTCTTCTTATGTAGAAATCTTCGTCGTTCTCGCCTTTTGTCACTTTCACCGCCCGTAGTCACTACATATATAAAAATCGAATTTTTACTATGTTATTCAATATATAAAAATCGAATTTTGACTTCGCTACTCAATATATAAAAATCATATTTTTAATTCGAAGTCTAACATATAAAAATCACATTTTTAATTCGAAGTCTAACATATAAAAATCACATTTTTAATTCAAAATCTAACATATAAAAATCACATTTTTAATTCGAAGTCTAACATATAAAAATCACATTTTTAATTCGTAGATTTCGCCTTTTCTAATATAAAAATCTAATCTATTTCATTTTCAAAATCTAATCTTTTTAACATATGAATTTCTATTTTTACTTCAAAGTTCAATATATAAAAATCGAATTTTTACTTCAACGTTCAATATATAAAAATCGAATTTTTACTTCAAAGTTCAATATATAAAAATCGAATTTTTACTTTGACTTTAAATATCTAAAAATCTGATTTTTACTTCTTGAAGCTCAAATCCTTTTTCTCTTTAAAGATTTTACTTTTAAACAAAATCAGTTTTTAAAAACATAAAAATCAATTTTTGTCTTTAAACCAAATCAGTTTTTAAATCCTTTTCAAATCAGTTTTAAAATGCTTTTCGAATCAGTTTTAAAATGCTTTTCAAAATCAATTCAGTTTTTTAATCCCTTAAAAAAAAACTGTTTTAAAATCTTCTTAAAAAAACAGTTTCTTAAATCCTTTAAAATCAGAATCTAAAAACATAAAAAATCAGTTTTTAAATGTTTTATAAAATCAGAATTCAAAGATGAAAATAAAATAAAATAAATTTACCTGCGAAGAAAAGGGGGCTCGATGGTGTTCGTCGAAGAGGGGGGCGTGGGGTTTAGGGCGGCGGTCTCGAATCTGAGGGGGGGGGTCTCGTCGGTTGTTCGCAGAGGGAAGGGGGGGTGCGGTGAACGGATGGGGTCTGATGGTCGGGGTTCGAGCGGCTACTGGTGGCGGTTTCATCGGAGGAGGGACGAGCTCCTCCGTCCCCCTTTTTCCTTTTTTTTTCTATGATTTCTGATTTAATCAGGGGGGGGGGCAACGGGTTTTAAGGAGAGGATTCTCCCTTTTTTTTTTATATATATTATTTAATTATTTTATTATTTTAAAAGTTGACTTTTACATACGACCCCTAAACGAGGTCCACCGCCTGTCGTCCATAGCGTTTTACCCCCATTCCGAACTCAATGGGATATGCCACGTGGGCTGATTCGACTATTTGAATCAGTTTCCGTTTAATTTACATTTAAATCATTATATTGAATTTTAAACGTACATTTCAAATTACCGGGGCCACATACTAACTAGAAAAATTCCCGAAAAATATTTTCTAGCTTCGTATTGACGATACGGTCCTAACAAAACTAGTTTCGTCGAATTCTGAGACCGTTGGAAAAATGGCCAATTTCCAGTCGATTAAAATCAACTGAAATGGTCAAAACACGTTTTCCTTTGCCACGCTCACATATTGATTCGAAAAATTATGAAATTTGAAATCTAGTAATAATTCAACATCACGGACCCAACAAAACTGGTTTCGTCGAAATCCGAGGTCATTTGCAAAATGTCCATTTTTAAGGGCCTGAATTCCATAGCGACTATTCAGAATTTTCAACTGGACATATCTTTTGATCCCCGCTATGAAATTTCGATTATTCGGATTCGTTGGAAAGATATTCACTATTAGATCCTAACGTTTTTGATTTCACTAAAATCCGGATTGTTTTGCACCCGGTACATTCAATTGAAGTTTGAAATCGAATTATCGAACTACCGCGCCATTTTCAATTCTATTTATAATTATATATAAATATTTATATTCTAACGACGACGCGTATAACATATACGTTCGAATTATATTCAAAATAAATTTCTCGTCGATTATATTTAAAATAATCTATTTTAAATATTCGAAATTCGCCAAAATCGCTAAAATAAAAATTTTAAACTGGCCCAGATTTTCCGGGTTGTTACAATCTCCCCCACTTAAAACTTTTCGTCCCCGAAAAGGAACAAAGTCGAAAGTGGTTTGATTACTCAACTCTACGCTCGATCTGGTTCCCATTCTCCAACTCTTTAGTTTCTGAGAATTTTCAAAAATTTCAAAAATTTGGCTAACACCCTAAATTTTCGAAAAATTTCGCCATAACCTCCCCTGCACCGGGAGCATCGGGGAATTTCAAATAGCTTCCCCGGTCCTTCAGATCTCAAAAAGAAAAAGGAAAAGCCAAGCGGCTAGCCAATAGGCTCATAAAATCATCACCCAAACAAAACAGGAAATTATGTAGTAAACATGTACCTATTTGTCGGGCAAACAAATTTTATTCTCTGCTCTAGCCTCCTTGCTATGACCTGTTCAATGATATATATGTATATGCAAGCAAATGCGACCAATTTTCAATACAATTTAATATTTGGTTCAATTAGGCTAATTGGTTAAAAATTAGCAAACAAATAAACAAACAACACAAACATCAATCAATTAGTGAATTAGATTATCAAATTCATAATTTTGATACATATACTGAAAATCTTGTTTTTGATGCCAATTCACAACAAGGTGTTCTAACTATATAAGTTTTGGTTCTCACACCAGCCTAATGGAAATATATAGAAATCACACCTTCGAAACTCGAACATAAATGTTGATGATGCGATCGCTATCATCAATATCATCTTCGGGCGACTAGAGTGTGATTCTATATCTATCCAATATATTAAAATTTCAAATACACGCGGATCAGACGTATACGCAAAATCTATATATACTGGATTTTCCACATCAATATAATTAAATAATCAAATACGAATAAGTGATTTAAAATTTTAAAACAAAAATTTGTTTTCATTTTCAAAAATATACTCTTCACACTTGTTCTAGGATACTACTGATCCTATCTCTAACGAGTCATCCCATTGGATATTACTAATCCAATTATCTGATGAATTCTTTCGTATGGTTCTAATGTGCCTTGTTCTCTGAGCTTTGTAAACCAAAGCCCTGATACCAAATGTGACGAGAAGGAATTTCGCTCGGACCGAACCAGTCGCTAAACCGATCCAGGCCGTTCGAAACGCCCTATCGTTTGAGAACACGACAAATCAGAAACGCATACAGAAGAACATTTCATTGTATATTACAACAATGCATCAGATTACAAGAATATACAGAGTATAAATGAATATTACACAGAAATATCAGAGATTTAAATTACATTTAAATACATCGCAGCGGAAAATAATACAATACACAACTAGAATGAGATATACGGATACAAAGCTTTCCGGATATCGTTCCAGCTGTAAACCAGGATCCTGTGAATATAAATCTGCAAAACCGAAACTACTAGCTGCCCGTGTCAAAATAAGGGCACCCAGAGTTTAGGTTAAAACAATAAACTCCAGGTCAGTCATGTGACTGGTGTGAGAACTAAAACAGTTATTAATCTTTATTTTAAATCATTAGGTAAATCAAGGGACCACGCCGTATAACACGGAACGGGTTTCCTCCCAAGAATACCAGTGCATAAAACAAACAGCGCAATGCTAAATAAAGAAAAATGAAGCTGTTATAAGACCCAGGTCCTATCACACAATGCAACGCAAGCCGGGGGATAGGGTTTTCCCTTATAACAGCCAAAGAATGCTTGATACGTTTAAAACAAATCATTTGATACTATTATAAGTGCATAGTGTATAAAACAACTTCAAATCATAAGTATCAATCATAGGCGGCATGGGTACCATATATCATGTCGCCATACTAGTTCTACAATTAAAACCGCAGATGTCACGTATTTGGAAATTGGATTTCCATCTATGAACCGAGGCAAAAGATAGTCCTCAACCGATTCGAGACTGTCTAGCCCGAGCCTCAGGCAAGTACTCTGTCAAGCCTTTGGATCGTCAGGGCCGGTCCACCGATGTGGATTAAATTGCCTGAACACTACGTTTCCCCACCCTATGGGGTGTAAGTCTGGTCCGTCAGCCGACCAGAATGCATCGGCCGAAACCGATATAACCGAGGCGCCTCGCAACAGCAACAACCACATAAGTCAAACTCGTCAGGGCGTGTAAAACCACTGACGCCACTTCTAGCTAGAAAGAAACGCAAGTCCTCCCTGAGGTCCGTCTCCCGTTTTTGGTTCATACCGGGTGTGAAACACGCGAGGTAAACGTTACACAAAGCTACGCCACAAAGGCCGTGCTTTGATCATCACCACAAGACTTTGCTTTTCAACAGAAGCCTCGATCAATTGCCACTTAGGCATGCCACACAGGCAATTCACTCCATGCGTTTGATATCCATCAATATATAACCCCTGAGCTCGTACGTCTCAGAGAAGGGCGTTAAGCAAGAGAATAAATTCTCCGCCGCCAAACAGATATATATTTAATAGAGATCAATCACACAGACTAAAATCCAATGTCAGACACACAGTCCATTTACAAGTCCGTTCTGGGTCTGAACGAAACCGGAGGCACCTAGTACCCCGCATATCCATCGATCTCCAAGTACGTCTGGACGATCACCAACTGTTTCCATCTTCTTGGGTGTACAGCCCAATCAATATCATCAGTTATCACCCAAACGACGTGAAGACCTCCGGTCTTCGACCATCGTCTTCATCTTCGACTTATCGTCGTATCAGTTATTCAGAGTGGGATAAACCCGGTCTTTCCGAATAACTCGCGTATATTTTAAATAAGTGTTACACAAACACAACATACGCCTCATTCCAATTCATCAGTCACTAACCATAAATTAATCAAGAGAATAATTTCCCAAATATTAACCCCGAAGGCCGAAACCAACATCAGATCAATATCCAGAAAATCATTCTGTTTAGCTAACCGACAGTTAGTTTCTAAATTTCACATTCACAGGGAAAGGTTCCCATTAATTTTATCCAAGATAAATTTCTTGAATTTATTCTCTAATCTTCCTTTGAATTTCGATTCCAATTAGTCGGGATTAACGAAACTTACCGAAGTAATCATTTGTTTTAATTTCCCAATCCCAACCTATTCATCCCATGAAGTAAAACTGGTTATACTTCATATCTAACACCACGGTGTTATCGGTAAATTCAATTACCATTTCACGTTCAAATCTAATTAAAGATTCAACTATCGCCTGGAGCAAAACTGGTGATACTCCATTTCGATTATTTCAATCTAATTAAAGATTCATTAAAACTCCACTTAGTTTTAATCTTTAACTGGGTTAAAGAATCAGTGTCTTTTAAAACACGGTTCACGATAAACCCAAAATCACATTCCATTAATTATCGGGTTAAAGAACAAGTGTTATTTAAAACACTGTTCACGATAAACCCAAAAATCAATATCACTTCAATTCCAATTAAATATTATTCAATTGGTACACTTCATTAAATCTAAATAATAAGATTTAATCTTTTCACAACTGGGTTCAAGAACAGTGTTAGTGAAGACACCATTCACGACAAACCCAAATCACAGTTGATATTCAATACAAGGCTCTGAATAGAAAATATATCGGCTTATATTCAATATCAAATTCTACGACTAACAAATGTCGTATTGGAAATAACGATATAAATATATCTTTCAAAATTCCATAACAACACCTGTATAATCACGAATTCCAACATCGAAATATTCCGAAGACAATTTCGATTCAAATCCACTCCAATGCAATCATTGGAAATTTTGGTTATTTTCAAAACCATTTCAAATTCAATTTATTTATTTAAAAATAAATAGAATTATAATTCTAGTTCAAAACTAGTTCATTTCGATAAAAATTTATTTTTATCTTTTCAAATATGGAGTTTTTCATCCCAATTCTTTCTAAATCATTTCTTATGATTTTACACAAATTATTACTATTTTTAATAATTTTACCAAGGCCCGTACAGTCGATTTCCATCAATGGCCATCGAACTGCACTTATAGCGACCTTTTTCAAATTTGATTTGGACATAATTCCAAATCCAACCGTTAGATTTCTAATTTCTAATATTCGTTAGAAAGCTCTTTTCGATACGAACCCAACGGTTCCGGTTTTAGGAGAATCCGACGGTCGGATCTCCCGCAATGTCCGTTTGAAATAAATGGTCGAAATTCACGAACTGCCGCGGCGCGGCGCGTTCTATTCAGGCCATTATATTATATATATAATATATATATAATATATTTCGTCGATTTCTATTTAAAACGAATTATATAAATAGTTTTAAATTCGATTCAAAAGCAATTTCAACTTCCGTTTCAATTCAAATCAAAATTGAATTCTTCTCTATAAATTCGTTTTAAAATTCATTTCTATTTAATTCAAATTTCAATTCAATTTGAATTCGTTTCAATTTGCTTTCAATTCAATTTGAATTCGTTTTCAATTCAATTCATTTCGAAATCGTTTTCAATTCAATTCATTTCGAAATCGTTTTCAATTCAATTCATTTCGAAATCGTTTTCAATTCAATTCATTTCGAAATCGTTTTCAATTCAATTCATTTCGAAATCGTTTTCAATTCAATTTATTTCGAAATCGTTTTCAATTCAATTCATTTCGAAATCGTTTTCAATTCAATTCATTTCGAAATCGTTTTCAATTCAATTCATTTCGAAATCGTTTTCAATTCAATTCATTTCGAAATCGTTTTCAATTCAATTCATTTCGAAATCGTTTTCAATTCAATTCATTTCGAAATCGTTTTCAATTCAATTCATTTCGAAATCGTTTTCAATTCAATTCATTTCGAAATCGTTTTCAATTCAATTCATTTCGAAATCGTTTTCAATTCAATTCATTTCGAAGTCGTTTTCAATTCAATTTATTTCGAAATCGTTTTCAATTCAATTCATTTCGAAATCGTTTTCAATTCAATTTTTTTCGAAATCGTTTTCAATTCAATTTTTTTCGAAATCGTTTTCAATTCAATTCATTTCGAAATCGTTTTCAATTCAATTTATTTCGAAATCGTTATATATTCAATTCATTTCGAAATCGTTTTCAATTCAATTTATTTCGAAATCGTTATATATTCAATTCATTTCGAAATCGAATAAAATCGATATAAATATCGTTCACGTCGAAATGGCGTCAATCTAATCAACACGGCTTCATATATTCCTTTATTTTCAAATATTCTATTTCAAATATTTCTTTTTCAAAATAGTTGTTATTATCAAAATATTTCGTTCAACACATGACCAATCTCAATGGATGAGTACTGTCAACACATGAACTTTTATTTTATATCAATAAAGGTGTAAATTTTATTACTAAAATATTTCGTTCAACACATGACCAATCTCAATGGATGAGTACTGTCAACACATGAACCTTTATTTTATATATTCTTTATTTTTCAAATTGGAATGAGGCCCAATCAATTACCATATAAAGTTAATTATATGGATTTTCATACATCACATGTATATAATAGCATTGAAAAATAATCAACCATCAACCAAAGTGCACTACACTGTATAAGCATCAAATATAGATATCTAATGCTTATAACAGCCTGTCAATCAATCGATCGACATATTCAATCAATCAGGATGAGTAAACTTCAAATTTCATCCCAACACCCGTGTGGGGTTTCAAACAATCAAACACAGATTTTATTTGTGCAGTTGGGCGATGTGTAAAATTTATCGTCCCAATCAATGTCCTTCAAATAGGTGTACATAAACAAACCGTCCGGTTTGTAAATGAATATTTTATTTTATTCACTTCATGTTAAAAATTATATTTTTAACGATAAAACATTTTATTTTAACATATGGATTTCTATTCAGTTCATTCTTTAAATAAAATGATATTTTTATTTTTCTAACATATTTTAGAAAATTTCGGCGGCATAACAGCACGATACTAGAAACGGGACAAGGCCTAGCCTTATCCCCGGTCTAGTGAAGGCCCACGCCATTCACACATCAATCAAATCCATTCAATTTCACCAAACAATTCAATTCAAACCAAATAATCTATCCAACTACACAACCAAACAATTTAACAAACAAGCCATCCATGGTCTGTGGATGACGGGTGTCGGGTGCTACTAAGCACCGTCTGCATCCTAGTATATATATATATAACTAGAAAAAGAAGTTGAAGAGTGAGAAGTTCTCACCGACTAGCTAAACCAAACGCCATGACTCTTCTTATGTAGAAATCTTCGTCGTTCTCGCCTTTTGTCACTTTCACCGCCCGTAGTCACTACATATATAAAAATCGAATTTTTACTATGTTATTCAATATATAAAAATCGAATTTTGACTTCGCTACTCAATATATAAAAATCATATTTTTAATTCGAAGTCTAACATATAAAAATCACATTTTTAATTCGAAGTCTAACATATAAAAATCACATTTTTAATTCGAAATCTAACATATAAAAATCACATTTTTAATTCGAAGTCTAACATATAAAAATCACATTTTTAATTCGTAGATTTCGCCTTTTCTAATATAAAAATCTAATCTATTTCATTTTCAAAATCTAATCTTTTTAACATATGAATTTCTATTTTTACTTCAAAGTTCAATATATAAAAATCGAATTTTTACTTCAACGTTCAATATATAAAAATCGAATTTTTACTTCAAAGTTCAATATATAAAAATCGAATTTTTACTTTGACTTTAAATATCTAAAAATCTGATTTTTACTTCTTGAAGCTCAAATCCTTTTTCTCTTTAAAGATTTTACTTTTAAACAAAATCAGTTTTTAAAAACATAAAAATCAATTTTTGTCTTTAAACCAAATCAGTTTTTAAATCCTTTTCAAATCAGTTTTAAAATGCTTTTCGAATCAGTTTTAAAATGCTTTTCAAAATCAATTCAGTTTTTTAATCCCTTAAAAAAAAACTGTTTTAAAATCTTCTTAAAAAAAACAGTTTCTTAAATCCTTTAAAATCAGAATCTAAAAACATAAAAATCAGTTTTTAAATGTTTTATAAAATCAGAATTCAAAGATGAAAATAAAATAAAATAAATTTACCTGCGAAGAAAAGGGGGCTCGATGGTGTTCGTTGAAGAGGGGGGCGTGGGGTTTAGGGCGGCGGTCTCGAATCTGAGGGGGGGGGTCTCGTCGGTTGTTCGCAGAGGGAAGGGGGGGGGGGTGCGGTGAACGGATGGGGTCTGATGGTCGGGGCTCGAGCGGCTACTGGTGGCGGCTTCATCGGAGGAGGGACGAGCTCCTCCGTCCCCCTTTTTCCTTTTTTTTTCTATGATTTCTGATTTAATCAGGGGGGGGGGGGGCAACGGGTTTTAAGGAGAGGATTCTCCCTTTTTTTTTTATATATATTATTTAATTATTTTATTATTTTAAAAGTTGACTTTTACATACGACCCCTAAACGAGGTCCACCGCCTGTCGTCCATAGCGTTTTACCCCCATTCCGAACTCAATGGGATATGCCACGTGGGCTGATTCGACTGTTTGAATCAGTTTCCGTTTAATTTACATTTAAATCATTATATTGAATTTTAAACGTACATTTCAAATTACCGGGGCCACATACTAACTAGAAAAATTCCCGAAAAATATTTTCTAGCTTCGTATTGACGATACGGTCCTAACAAAACTAGTTTCGTCGAATTCTGAGACCGTTGGAAAAATGGCCAATTTCCAGTCGATTAAAATCAACTGAAATGGTCAAAACACGTTTTCCTTTGCCACGCTCACATATTGATTCGAAAAATTATGAAATTTGAAATCTAGTAATAATTCAACATCACGGACCCAACAAAACTGGTTTCGTCGAAATCCGAGGTCATTTGCAAAATGTCCATTTTTAAGGGCCTGAATTCCATAGCGACTATTCAGAATTTTCAACTGGACATATCTTTTGATCCCCGCTATGAAATTTCGATTATTCGGATTCGTTGGAAAGATATTCACTATTAGATCCTAACGTTTTTGGTTTCACTAAAATCCGGATTGGTTTGCACCCGGTACATTCAATTGAAATTTGAAATCGAATTATCGAACTACCGCGCCATTTTCAATTCTATTTATAATTATATATAAATATTTATATTCTAACGACGACGCGTATAACATATACGTTCGAATTATATTCAAAATAAATTTCTCGTCGATTATATTTAAAATAATCTATTTTAAATATTCGAAATTCGCCAAAATCGCCAAAATAAAAATTTTAAACTGGCCCAGATTTTCCGGGTTGTTACACCTGCTTTTGAGCTCCTCCAAGTGAATCTGCAAAGCCTGAAACACTTGACTGCCCGTACAAATTTGGGCACCCAAGAGTTTAGGGAAAACAAACAAAATAAACTCTGGGTCAGTCATGGGACTGGTGTGAGCAAAATCCAATCATACTGTTTAACTTTGAAAAAACTTACTATAACCCAAAGTATCTTTGATATCAAAACTAGTGATATTATGATAATGTCTAAACAAATAGTTATACAAGTAGCAGAACGCTTGCATCTCACGTTCCACATATATAGTATAAAATCATAAACCGCATGGCGCTTATCGGAGAATGGTTTTCAACAGACAAGGTATGGGAGCACCTTCTGAATAGTGTACTCTAGAGGGGATACACTCAGGGTTCAACAAGAACGTCTTGCAACCCGGCCACACATGACCGCTCACTCATTTAGCTTGAGTGTCGCGAATATATTGCCACCACGGTTGCAGGCCATCCAACCGTCATCCGAAGATACAGAATCGAAAAGAAGTATAAATATGAATTTTCTCTAGATCGGTGACAATACACCCTGCTTGGGGATGACCCAACTAGCCATGCTGCCTAGCCCAACTTTTGTTACTTCCTGGTTGTGAGGCTAGAGGCTACGTTTATCTTCAGAACATCTGATCACCATTCACTTTGAATGTCACATCGTCAAATCCGTAATCACATATTGATTACACAAATGCATACTGGGTGTAGAATAAAGAGAAGTTACCTTCTCCCCACCAACTTGGTATATTCGTACAAATCAACGGCGTGACCGTTGGAAATACTCTGTCAGACACTCGTCCATACAAGTTGTCCTGGGACTGGACAAACAGATAGCATCTTTTCTGGAACTGGACGACCCTTGCGTTTAACTCCGTCTTCAATTTGACTTAAATATAATTCGCAGCGCTCATGCCTATACGGAGTGGTTTTCGGATAATAAATCCAACCGGTCTCTCCGTATTGACACGATGGTCAAAACACTTCGATAGTCGGTTATTTAACTATCGAAGTAAAAACAAACATCCATTCACAAACACTGGCCCTTTATTAAATACTAGTTTCCTAGTTTCCCATATTTCTATAAACTCTTCCTTACTTCCCTTCATTTCTACTCTATTAGTTCCTCGTTATAAATCGGTAAGTGAATAAATTTCTAATTATCAACCCCGAAGGCCGAAACCAACATCAGATTGATGCCTCGAAAGTTACTCAACTCAACCAACGTACAACGGGTTCTAATTTCTTTAAAACTATATCACCTTCCTTATCATACTCAGTATATCTTTTTAAAACATTACAACTTATCGACTTACTTTAAAACCGTTATAATTTAACTAATGCTGCTATCTTTTCCTTTATAACTAATGCAATACACTGCTATATTCTCTTTTATAACTACTGCAATACGCTGTTGTATTCTCTTTTATAGCTATTGCAATACGCTGATATATTCTCTTTTATAACTACTGCAATACGCTGTTGTATTCTCTTTTATAGCTATTGCAATACGCTGCTATATTCTCTTTTTTAACTACTGCAATACGCTGCCATATTCACATTTCATTTGATAAACTCTATTTTCTAAGTCAGGTTCTTATTAAATCAATATCAAGTTTATAACTAAATACTGATTGCATATCCTATTATAATTTGTTGGTTTAAAACTAAATACTAACTAGCCTATCAGATTATAATTCCAAATAATGTTATTTAGGTTCAGGTTGTATATATAAATACTATACAACAAACAGTACATACAAATATTGAGGAATCCGGTCGGATTCCTCCAACCGGTTTCCGCATCCAAAGGTGTCAGTCAACACAATTTACACTAACTCTATACTAGGGGATATTTTAAATGATGGAATCAGTGTCCAACCGATGGTGTGTACATATGTGACGGTATATAATATTCAACCAAATTACTGGTAATCTACCTAATCGACCATCACACAGCATTCAAACAACATTAAAATATAATTTAAATAGATCAGAGTGAGTGAATTTTCTCACCTTGGCGCGTTAACCGTTAAATAACGATTTGCGTCGGTCGATCCGATCTGGTGTTTAATTCTGCTGTAACTCATAATGAGCCGTAGATCGCTCCCACCAGCTTTGTTGAATAACGCGCGCCCATACAGACTCAACGCACCTGACGCCACCATATTTCCCAGTGTAGCCGGCCCATCCGTTTCTCTTAAGTGTTTCTTTATTGCAAATATAAATTCCTACTGCTCTTAACTCGCTCTGCCATCCCACTTCATGTCAGTAGCATCTCCCACTTCTTCTCTCAGTAACATCCACGCACATGCTCTTGTTCATGCATACTTATGTAACTCAAACCCCACCTCCTCTTTTGTTCTATCCAACAGATGACTCCCAATATTTAATACATTTCCATGCGCCACGTCCCTCTCCCAATGATCCCATGCATACGCCCTGCACGTCCATATATGCACACGCACATATCCATGTACACCCTCATTTCCATGCTGACCCTTGTTCTGCCTTTGCTGAAACCAACCCTTCCCTTCATACGTATGCACTTATGGCCCTTCTCCATTGCCGTATAAACTCCTCACCCAATCCTCCTTCACACCCTTACTTCGCTGAAATACCCACACCGTCCCTTGTTCTCACGTCTGCATGAACCCCAAAAGAATCTCAGCCCTCCTCTTGCGTCGAACAACATCTCAACAGTCGTTCTCCACCTCACAGTAAGACCTCGCCACCTTTGCTTGTCTTGGTTCCACGTGAAACCAGATCTGGCTTGCTGCTTGCGTTTTTGTTTCTGAAGTGGACATTAAACTTCAGTTTGGAAGCTTTCTGTTTTTGATTCTAGATGAGGGAGAGAGACGAGATCTGCTGTGTATTTATATATTTGAGTTCCTTCACAGTTAAGTAACAGACGTACATGCTAGTCAGAAAAACGGGGAGTAGGTTATAGTCTTTGTATTAATTGGGAGGTATGGTTGCGGTGCTTTGGTAAGCGAGCCATAGGGAGTAGGTATTGACAATTTCTCTCTTGGGTATGAAACAATAGCATGTAGGTTAGGGGATCCCTGCTTTCATTTAGTTCTGGTATGGTTTGTATAGCTTAGCACGTCTTGTTTAGATTAGGTAGGTTTGTTGTGAGTACTAGGGTAGCACGTTCATAGCTTAGGGTAAGGCTTCTTTCATTTGTTTATCATGTTAGTGTAGGTAGCTACTTTGTATGTACATATAGGGCCGATGCTTCACCTCTAAGTAAATGGAGATATTATTAATTTCACTTTGATTTAAACCATTTATTTTGAGTTATACATTTAACGTACCCCGTTGTATGAAACTCCACTCACTTGCGAACCGCTATGGACAGAAGTAAAAGTACAGTCATGCTTAACGAGGTGTCACGGTCCCAAAAATATAATAACACCGGTAGTTTGACTTATAATTTGAAATCCCGAAATACCGATACAGGGTACGAAATACTTCAAATAAAAAGTTGCATATTTAATTAATTAAAAATTACAGTAAAATTCTAAAAATTAATTATCGCTGCGCCTCAAAAGAACCTTGTCCCAATTTGCGCCAGATATCAGGTTATATTCAAATAACAGTTACGGTCGATATACGATTTCACAGCGACTTTTTGAATATTTGATTTGGACATATCTTGCAATCCACACAACGAAATCTTGATTTTTCACTTCTGTTAGAAAGATACAGTTCAACAGATTCCAATGTTTCTCGTTTCGTCGAAATCCGATTCAAAACGAGTCTGGTACACTTAGTTGAAGTTCAGAACGTTAAATTACGAACTGCAGGGTCGTTCTGAGCTCGATTAAAATTAATATATATTTATATACGGTCAACTTCGTTTTAATTAATATATAAATCCATTTATATTCTGAATTCAATATTTAAACTGATTTAAATATCCAAATTCAAACTGTTCAAAATGCGGGACGTTACAGTGTCCAAAACTAAATTACCAAATTAGCCTTGAAAACTACTATATAAAGGATGGAAAGGTTCACTTCATTTCACACATTTTGAAAATAATAATAATAATAAGAAAAAGAGAAGAAGCTTAGGAGAAGGCAAGAGGATAAGTATAAGATCAAGATACAAGCCTACAGTGAGAAAAACTATTTAAGTTCATGTATTCATTTCATATTTTGAAGAAAAGTTGAGAAATTTATGAATGAATGTTTGGACATGAACCCCTGAAAATGACGTTCGGTATTTTAGGCATAACTTTTGCGATTCTTAATAAAATTACGACTTCTCTATCAATTTGGAAAGCTAATTCAAAGGGCTACAAATTTCACCTATGCACTTTTTTTCTAATTCGGCCGTTTGCATACCCAAAAACTGGATGCAAAGTAAGGTAAAAATCAGCCTTAATTAGACATGTTAAAAATGCCTTGTATTGTTGAATTTTATTTATTGAATAGATAAATAATTTTAATGGTTTCCTTTTATGCTAATTAAGTAGACAAAGATAGCTTTATACTGTAAAAAATTTGGAGTCAAAATTTATTTTCATCATAGAGAAACAGCGTCAAACATTTCACCCAAAAACTGGAAAAAAAAGTTGATTTTCAGAAATTTGAAACATTTTCGAAATTTGAGGCATTTTTTGAATGTTTCTAACGCTGAAATGTATCAAAAAAAAACTTTTTATAGCACATCTGAAGCGCTGTCTTTTCACTGAATTAATTATAAAGCCTTGAACACGAGCAAAACTTTTTATAGCGCACAGAAATGTTGTAGTAGCTGAATTTAGTCTAAAACCATTATAGACTAACCAGAACTTTTCATAGCATGCCTGAAACGCTTTTGATAGCTGTTTTGAGCCTAAAACCATCTGAAACTTGTCGTAACACTTTTAAAACGCCGTAATTTTTATTTATGGATTTTGAAACTTTTTATAGTACTTTTTAAATGCTACAGTTTCTTTGTTTCAAGTAGTTTTGAGGTTCTTCTTAACCTAGATTGGAATAATTTGAGATAGTTAGGTTGTCTTAAACCATTAAAAAGCATGAATTTAAAAGTAGGAGATTTGCCTATTACCAATATAATACACTAATTATTGCGCGAATAGACATATATTTATAAAGTATCTTTCAAAATGAATGATTGGAACGTTCTAGGGTGACAGAGAGGATACTGTCTAGGCTTGAGTTTGGAAAATATAGTTTTCTGCTCTCCCTGGCTATCCCTAACTGATCTGACGGATGGGATGGTTAATTCAAATTTAATTTGAAATTATTTGAATTTAGAAATAATTTGGTACTTTATTCAATATTAAAGAAAAGTAATTTAAGATTACTTCTGAGAATCATTTTATTAATTATGTTTCTTCGATGGGGTGCGGTATAAGACAATAGATCTCGAGTAGTGCACTATTACTCTATGTTGGTATCGAGCCGAGTAGAATACATCCTATTTGATGACGGGATGCCAACCGCAATGGGATAACATATTCTAATATCTAAACCAAATTGAGGGTGTGGTTTAGATTTATAACTATAAATTGAATAAATTATGAGTTTTGATGAAAGAAAGTTATCATAAATTTGTTCGATTTAGCATTTCTAAGTCTTCCTTGATTTTTGTTTTAAACCTTGGATTGATGAAACCTTCGAAGTAAAGTCATAATGAAACTATAATACAACCCACTAAGAAATGATGTGAAAACTAAGCTTAAATAGTTATCTCACTGGGTCTGTGTTGCTCATGATGCTACACTTAAAACTTTTCAGGTTTAGATGGTTACTTGGATGCTTTGAAGTGAAGACTTACATTATGTAGATTATCTTTTTTATGTACTCATATGTTTAATTATCAGACTCTTGAATCTTTGTAACCATATTCTATGATGGGATGATTGTATAATAGCTCTTCCGTTTAAAATCATGTACTAAGAATGATTTTATGTTCCAACAAATTTATGTTAAGTTGTGATATTGTTCTATTAACACCATGGCTTACATGTAGCATCACCACTTCTGAATAAGTATATCAGAGTGGGGGTGTTACAAATAGCTTCTCGTTTCCTTCCAGTTTATTCTTAGATAGGAAAACCTATAAGAATTTTCCTCCCTGTCAAAAAAAGTGAAATGGGGGACAGTTCATGTCTAATGCTTTATGGAAGTACTTCATAGACCATGGAATTTTGTGATTCATCAATCAGACCTCATGTGGTCCTCCACACTACTGAGTTGTAGAATTGAAAAATCGCCATCTCCTAGAAGTTGCTCGAGGACTTCTGCTGGGAATTTAAGTTCCCATTATCAACACAAGGTTCTATCAAGAGTTATTTTAGTTTTTCACATCCAGATTTGAAATCTTCTGGATCTACACTTCTAATTCCGTCCTTTAATTAGTTTTTATTTGAGAATTCTTATTCATAGATCTTTGTATTTGTTCTACTGTTTTAAAAAACGCGAGTGAGGCACGCCTCAAGACGAGGCGGTGCTAGAAAAGCACCAAAATGCGGAGTTTGAGGCGTTTTTACCAAAAAAATAAGCCTCAAAGGGTAGAGGTGCAAAAAACGAAAAAAAAAATCATTTTGATATGTACGCTTTTTTGGAGAATTTTTTAACCTCACGCCGCTTTTAATCTTTTCCAGTTGCTTCCCTTTTTTACCGCAGCAAGCTCCTCGGTAAAAAATGCGACTCTGTTAATATTTTTTCTTCCGTTGAATAAAAACAGACAATTCCAGGAATCAACTTCGATTCCACAACTGGCATCGACTTCGATTTTAGTTGTTTGAATTTTGCTGCTCATGTTTTTACTCAGTAAATAGAAAATTTTATAACAATGAGCAAGAGAGATATAGTTTGGCAATGGGTGAAAGAACTACCGAATTCACCAAATACAAAACATTTTCTTTGTACATTTTATGATCATAGATGCACCGGGAGAATTGCTCGATTCAAACAACATTTAGCTTGCACTCACATTAGATGACATTTTGAATCTTTTTAGACAACTATATTTTGTTTGAATTGCTTGTAGTAATTTATATTTCTTATATGCTATTTGACGTTATTCTATGTCTACTTTCATTATATGACATACGCTCCAATGGCTTACGCCTCAACGTTTTGAGGCTTACGCCTTGCCTCACGAGAATGAAAATGCCTCAGGTATGCCTTTCGCATTTTGAAACGTTGATTTGTTCTATAATTTATTTTTGTTTGATAATCATTAATTCATAATTTCAGATCTATTTTCTAACTCTTCCAGATTTAGATTTGAGTTCTAATGAATCTATTTCTTTCATGTTTACTTTTTTTTAACCCAAATATGTTTTTAGATGTATTGTAAACCTTTTCGAATCTAATTTTGATTTTTTTAGTCCAATGTTATGGACCTCTGAATTTATATATATATATATATATATATATATATATATATATATAAGATCTCATTTTCATCACTAGGGATATAGATGCGAACTTATGTTTATCTTTCATTCATATACTTTCATTGTTCATATGTAATGTTTTTTTGAAAAAAGATGAAAGACCACCTATCTCCTGAAAAAATGTTCAATTTCTTTTGATGTAGCTGTAACAATATTACGGATATTAAATATTATGGTGTAGTTTTTAATTTAATAGCAATATTGATTTATCACTAGAAAGTTTGAAAAATAAAATAAAAATTCATGAAGTGGACAAATTCTTTGAAATCTGAAAGAATAGGAATTTGAAGTTTACACATACAAAGATAAAAAGTTCAACCTTTCACAAGATGAAATAAAGTTTTAAAATAAATAAGTGCATTTAATATTTCCCTATAGCGAAGACTTAAGGCTTCAACAAAAGAAGAAGCTTCAATGAAAAGCAAAAGTCTGGAAGAAATGATATACTGAAAATATATAAATCTTATGTTACAAATAATTTCTTAAAGAAATTTAGTTTTAGGAGAATTATTACATTTATAATAAGTATTGTTTTCTCGAAGAAAAATAATTGAATGACTCTCATACATGAATAAAGCACTTTCCGGAGAACTTATTTTAATCTGAAATATACAATAAATTATAATAGAACTTGAAGCCTTATTGTAGTAATTTTAGAACATGTAATAATGAGACCATTTTTTCTATGAAGTTAATGTTTTGGACGACATAACCATTACTTCTATTCTTCTTCATCATAAATGTATTAAATATGGTCATTATAGTAATGAATTAAATTATCATAATATCATAAATGATTTGATTATAGTAAATTGAATAATGTTGGATGTTTTTGTTTGAAATAAGAACAAACATATTGCTTATCATTTGATGTATTTATTTAGACAAATAATGTTTGACATAATGTAAGAAATAAGTTTGAACAACATGAAGTTGTGTGAAAAAAAATGAACTAAAACTTTTATTACTCCAAAAGCCAAAGACCCGAAGTCTTGAATTATGAAAAGATTTATTGATAAAGTCTACGAATTTGAATTTAATCAATATTTTTCTTAACAAACCAAATATATATAAGATTCTAAACCAAAAGTTTGCAAAAGCTTTGAGAACCTAAATCTCTTCATAAATTAATGATCCTGGAGTTTTTTCATTAATAAAACTTGAACCTTCGTTGAAAGTCTATGACATGATAAGATTGTACTTCTTTGGAAAAGAAAAACACATCGTATATAAGGTAATGATATTGAATTTAAGATATTTCAATAATCACCCAATGAGTTCCGTCTTACTTAAATCTTTTCATTTACATATTAGATTGACCAAATATTATAAAAATATAGTGTTGTATGACATTTCTAATATCCTGAATTGTACATGGTTAACTTTTTATTATTTTTGGTCCAATGCTAGGTCTACTTCATTTCAATGTGCATAACTCTAATTTAATTATTCTCTCTATTGTTTTTTTATTGCTACTATAACTCAAACCTGAAGTTTCAGTCAACGCATTTAAACTATATTGCAAAACTTGACAATTTAATGTAATTATTTTGTATGCATCTACTTAGCTATTTGATTAAAGAAATACACTTTAGTATCCTCCAAAGGAGATAAATCATCTATCAAAATCTTTTCTTACTTCCTACCTAATATTTATGTTTTCCTCTAAAAAAAACCCACTTCAAATTTCAAATTCCAAAAAATCATACAGGCTGGACTCCTAAATCAAATCATCTACGAACCTTGCTATCAAATCAACATCGGATCTCCACCGATCCTAAACTTAACTCCTCAAAACCGTTGGTCGTGACTAGCTAATCGTTTGGAGAATAAGCCTGAGAATTTGCTTCTAGATTCATTTTGAGTTCTCAAGTCTCGGATTTTGGCTTAAGTACATTTGTGCCACATGTTAAGCCTGATAATTTGCTTCTAGATTCATTTAAGTACTCAAGTCCTGGATTTTGGCTTAAGTACATTTGCACCACATGTTAAGATTTGTTTCCATTCGCCCAGATGTCAACACGATGGATATACCGTTGTGGAGGCCATTAGTTTTTGACCCTCCAAAACCCTTTCTTCGTCTTCCACCTGCGAGTAACTTAACACTGTCATGAGAGAGTACCAACATTGCAGTTTGGAATCTCACAATGCATCCGCTTTGAATGGAGTGTCTAATTTCCATATACCGTAGAACTTTATTTTCTTGAAGCATGCTTGGAATTATTGGGCTCTCCGAGTTTTGCAAAAGGCACAATTATATATGTGTTGACACACTAATAAGTTTTCCATGGATCTACTACTGTGCTTCAGATTCTGTTTTTTTTATCGCCTGAATTTCAAGTAATCCCCATTTCCTCAAATCGTTTTCACCGTAATAATTTTGTCATCTATGCCTCTTCAGGCTAATAGAACCATTTGATCTTTCGAACCCCATGTTTCTTCATTTATTTTGACTATTTGCATTCCAGACTGGGAAGAGGGTGCACTAGCAGGAATGTTTCAAGCAAGATTTTGTCTCTTCGGAAAGGCTATGTTGTTGCCATGGTGTAGTATTTTAACACTAATATAATGCTTCTTTCTCATTTTTTGTTGTTACAATCCCAAGTTGTATGATGTATCGTTTATCTTATATTTGTTCCTAGCTGCTTGCTGTATCCACGGCAAGAAATAACCTATCATAATGTTCAAATGTTTGTTTTGTTGTACGGTTGATTATTCTTATCCGTTTGTGGTTCAATACTGGCAGTATTAAATAATATGCTCAAGTGCAATGAAAAAAAACTCATCTATCAAAATATTTATGTTTATGGATCTATGTGTATATATTAGTCCCATGAAGAAATATTTCATAGTTTTATTTAAATTTATATTGCGAAATTTAACATTCCAAAAGTGATGTTATAGATATTCTATTTATTTTTTAAATACAAGAGAAGTATTGTATCGCCTAAAGAAACGTCTTATATAACTCCAAAAATAGTGATAATAATTCATCTTCAAAACAAATTTTATATAGTAATACTACACTCTAAAAGCAGTGTATTTTATCTCTCACATTTGATTTTTATTTTATGCATCTATTTTTTTAATTCTAAATTTGATATATTATTTTGAAAGTGGTTACAACAAAAATCTCCAATAGAGATATTTTATGCCACCATAAAAGTTATAACTATGTAATTAATATGGAAAATGATATTGTTATTGACATGACATTCCAAAAGAAGTGCATATTAAGTACAGAGAAATGTAACATTTCAGAAGACTTGACAAAATATCTTTAGAAGATATTTGTTTACATATTTTTTGATTTACCAAATACGGATGTATAGAAATTAAATTACGAAGGATTCCTATGTAGTTTAGATTTGATTCGAACTTAAAATTTGAACAATATGTAATGTGTCATATATTTCATTATAATTATATCAAACCTCCTTTATAGGTAATAATTCAAACTATCTCTAGAACATACTATTCTATCCTTATGTATCCAAGTATGTCATAAGGGTCGTGTTCTTAATTATTCCATAAGAAACATCATATATGTAACTATTTATTGAAAAAATATATTTAGATGTTCTCGATTATATGTCATATGAATATCCTACTTTTCACAAAAGCTATAAAAGAGATTAACTTATGTAATTATAATTACATATTATTCTCTGATAAGTAATCATAATTAATGTCAAAATGTGATATTGAAATACAAGTATGGAATAAAACTTAACTTGAAATTATGTATGTAATTTATTTGAATCAGTTCAACATAGTTTCAAACCATATGTGCATTATCATACAGTCTTCGAGGATTCACAATGATATTGCTTGATAAGAAGAAATAATGCTTTAGATCCTTATAACAATTTTGTTCTAAATTCACTAAGTTAAAGTGTTAAAAAATACGTAAATGTATTATACATGTAATACGTGGACGCACATATATATATATATATATCCATATATGTGAATATTTAACTAACATAAAGACTGTTTGACTAAATTGATATGAGTTCATCTTATAGATTATGCACAGAGATCGTTCAGCGATTTAAAAATCAATCAAAATAAATGTTAAAAGACTTGAATTCTTGTGGGTATTCAAATGGTCTACATAATAAGAATCTTTTTTCCAAGTTGTCAGATCAGTGGATGAGAATAATGTTACACGAATGTATTTCAGCAATTAACAAAAAAAATTATTCACCTATAATTGATAAACGTATAATGTATTTGCTAGTAGCAAATTAATAATGGATCAAAATGAAAATCCAAAAGGAATATTATTTAAAACACAGTTCACGATAAACCCAAAATCATCTTCCATTAAATATGGAATTTTCATAGAAATCAAGTCAATATATAATCGATATAAATTTCTGTATCAGTCCAATAGTATAGATGGAATAACGGCAAAGCCTTTTAAATTACATCTATAATAACGGTCTTCTTTTACGGAAACTCATCTCGATTATTATTAAATCGAATTCCATTCAATTCCAATTTAATATATTAAATTGGAAAACTTTACTTTGGAAAAATTTCCATTAGATCTTAATAAAAGATTTATAAATTCCAAAATCATCTTTTTCACTGTTAATTAGGTTAAAGAACAAATGTCATAAAAACACAGTTCACGATAAACCTTCATTTTATTCCAATTATTAAATATAATTGAAAACTCTAATAATCTTAATTAAAAAGTTAATTCTTTTCATATGGGGTTTGATAACAGTGTTATTTAAGACACCATTCACGACAAACCCAAACTCAATTCTTTTATTCGATTCCAATTAAGTATTAATTTGTTGGAAAACTTCATTAAAATCTTAATTAAAAGATTTATTCTTTTCTCATCTGGGTTTATGAACAGTGTTATTGAAGACACCATTCACAACAACCAATAATCCAATTTATTTATTTATTTCCAATTAAATATAAATTAATTGTAAAACTTCATTAAATTTCTAATTTGAAGATTTATTCTAGTTAAATAACTAATTCCTTTCGATAAAAATATATTTTTTATCTTTTCAAATATTATTTATTTAAAAGATATTCTGAATCGGAAGGCGACTCAATCAATTACCATATAATTTCAATTATATGGATTTCATACATTGCATATATATGACAATAATGATAAATAATTATTAAACAATCCATTCACATCCAGAGTGAAATTTACAATTGTGTGAGCACTAAAATAAATAAATAAATAATGCTCATCACAGGCTGTCAACCATCGGTTGACATACAACTAAATATTGGGACTAGTGTATGACCAATATCATCCCAACACCCGTGTGGGGTTTTCAAACAACAACGGTTTAAACTAAATAAATCATTGGTTATTAGATTTAACCGATTCTAATTCAGTTTGAATTATATATTTTCTATTCAACAAATTTTCATTTGTTTAAATTATAAATAAATATTTATAATTTAGTTTCAACAAACATATATTTTGATGTAACATGACAAAATCTAAATATATGACATTTTAAATGTAACATGCCATAATCTAAATATATAACATTTTTAATCCAATATGACATTTCTATATAGAATGACATTTCTAATCTAATGTATCATTTCTATATAAAATGATATTTTTAAATGTAATGACATTTCTAAATGAATGACATCTTTATTCTAAATAAGCATCTCTAACTAAAGTGATGTTTTTATTCTAAATGGACATTTCTAACCAAAGTGGTGTTTTCTATTTTCTTCCTTTCTAGCATGTTAAAAATAATGTTTTAACATACAAATATTCTCTAACCTATGTTTTCTGCTGAATCAATTTTACATTAAAAATGAAATTTTTAATGTTGCAGCATTTTTATTCAAACAATCAATATTTCCAATGAATCAAACCTTACATTAACAATTATGATTTTAATGTTTTAACACTTTTATTCAACTATGAACATTTTCTAGTGACTCAAATTCATTTCATTAAAAACAATGTTTTTAATGTAAACATGTTTTTATTTTAAAACATGCATGTTCTTCTAATTTCTAATATTACATTAAAAATGGATTTTCCTTATCACATGTTTTTATTTTAAAACATGTATATTTGTCTAATTCTTATCATTGCATTAAAAAGTAACTTTTTACGGTAAACATGTTCTTATATTTTAAACATTAATATTTGTCTTACTTCTATTATTACATAAAAAAAATGAATTTTTAATGTAAAATATGTTTTACTTTAAAACATATACATTTTTTATGTTCTAAGATTACATTAAAAATGTGAACTTTTTAATGTAAACGTATTCTTATTTTAAAAACATGAACAGTTCTATTTTTGTATTAATTCCATAAAGTGATAGAAATTTATATTTCATTTTTGTTTAAAGTTCTAATTCAATCAAAATGGAAAAAGTAATATTTCATTTTGGTGGATCTTCTAGTTCAACACAATGGTAAATTTGATACCTCATTTTTGTTGAAAACTCTAGTTCAACAAATAACAAGAATGTATAATTTATTTTTTTGTTGGAAACTCTAGTTCAACAATTGACAAGAATGTATATTTTATTTTTTTGTTGAAAACTCTATTTCAACAAATGACAAGAATGTATATTTTATTTTCAACCTTTTTAATTGACAAAAATGTTTCATTCTTGTTAATGATCAAAAATGTATATTTTGGTTTAATCCTTTTTAATGACCAAAAATGTATATTTTTGGTTTAATCCGTTTTTAATGACCAAAAACGTATATTTTGGTTAAATCCTTTTTAATGACCAAATGTATATTTTGGTTTAATCCTTTTTAATGACCAAAAATGTATATTATTGGTTTAATCCCTTTTTAATGACCAAAAATGTATATTTCAGTTAAATCCTTTTTTAATGACCAAAAATGTATATTTTGGTTTAATCCTTTTTAATGACCAAAAATGTATATTTTTGGTTTAATCCCTTTTTTAACGACCAAATGTATATTTTGGTCAAATCCTTTTTTAATGACCAAAAATGTATATTTTGGTTAAATCCTTTTTTAATGACCAAAAATGTATATTTTGGTTAAATCCTTTTTTAATTATAATAGATCTATATAACCTATTATACACAGATCTACATAGCATATCAAACACAGATCAAATCACTTAGTATAGTATGTAGCAAATATACAGCAAATCAATAAGAATACAATCATGATTTATCCAAATTATTTAAAAATAAAAATAAAGTAGAATTCTCACTGTCGTTTGAATCCGAATGGTTCAGATCTGCGATTTTTTTAGGCCAAAATTTGATCAGCTCAGAATTGGTTCCACTCAGTCTAGAAACGAAGTTATCTTCATCACGATTCCAACAGATCTGAAATCGTTCAATTCCGTTCTGATTTGAAAGAGATATAGTAGTTTAAACATTTGATTACATTTTAATAATTAGTTAATTAATTAAACATTGCTAATTACTTTCCCTTCAAAATAATCAGCCATCCCCCTTTCTTCCTTGTTCACGCTCAAATGAAGAAACCGAACTCAAACCTCTTCCCCTTCTCTCCAAATCGCACCCTCCTACAGTCCTCTAGAAGCCGATCCACTAACACCACATCAAAGCCCCTTGCACCACCTCCTTTCGCCAGCAATGGCACCGCTCGCGGTGGACCCTGCTCCGCCCAAATCGAGTTCGAACGCACCGGGTTTGAGGAGAAAAATCGAACCAATCACCCCACTAGAAATAATCTCATCCGTACCAATTTGAAGAGAAAATGATTCTTCACAATTTTCGCTTTTATTTCATGAATTAATTTGATGTATATCGCAAGAAATTAAGGGATTGGAATGGAACTTTTTCGGCCATTGAGATGGTAGATGGCGGCTGCTTCATTTGAATTAGGTTTAGGGTTTTAGTTTAACATGGTATACTTATAATATAATAATATTTAATTTCCTAGTTCGCAAATAAACCCTTTATTTCTCAAAAGCTCCAAATTCAACCCAACGATAGTTGTCCCTAGCCAAATACCCCCATTCCAGACACAATGGAATATGTTTCGAAAGCCAATTCCATTTTTTTGATAAGGTTTTCTTTAAATTTAAATATAAATCATTTATTTATTTAATTTGATCGTACATTTAAATTTACTGGGGCCACATAGGGACTCTAAAAAATACTAATAAATTATTTTAAGTTATGTTTTGACGACACGGTCCTAACAAAACTAATTTCATCGAATTTCGTGACCATTTGAAAAATGGCCTTTTTCAAGTCGATTAAATTTGACTAAAATTGACAAAACACATTTTATTCTGCCACGCTCACATATTAATTCTAAAAATTATGAAAATGGAAACCTAGCAATAATTTGACATTCCGGTTCCAACAAGAGTGGTTTCATCGAAAATGAAGGTTGTTTGTAAAATGGCTATTTTTAAGGCCAATATATTATTTTAAAATATATATAAATTCTACAGCGACTTTTCTAAATTTTAAACTAGGCATAAATTTCAATTTATAAAGTGACATTTTAGTTTCTTATATTCGTTGGAATGACATTATCAAACAGATTTAAATATTTCTTGTTTCACTCAATTCTGATTTATAATGAATTCTGTATATCCAATTGAAATTTAAAATCGAATTTTTGAACTGCCTCGCCATTTCTAACTCCTTTTATAATTAAATTTGATTATTACGTTTTAACTTCGATTGTAATAATTTTTTAGTCATTATTATTTAAAGTAAATCATTTGAAATATTCAAAATTCATTAAAATTATTAAAATAAAAAATTTAAATTGGTTCAAAATTTTCCGATTTGTTACAGAAGATAATTTCGATTCAAATCTATTCCGATTCATATATTGGAAATTCCGGTTATTTTAGAAATCATTTCAAATCCAATTTAATTATTTAAAAATATTGGATTATAATTCTAGTTCATAACTAGTTCATTTCGATAAAATATATTTTTATCTTTTCGAATATGGAATTTTTCAGCCCAATTCTTTCCAAATCATTTGATATGATTTTACACAAATTATTGATATTTTTAATAATTTTATCAAGCCCCATACAGTCAATTTCCATAAACGGTCATTGAACTGCACTTACAACAACCTTTTCCAAATTTGATTTGGACATGATTCCAAATCCAACCGTTAGATTTCAAATCCTTATATTCGTTGGAAAGCACTTTTCGATACGAACCCAACGGTTCCAGTTTTAGGAGAATATGACGGTCGGATCTCCCGCAATGTCCATTCAAAGTCAATGATTGAAATTCACGTACTGCCGCGGCGCGGTGCGTTCTATTCAGGCCATTAAATATATATATTATATATTATATATATTTCGTCGATTTCCATTTAAAACATATTTTATAAATCATTTTAAACTCGTTTTCAAAACGATTTCAACTTCATATTTAATTTCAAGTCAAAATTGAATATTCCATATCATCGATATATAAATGATAGTATTTTCAAAATATTAGATTTTGAAATCACTTCCTTTTCGATATTCATTATAAAATGAACAAAATCGATATAAATATCGTTCACGACAAAATGACGTTAATCTAATCAACACGACTCCATATATTTAAATATTTTCGTGTCCATCCCAAATCGGACATCAAAATCTGATTTTGATCTTTTACTTAATATTATTTTAAAATATTCATTATTTTAAATTGTTCGTTATTTTAAAATATTCATTCTTTCTGAACTGGAATCAGACACAGTCAATTACCATATAATGTTATTTATATGGATTTCATACAACACATGTACACAACAATAATCAAAATCAATCAACCATCATCCAGAGTGCATTACACAACTGTATAAGCGTTAAATATAAATAATTAACGCTTACAACAACCTGCCAACTCATCAATTGACATACAACTAAATATTGGGATTAGTGTATGTCTAATATCATCCCAATTCCCGTGTGGGGTTTTCAAACAACAAACACTAATTTTATTTGTGCAGTTGGGCGATATGTAAAATTTATCGTCCCTATCAATATCAGTCAAATGTGTGTACATAAAAAAATCGTCTGATTTCTTAATGAATATTTATTTTGATTTCAGGAGAATTCTATCCCGTTCTTTTATACATTAAAAATTATATTATTAACGTTAAAATATTTATTTCAACACTTTACTATTTTTTAATAGTTCATTCATTCAATAAAAATGTTATTTTTAACTAACACCTTTTGTTTTAGAAAATTTCGGCATTATAACAATGCGATATTGAAATCAGGTAATGTCTAGCATTACCCCTCTCTTGATATTGGCTCGCGCCATGCACACATAAAAACTCAATTAACTCAATTCAATTCTCATCCCAACCCAATTCCAACAAATAAATCAACCAAACCAAACAATCAAACAAGTCGTTCATGGTCTGTGGACGACGGGGAGCAGTTCATATATATGCAGTTATAAAATAAATAACTGTACTAAGAAAACTATAGTGAGGAGTTCTCACCTTGGGGTTCCACTCCGTCATTCTTTATTTCTGAACGGCTAGGATTTTGTTTTGATTTCAGTCCATTCCATCGCACTCCTTTTCACGCTATTCATAGTAAAAATCATATTTTTAATATGATGTTCATGTATTAAAAATCATATTTTTACTTCGCTATAAATGAAAATCGAATTTTTTTATTCAATGTTTTCATTTTAAAAATCACTCCTTTCATATGAATAAAGATTATATTTTTATCGCCACTTCACTCTAATAAAAATCATATTTTTAATTTAAAACCGATTGTAAAAATCATAACTTTATGCATTAAAAATCGTAACTTTTAAATAAATAGAAATCTAAGCTTTTAAATGTAAAAATGTATATAAAAAAAATCACAGCATTTTCCCCATCGTTGAAAAAACCCAAAATCGGTGGAGCGAAGAGCGTCAACAATGCATCGAAAAAATGGGGGAAAGGTTGGCTGGTCTGAATTGGAGGAGGGAGCCCACTGGTGACGCTGGGTGGCGGTGTATGCAGCGTCGGGGTTACTGGTGGTCGGGGGTGGCGTTCGTGGCCGGAGGTGAGACCAGGGGCGGTGAAGGCGGCGGATTGGGTTGATTGGGGGTTAAGGTTGCGGGTTTAAAGGGGGCATTGGGGAGAGAGGGTGGAGGCTGGGGGATCGGAGGGAGGAGGAGGCGGAGGTCCAGTCTGGGCGTGGCTAGGGGGCCGCGATGGAGGAGGAACGCGGCGGATGTGGGTTGAACGAGGTCGCGTGTTTTTTTATTTTAATTTTTTGTTGAAACAATGACGGGGAGAGAGAATAGAAAGGGGAGGGTGAGTTTAAATATATATTTATATAATAATTTTTTAATAATATTTTTCCATAAAAGTTGACTTTTCATTCAAACTCCAAATCAAACCCATTGACTGTCGCCCCTAGCTATTTACCCCCATTCCGAACACAATGGAACATGTTTCGTAACCCAATTCGGCTGTTACGATCAGTTTTTGTTGAAATTAAAATATAAATATATATATTAAATTTGAATGCGCATTTCAATTTATTGGGGCCACATATTGACTCCAAAAATTCTAGAAAAACAAATCTAGCTATGTTTTGACGGTACGGTCCAAAAAAAACAATTTTTGTCGAATTTGGAGACCGTTTGAAAAATGGCAATTTTCCAGTCGATTAAATTCAAATTGAAATTACTCAACACGTTTAAATTCACCACGCTCACATATTGATTCCAAAAATTATGAAAATTGGAATCAAGCAATAATTTGACATTCCGAATCTAAAAAAAGTGGTCTCGTCGAAAATGGAGGTCGTTTGCAAAATCACTATTTTTAAGGGTTATATTTCCATAGCGACTATTCTGAATTTTCAACTGGACATAACTTTTTATTCCCACTATGAAATTTAGATTTTTTGGATTCTTGGAAAGATATTTTCAAATAGAATCTAATATTTTTGGTTTCGCTAAAATCCAGTTTATTTTGAATCCTGTACATTTATTTGAAATTTGAAATCAAATTTTCAAACTACCGCGCCATTTTCAATTCCTTTTATAATTAAAATAAATATTTATATTCTAATTTCGATTTAGATAAATTTATATGTTCTAATTCTATTCAAAATAAATTTCTTGTCATTATTATTTAAAATAAATCATTTTAAATATCCAAAATTCATTAATATTATCAAAATAAAAAAATTAAATTGGTTCTAATTTTCCGGGTTGTAACAGGTTTGAAGCACGAAGGAAAACAATGTGAATAGCTAGCTTCAAAAGTTTCGTATTTTGAGCTCTGGGAGGTTTGGAGCACGAACAAAAACAATGTAAAGTAGTAGCTTCAATTTTTTTTCAAATTTAAGCTTCATGTTTTGAATTCCAAATGGTTCGAAAGGTCTCTTACATCGATATTATATTGATGTGATGCACAATGAAAAAATTTGTTCGATGATGCGTTTAATACAATTTTTAGTGTTAAGGATAAAATTAAGGACGGTATGAATTTAAGATTTGATATGGCACACTGTTGTAAGAATCCTAAATTTCATATGAAGCCCACTGACAATAAAAAAACCCAAAGCATGCTATGAGCTAGACAACAATAAATGGAACTCCTACTAAAGCGAGTGTACAACACCTTATAAAATAAACCAAATTAGACATATATAACTAAAATAATAATAATTAATAACTAAAAATACAGATATCTATGAGAATTTATCCATAAATATTTCATCATTATGTTCATGGCGAGATTTTAATCCATTTTTATATTTTATTTGTCAAAGACGTAGCCCGTATAAAGAAGATATGCACATAACAAAGTTTGAATATAAAATAATAGTAAATAATAAGCATACATATTTGAACTTGAAATTAATGGGATAAATATGGAATAGAATAAATACATTTGGCATAAAAGAATATTCTATATTAAAATTCAATGTTATGTGTAGATATATACATGTAATAAGGGGATGCTATTTAAAAGAATGGAAATAAATTAGTTTGTATTTAACAATCAATCAAATGGACGTGAAAAATAAATTAAGGATGCCCATATTAGAAGGGCGGTCGACCACCCTCAGGGAAGAGGTAGAATGTAAGTGTGGACAATATTGGTGGCTAGGTTTTTGTTTGTTATTTTTAGGTTTAGGTGTAATGGATGGTTTAATCTTATATTTTTAATCGATCGGCTCCTACACATTTTGACACCTATAAATATAGATTTAGCCCCCATCGCTCAGTCATATACATTGAATCTTTTTACCTTCGTTCTCTTCCTCTTTGTTTCTTTTAACGTTAGGATCTAGTGTAGGTGAATGTTAGTTCTTCTTCTTTTCCTCTTTTGTTCACTACAACAAAAACACCATATTACAACTTTAATTTTACAACGGTGGTAAAAGCACCGTTGTAATAAATGTTTTTTACAACTGTCAATTCCCTAAAGTTGTAATAAACGTATTTTTAACAACTTTTTATTTTGTTAGTTGTAATAGATGCCTGTTACAAACTTCATGTTTATAATATCTATATTTAATAACTAATTATATTAATATTTAACAATAATTAATAATTAATAATAAACTTAGGAATCGATAATATTTATTAATTGTTGTTAGATAATAAATATTTAATAAGTAGTAATTTATTTTTAATAGTTAATGTATGTTAAATACCAGTTATAACCAGTAGCATATACATAATAATAAATAAACTTAGGAATCAATAATATTTATTAACACTTGATCGTTAAGTAGCAGTTAATAACTAGTAGCATATGCATAATAATAAATTATAGTTAACTTTTGATATTCAATATACAGCTACAACTAAAAAGAAATGAAAAATAAGTAATTAGTAGTAATAACTATTATTGATGTGTAATATTCAATATTTTAATGAAAATCAATTCTCAGGAACCTATATTATATTTAATATAAACTTTTACTTATTAGTTTACCTTGTAATTGTATAAATTTTGGTTAAAATATGTTTATGTCATATGAAAATGGGTTGGTGTTGCTACGAAAAGATAAAAAACTGGCAGTCATGATCAGGCGGGGAAAATGAAATTTTGGCTCCAAAGTGCTTCGTATCTTCAATTTTACTATGTTATGTGGACCGTCCAAACTTCATCCGTGTTTGAGATGTGGTAATGGGGACTGGGATTTTTCCGCCGCCTCCCCTTCTTTTTCTCTTCTTCAAATTCTACTTCTCTTTCTCCTCCTTAACGCTCTCTTCTTCCCCTCTCTCCTCTCTATACTAGCTTTTCTCAGTCCTGGATCTCAAGTCGCTTGTGCTTCTTTCTATTCATACAACCATATTACAAATCAATCGCGATTTGTCTCGAATCTTATTACAAATCAATCGCGATTTGTCTTCAACCTTCAAAGAATTCCTTTTTCATATAATCCATCCTTATTTCATTCGATTTCCGCAAGTTTAAAGCCAGATCTGGGTTTTCACCATTTCTTAACAATTTTCAGCTAGATTAATTCACGCTATGTTATCATCCTCATTCAATTCAAAAAATAGATCTACCGTTATCTTCTGTTTACAACATCAATTCCTCACGCCCACCAAACCTAATATACAGTGGTTCCCAAATCGGTTGATCCATTGATTAGGACCTGGTCGAATTCAAAGAGTCAAGAGATCAGGGTTCTTGGGTTCCAGCATATCTTGACGCAAGCGAAAAGCTTCACCACAAAAGGCAGCTTAAATTGCGATGGGGTGGGGCAATGGTTTATGACGGCTAAAAAAGCGGCCGTCACAAACCGTTGCTCGATTTGCAGAATAATAATAGCTGAACCATCCTCTTCCTCATTCTATTTTCCCCCCAAAAATTTCCTAAACCCTACCCGTCGCCTCTCCTTGCTGCTCTGATTCCAAGCCTCCAAATTCACTTCCAAGGTATTGATTTCAATCTACTATGTCTTCTAACTCTAGTTTATGCTTAATTAGGGTTAATTAGAGGCTTTGGTTGCTAATTTATATGAGTTTGCAAAATTGAATGTTTATGCATATGAAATTGGTTATATCGAGGGATATTTATGATAATGGTTGTGTTGTAAGTTGATTTGGGGATAAGTGTAATTGATTAGGAAGGTAAAATCGACGAATATTACATATGTAATTGATTTAGGAGGTTGAAAATAATGATTATCATGTGTTTAGTTAGACGTACGATGATTGTGTTGTATGTAGAATGTGTTGTATGATGATTTGAGAATGAATGGAATTAATGTAATTGTTTGATGGTAGTAAATTGATTATTATTGAAATGGCGCAACGATGTCCTTAGTCTACATGCATGCACTGTTATGTCCCCATCGGATACAAGAATGGTCGGTCCAAAAGAATGCACTTGCAATTGGAAAAAATTTGTTTTGTTACTATAATATTTAGTAATCAAATGTTGATTAAAAATGTTAATTCAAAATGGTTCGTAATTTAGGTTTAGATCGTTAAGAATCTTGTTAAATGTAATGAAAATCATATAACTTAACTCTTTGAATTTTTTATGAAATAAAATAATTAACTTGAAAGCTTAGTTTATCTTTCAAAAATTTAAACTAACTAAAATTAATTTTATAATGTATACATTAAACTAAAATGAATCAAAACTTACTAAAACTAATTGTCATGTTAGTTTACAAATTGAAATTATGAAAAATTATTGTGTAGACGCTATATAGTCAAGGCGTGCACCTAGGCGCAAAAAGGCATAAGGCGCAAGTAAGGGGCTTTTTTGAAGTTTAAGGCGCACCTTTTACTGAAGCGCAAAAAAAGCGCAAAAAGGTCCAAAGCACAAAAGGCGCGCTTTTTCATTTGATGTGTGTTTCTTTTTTTTAAACTTAGGTTGAATGTGTTTTGACTAGTTATGTGAACCCCTTAGATAAATTTGGCCCCGTCCGACAAGTGTTGTAAATGATCGTTATATGGATATTCGTTTTTCCAAAAAACGGAAATCTATATTCATCTGATACAATATTCGTTGGATTTGTCCTTATATTGGACAAGTTACAAATATAATAACGTAACCATAATTTATAAATCATTTCAGTTTAAACAGTTAACAAAATTTCGATGGCACTTCGTTTTTGTTCCCTGTGTACACGCATTTGTGTACGATACAGGGACCAAAGGGAAGTGCTGCCGAAAATTTGTTGAACCGTTTAACCTGAATGGATTTATAAAATATGCTTACATTATTATATTTGTATTGGGAAGTAGGTAGATCGGCCGTCAAAGTAGAAAGAAATAAAAAAAAAACATGAAGTAGTTGTAAATGAAATTTTACAAGATTTCAATTAATACAAAGTGTTTGATCGATTTTTCTAACATATTTGTTGCAAATCAGGAAAATGTTTGATTATTTTCGTGATCATAGTTGGATGTATCAACCCCGTATCGGTAAGAAAGGGTCGATAAAGGAACATTTTTGTAACAGTGTCCAAGAATTTATTAGATTCGCTAAATCTAATAATCGGCGTAACCTAGACATTCAATGTCCATGTAGTAAGTGCAAACATTTGAGATGTAGTAGAAGTACATCTGTATAAATTTTGTTTTGTGTCGAATTATTACTTATGGGATCGTCATGGAGAGCTTGTTCAACCTACGTCTAACCCTGTAGTGGTAGAGGACTATAGTACAATGATGAACGATAGTACAACGACGAATCCAATAGAAAATATGGTGCAAGATGCAGCACGATCAATGTTTTCCACCATTGATCAAGGCGACGATGAGAATGAAAAAGCTGAAGAACCAACGACGGAAGCAAAAAAAAATTATGATTTATTGAATTCTGCTAAGAGGCCATTGTGGGAAGGGTGTACAAGCGGAACTGAATTATCTGTAAACGCTGAATTCATCACTATGAAATCAAAATTCAATCTTACAGAAGCTGCATTTATAGCAGTTGTACAAAATGCAAAACGTCATATGCCGCCCAATAATTTGATGTGCGATAGTCATTATAAAGTGAAAAAACTTATGACTTCTTTTGGACTACCGTATCATAAGATAGATACTTGTGTTAAAGGTTGCATGTTGTATTGGAAAGAAGACGCTTATCTTTGAAAATGCAAATTTTGCAATGAAGATAGATATAAACCAAGGAAAAAGAAAGGAAAAGAAGTTCCATATAAAAGAATGCATTATCTACCGATAACTCCCAAACTTCAACGAATGTATGCATCTTCTGCTACAGTGTGTCATATGCGATGGCAGAGCGTGAGAATAGCAGAAGACGGAACTTTGATACATCTGTCTGATGGTGAAGCATGGAAACACTTTGATAAGACTTATCCTGAATTTGCTGCAGAGAGCCGTAATGTTAGGCTCGGTTCATGTACGGATGGATTTTCGTCGTTTTCTCAATTTGGTAATAAATATTCATCATGGCCTATCATTGTTACTCCATATAACTTACCTCCATGGATGTGTATGAAAATCCATATATGTTTCTAACGGTTGTCGTCCCTGGTCCCGATGATCCGACACAAGGAATTGATGTTTATCTGCAACCGTTGATTGAAGAGTTGAAAACACTGTGGAATGAAGGGGTCGAAACATACGACATTTCGAGAAAAAGGAATTTTCGTATGTTTGCTTCTGTATTATGGACTATTAGTGATTTTCCTACGTATGTAATGCTTTCAGGTTAGAGCACATTCGGGTGTCTAGCTTGTCCTCGTTGTATGGATGAGTCACGAGCATTTTCATTAAAGTATGGAAAAAAATTATCTTGGTTTGATTGTCATCGATGCTTTCTACATCCTAATTGTAAATTTAGAACGGATAAAAAGAACTTCAAAGCTAACAGAGTAGAGAATATGCTACCGCCTAAAGTTTGGACAAGTGAAGAGATATATGAAATTGTAAGTGAGTACCCAAAGATACATGAAAATAGAAAGCAGGTTGAAATTCCAGGTAAATCGGACATTCATAATTGGTGCAAACAAAGTATATTTTGGGAGTTACCTTACTGGAAAAATCTAGAACTTCGGCAAAATATTGACATCATGCACAATGAAAAAAACGTTTTTGATAATGTTTTTAATACAGTTTTGAATGTAAAGGGGAAAACCAAGGACGACGCGAATTCACGACATGATATATTATACTTCTGTAAACGGCCAGAACTTCACTTGTATGCCAAGAATAAAAAACCCAAAGCATGCTATAAGCTAGACAACAGACAAGTAAAACTCGTGCTAAAGTGGGTGGAAGGATTGCGATGTCCTGATGGGATTTCTTCTAACCTTCGTAGATGTGTGTACTTTAAAAACAGTAAATTGAGTGGGATGAAAAGCCATGATTGTCATATAATGATGGAATACTTTTTACCTATGATTTTCAAGGAACTGTTGCCCACAAAAATATGGAGTGTTATAACAGAATTAAGTATGTTTTATAAACAACTCTGTTCAGTAACGTTGAAGATAGATCGTTAGATAAGCTTCAATTAGAAATCCCTGTACTACTCTGCAAACTTGAGAAAATATTTCCACCGGGTTTTTTTAATGTAATGGAACATTTACCTATTCATCTTCCGTCCGAAGCACTCCTTCGAGGTCCAGTGCAATATGGATGGATGTATCCACTTGAGAGGTAATTTTGTGTATACTCAATACTGTTGATAGATTACAACTTAGATTTTTATACCAACATATAAATTAAATTAATCTTATTATAGGTACTTGAATCATTTGAAGAAAAAAATTAGGCAAAAAGCTCGAGTAGAAGGTTCGATTTGCAAATAGTACCTTGAAGAAGAAGCTCCATTTTTTTTCTCATTACTTTAGTGAAGATGTGAACTTGTCTTTCATATCTGTTCCTCGTAATGAAGAAGCTGTTGAACAGGAGTCTTCTTGGACAATGTTATCTATTTTTAGACAACACGGAGGACCTGCTGGAAAATGTGTAGAAATATGGTTAAGCGATAAAGACTACAATGTGGCACACACATATGTTCTGTTAAATTGTGTGGAAGTTGCACCATTTGTTGGGTTATATATAATTCATGTTCAATTCAATTATATATACATCTATATTTATTTGTCTATATTAATAGAAAAGGAACATAACACATATTTGCAGTATATACGAATCACAGCATCCATCTGGTGATCTCAGCAAAGAATTTGCTGGATGGTTTTCAGACTATGTTCATGATCCCAAAAACTGTGTTTTTAACGAAGGATTACGACATCTTGCTATTGGACCAAAAAGAAATGTCAAGACTTATCCAATATACTTTGTCAATGGATTTAAATTCAACACTAATGATTACGGAGCTGAAAAATTAACGTATAATAGCGATGTATTTTTCAAAGCTAGTGATGATCCAGAGGAGCATATAAAAGATTTTTATGGTGTCTTAACGCAAGTTGTAGAGTTGACATATTATGTTCGTCCCTTAGAGAAATTTTATCTATTCAAATGCAACTGGTTTAGCAATGTTCCTGGTTCTGGAGTTAACGTGCACAAAGATTACAAGCTAACAGAAATAAGGCATACGTCGCATTACTATAAGTATGATCCATTCGTGTTAGCTAAGCAAGCACTACAAGTGTATTTTGCTCCGTATCCATCCTTAAAAAAAGATAAAGCATATTGGTGGGCTGTTTTTAAAACAAAGGCAAGATTTACATTTGGTGGAAATAATATTCCAGACGAAGCAGCGTTCAAGAGGATCTTGAGCCGAATACTGAAATTATAATAGCTGATGACATTGATGTCGGGTCGTTGAATGATGAAGCGAATGTGTTAGTAGATGCATTTGAAAGTACTGAAGAAAATGATATAGAGTATGAGACTGAGTCTGCATCCGAAGATGATGAAGACTGATGTTATGTATTTATGTTATGTACTATTATGAGCTATGTATCATGTTGTGTACTCTTCTGAGCTATGTAATAACAATGTTAATGTTGAATATGTATATGTGTTATGCATTGTTCTTGTCATGTACGATTTATGTAATGATAGTGATGACTGATGTTAATAATTCAAGTTATTTTGTATGCATTATATGATTATAACAGATATGTCAGATAGACGGCGCTCGAGGAGTTCATCTCAGCCGACTCCTTCACCATCTCTTGCGCCAGGTGTAGGTCCTAGTAGCTCTGACCAGATCTGCGACGATGTGCAGAGGTTGTTCCGAAGAGTGCTAGGTAAGTATCTAATTTATTTCAATTTAAATTAGTTAAAAATATATGGTTTATCTATGTAAACATGTACACTACACCGGGTTTGAAATCGAGCCAGCGGATTTCATTTTAAAAGTGTCGAAGCAGTCGTACACGAGTAGGATGTCTGGGACTTGGCCTCATTGGGATGGTATCCCACCCCACATCAAGAACGCCATTCTAGCCGATTTGCTGGTAAGTATTTATTTATTTTATTATTGGAAATTAATATATACTGTAACTAATTCCAAATAAATTTAATTTGCAGGCGGTTGTCTATGTAGAGGAGCAAGACATGCAGGTTTTTTTGACACACTGGAATATTAAAATGCGAAAAAATTACCAAGAAACAATTTCCAGGGCGAAGATATCACAGAAGAAGCCTAGATGGATGGCTGACGATGTTTGGGCTGGATTTATAGCATATTGGGATACTAAAGCAGTGAAAGTAAGATATAATGAAAATAATCACATTTATGTTGATTGCATTCTTTTATTTAATAATGTATCAAATTTAATAGGAAGTAGCAAAAAGGAATAAAGAAAATAGAGCTAAGAATCCTGGTTTACATCGCGGTGGCTCAAAATCATTCCAGCAGCATAGAAGAGAAGTGGTATAAATTTGAAATAGTTTTTAGCATATGTTCACGTAAAAATTGAATGCATATCATTCATTTTTATTTTTAGTAATTTTATTACTGTATATATACTTAGATGACAAAGTATAGAAGGGAGCCTAGGATGGCAGAGGTTTTCAGGCATACTCATGCGGTGGAGCATACTAATGACGAAGGGAACGTGACATATGATTGGGTAGACAACAAGGCTGCGGATGTAATGGTAAATATACTTATTAATAATTAAAATATTTCATATTCGTTCATATCACATTATATTATTAAATTATATGGCATCTATATTGAAATTATATTGGTATTGTAGGAGAGATATGATGTAGAGTCAGCTAGAGTGACTCAGGCCAGTGGACGAGATGACCTTACGGTTGCAGAGTGCGATCGTATTTGGGATGCTATTATTAAGCCGCCTAGTCGTAATAGGTGATACGGCTTCGGCAATCAGGAGGTACCTTTTTTAATTTAAGTTTACACTTGAAGTGTATTCAATTAACATGCATTCTTTTACCTTCTTTTTATATTAACATGTTAAATTGACATATAAATATAGAAGCTTTAAATTGACATGTGTATTGATCTTCAAAGTCCATGTATATATTACAAGTCCATTTATAAATGTGAACTTGAATTATTTCGCAGGCTATTGATTTTCAGCGAGGATATAGGAAGTCCATGGAGCAGGAGGCTATAGCTCGGTTGAAGGAGCAACTGGAAGAGATGAACGATTGGAGAAGAAGCCAGCTGGCTCAGGAGATAGACGAGCGCATTGCACGCTATTATGACTAGCATAGACCGATGCCAGACGAGGATGATGGTGGGGATGCTACAAGCGAAGAAGAAGAAGAAGACGACGAGTAGTTTGTTTGTTCTTGTGCTTGGGTATGTATATACACTTACTTTTTTATTTGCTTTATGTACGTACGATGATATTTGATGACGATAGGGTGTGGTTTGATTTATTTTGATGTTTTGTGATGATGGGACGATGATATATGGTTATGATATCGTTTTTTTGATGTATGACGATAGTATGTTATGGTATTGTGATGAATTTAGTAATGTTTTGGATATATTGTGTGTTGTAGTTATATTTATGAGTGCATATTGATATTTTGGAATGATATTGATGGATTGGTACTGGATTGGTCTAAGTGCATAAATACATAATGTGCTGTAGTTATATCTAATGTGAGGGGTCTAAGTGCATAAACACATAACTTGCTAAGACACGAGATTAAGTCTGACTTGCGGAAGAAGTCTTCCCGAACCCGATCGACATATCCAGCATCCACAAGTGGTAGGCTTAATGTGAGAGGTCTAGCGCATTATAACCATAAATGAATAAATGGTAATGAACTTGTAATACTTAGCCTGTTTGAATCCATAGGCATTACATGAACATGTTAAATTGAGTAGGGGTTAAGTAAACTTACTTGAAACAATGGGAGGGTTAAGTAAATCTTGGGGTGGTGGGTAGTATTATATATATAGGCCCACAAACTTAACATGTTGAGGGTTATGGAATCTTGTTACACTGGTAGGCATAACCCGTTGAAATTCTAATAGTAAGGATGCAAGCTTAGGGGGAGCTTGTAACATCTTGTGTGTGTGATCCGTTTCAGTCGGTAACCCATATAGGTATCAAACGAGTACTCCGAACTAGGTCGAAGTCGGGGCACTCTTACTGAGCTGATTATAAAGGTCACTTGTGGGAGGGATGGTGTGGGGAGTGCATTCCGACGGGGTCATGTGTGTGCATGGGTCCGGACTAGGGAGGTTAAGACGTCGTGACACCTATAGATATGGTTGTGCACATCCTGTAAACAAAGGGTTGCCACTTTAGGAAGTGATACATCCTACTGTGGGGACAACATAGGGTATCTATGGAGTTAGGGAGGCGATCGATTGGGGTAGTGATTAGGGTACGTCTATTCTTTCTTGGTGAGGAGCCCATTATTATCCTTAAGGGTAACGCCGGTATGTTCAGTTAGGCTGCCTGTTATTGTATGGGGTAAAACCTCTCACTAGAAATACGCCTAAGTCTACCATCTTGTACTTGTTGGGGATCATCTTGTTCATATGATACTAGTATTGGTGCAAAGAAAAGTATTAGAGAAGCGTAATGCCTGTTTTGTTCAATTTATCGTCTTTACCTTGTTATACCTGCCATATGACATTGTTATCTCTCTCCAGCTTATATGCATGTCACGACGCTTTTATTTATTTATATGCTAAAAGTAACTGGACTCGCCAGACTTTATGTATGGCCCATTTGTTTCCTCTTCTTTCTCTTCCATTTCCCCCCAGGTTCTCAGGGTGGGAATACTCAAGCTTGACCAAGATTCTTCTTTTCTGCTTAGATCCGCTTAGATGTATTGCTCATTTCCGCTTTCGCTCTACTATGGTTATGTTTTGGGGTTTATGCTCTTTTTATGTATTATTGTACTTTGGTGATAATATTGTACAAGGCAGAAGTTTTATGTTTTCAGTATTCCAGACTTGTTATGTAATTGGGTTTAAACCGCGAAGCTTTTCTATTTAATAAAGTTTTTAATTCCGATGTTATTTTATATCTATCTTTTAATAACTCTGTTTCTGTTTACCTATAACGCTTCATGAAACTTAATGCATTCTCTTAAAGAGTGACATTAATGGACGTAGGGTGTTTCATTTAGTATTAGAGCTGAAGGTTACCAGATCGGATAAAAGAGTTTGAAAATTGTTTTCAAAAAGGTTTTAAAAGAAAGATTTTCAAAAGAAAAGTCTGTTTTGAAAAACATATTCCCCAAAGAAATATGTAATATCTTTCAATTCTCTGTTTAAATCCCTTTTCTTTTCAGCATGTATGGGGAACCTAATACTCCTGAGGGCGTTACGATACCGGGTTGGTTCTGATGGTATCTTGAGGCCTCGGTGCCTACCGAAGGTCAAGCAGATGTTCCTCCCCCAGCTGCGCCCGTTGTTCCTCCTCCTCCTCCGCGTGTTGATAATTTCTCTAAGATATGTGAAGACTTCTGTGCTATGGGCTGAAAGCCATTCCGAGGAACTGAGACTTTTATAGAAGAAAGGAATTGGCTTAAAGAGACGGAGGATTTATTTGGGATTTTCGAAGTTGATAATCATAGGAAGATTCAGTTAACCGTTTGGCAGCTGAAAGACGAGGCTTCGTTCTGGTGGGAAGTGACGCAAGCAGGGCGTCCAGTGGAAACTTGGGATGATTTGCAATAGAGATTCGAAATGAAGTTTCTTTCTCAAGCCGAGTAAAATATGCAAATGGAAAGGTTTTTGGCGCTTAAGCAAGGAAGCATGTCTATGAAAGAGTATGTTAATAAATTCAATCAATTGGCGAGGTTTGGGTTGGAGCTAGTGAATAACCGAAAGCTTTAAGGTTTGCTAGAGGATTGAATGAACCTCTACATGGGTTAGCTATATCTCATATTCCAATGGGGCAACTTTTGAGAAGCTAGTTGACATGGCATTGATGCATGAAGAAAATAAAGGTGAAAAGAAAAAGCTAAGGCCGAGGAAACACAAAATAAGAAAGTATGGCCCAAGAAAGGACAATAACAACAACAAAAGAAGGGCGGAAAAAATGGTAAGGCTAGAGATAAGAGGAAGTGCCATAATTGTGGACATGAGGGTCACTTGATCAAGGACTGCAAAAGAAAGAAGAATTGTTGTTTCAACTATGGAGAGGTCGGACACTTTTCAAAGGAGTGCCCGAAGAATCAAGGACAAGGTCAAAGGGCAGGATCTTCGAGAGGGCAGGTGCGTGCTCTCGTGGCCAGTGCGCCAAACAGAGGTAGAAAAGATTCCACTGAAGGTTTTATTTCTCTTTCCAATCATCCTATTAGAACTCTTTTTGATTTGGGTGCTTCACATTCATTTATATCTGATTCTGTGGTTGAGTCTCTACACCTTAATACTAGTATGGTTTTGGATCCCGTTGTTGTCTCAAACCCCATTAGGAAGACGACTCATCTGTCTATGATGCATCGAGGTTTGAGAATATCTGTGTTAGGCGTCGAGTTTGAGAATAACGCATATGTACTTAGTTTATGGGCTATGGTTTGATTCTAGGGTGGATTGGCTAGCCATGTATGGTGCCATTCTGGATTGTGAGAGGAGGGTCCTTAGGCTTTTGACTTGCCATGGGAGGACTCTCGAGATTTCTTGTGACTCTAAAGGGTCTATCATGCTTAGTTTCATAAAGTCACTTGATGCATCTATCGATGATTTACAATCTGTACCAGTAGTCTATGAGTATTTTGATGTCTTTGAGGTGGTTTGGGGCTTACCTCCAAGGCACGAGATAGATTTCCGTATATACTTGGTAGACAACGCAAAGCCAGTTGCATTGCCTATGCGCCATATGGCTCCAAGAGAAAGGAGGGAGCTTAGCAAGTGGGTAGGGGAGCTACTTGAGAAAGGGTCGATTAGACGAAGCATATCTGAATATGGTGCTTCAGTAGTATTTGCAACTAAGTCAGATGGTTCACTTCTCTTATGTGTGGATTATAGGGAGTTGAATAAACTCACTAAGAAGAATAGGCACCCACTTCCAAGGATAGATGACTATTTGACCAGCTTGTTGGTGCAACTGTTTTCTCTCAGTTAGACTTGGCCACGGGATTTCATCAATTGAGGGTGTCGAGGACAGTATAGACAAGACCGCTTTTAGAACTCCAGATGGTTTCTTCAAGTGGCTTGTTATGCCTTTTGGGTTGTCGAATGCACCCGCCTATTTTGTTGATGTGATGAGTAGAGTGTTTCGGGAGTTTCTAAATAAGTTCATTGTGGTCTTTATTGATGGCTTCTTGATTTTCTCAAAGAGCGAGGAAGAGCATGCCTTACATTTAAGGGAGGTTTTGAAAACTCTCCATGCGTACCAACTTAACGCGAAGTTCTCCAAATGTCATTTTTGGAGAAAGGAAGTGAGATTTCTAGGGCATGTGGTCACTAAAGATGGGATAGCAGTGGATCCCACGAAGGTAGTTGCAGTTCAAGATTGGCAGATCCCAAAAAATGCAATGGCGGCGAGAAGTTTTCTTGCATTGGCGGGCTATTATAGGAAGTTCATTAAGGACTTCACAAAGATATCAACCCCACTCACAAGACTGACGAAGAAGAATCTGACACTTTCGTAGGATATAGATTGTGACGATGCTTTCAGTGATTGAAGAGGGCTCTGACAATAGCCACAATCTTGACATTTCCCGACGAGAACAAAGTGTTCATAGTATACACTGATGCATGTGGTACAGGGCTTGGTGCGGTTCTGATGCAAGAGGGAAGGGTAGTATGTTATGGAGGTATACAGCTAAGAGTTCATGAGAAGAACTACCCTACCCATGACTTAGAGTTAGCTGCCATAGTATCGTGCTTAAGACTTGGCACCATTATCTACTTGGGGAGAAGTTCAAGTTACACACTAATCATAAATCTCTCAAGTACTTTTTCTCGTAGAAGGATCTTAATTTAAGGCAACAAAGATGGATGGAGTTTCTAGCATCCTATGAATTCGAGATTGTGTATACCCCTGGCAAGGGTAATGTGGTGGCAGACGCATTGAATAGGAAGAGGATGACTTTGAGTCCTTTATTTGTGAAGAGGAAAAGCTTGGAATTTATTTCACGTTGTTTGCTTTGCCAGCAAGTCAAATCTGAGCAAAGGAAGCCCGGTGGTTTACTTCGTCCATTGGAGGTCCCACAATGGAAGCGAGAGAGCGTCTCGATGGATTTCATTGCTGGTTTTCCTAGATCGAGGAAAGACAAAACCAGTATTTGGTTTATAGTGGACATACTTACTAAGAGCGCTCATTTCATTCCTGTTAAAAGTAAGAGGACAGCAGCATGGTTGGCAGCAGTTTACGTTCGTGAGATAATCCGTCTTCATGGAGTACCTTCCAGTATCATAAGTGATCGTGACCCCATTTTCACCAGTGAATTTTGGAGGAGCTTATAAAAAGCATTAGGTACACAATTGTGTTTGAGCTCCGCTTATCACCCTCAGACTGATGGATAGACAGAAAGGGTGAATAGAGTTCTTGAGGATCTTTTAAGGCTATGTATCCTAGACTTCTGAGAGACTTGGGAAGAGCATCTTTCTTTAGTAGAGTTCGCCTACAACAACAGTTATCAAGCTAGTATTGGCATCGCACCCTTCGAAGCATTATACAGACGACCCTGTAGATCACTGAATTGTTGGTGGGAATCTACAGAAAGACTTCTACTTAGACTGGATATCGTTAGACAAACTTCAGAAAAGATTGACCTTATTAGAAGGCGCATGAAGACAGCTCAGGACAGGCAGAAGTCCTACATAGATAAGAGAAAGTCTGACATTGAGTTTGAGGTAGGAGACATGGTTTTCATTAAGGTGTCACCTTTGAGGAATGTGGTTCGCTTTGGATCCGTAGGGAAATTGGCACCAAGATTTGTAGGGCCCTTTCCCATAACAGAAAGAATTGGCCAAATGGCCTATAGAGTAAAGCTACCAGAGAGACTGTTCGGCGTTCATGATGTTTTCCCTGTTTCGCATCTAAGGAAGTGTTTGCATGATACTGCAGAAGTAGTTGAGCCGAGTATGCTTGAGGTAGTAGAGGTGGAACAGGAGATAACAGTTATACGAGTTCCTACCCATATCCTTCGATCAGAAGTTAAGAAACTATGTAACCGAGAAGTCAAATTGCTGAAAATTTAGTTGGGAGATAACTAAGAGGATGCAACTTGGGAGACTAAAGAAAAGATTCGCGCTTTGTACCCTTTTCTTTTTGAGAGTATTTTCTTAGCTTCCTTTACAAAGCTCTTATTCATGCTTGTTTCTATCATTTAAGTATATCTTATCGATCAAACCTTCGACCTTTAGGTAGGAATCCCATTGATGTAAACATGTGTTTGAGACATGTTATGTTTGATGGATGCAAGTGGTTGCGAGTGATTGCTCGTGGATGCATATACACACACATTAGGCACTAGATCGGCTCAATCACTCTCATACTGCATATGGATGTGTGTGAATTTCTCTTTTTTTTATGGATGGAAATGGGTGTATCAGCATACGGATGTTGCTTAACCGTTACCACAACCATTACCGTAAATTTACATTGTTATCCATAAATAATTCAAGTACTAACTTTTTTCCTAAAAATTAGTTTGTTTATCTATAAAACAAACCATCCATTTGCATGTTGTCTATAAATAAAAACGTAACTCGTTTATACATATGTTGTTTCTCTGGCTTAAGTTACTAAAAAAACATATAGTTTTTTATGAAATACGACAAAAAGATCATGTACGCTTGGTATGGTTTACTGCAGTTATCAAAATTCACAACCGTTACCATCACATTACCATAGCAGACGGTAACCGTGTTAACGGTTGGTACGATTTGACAGTTGAACGGTTCAACCGTAACAGCCCTAGCCATCACCTATCATGACTGCACATTAATAAAACAGTGTGAGCACGGCCAAAAATCACTCCCAGACAGTATGCAAAACATGCATCTTCACACGTAGCAAATGATATGACAAAACCTAGCAAGTAGGCCAGCATAGAGTTTCCAAAAACAAACTTCACTTCCGAGCATACATTGCCTCAACTTAGATTGAAACACAAGGTTCGAGCAAGATTACAAGGAACTTTGACATAAACAATGCAGAAAGGCATTTAACATCAGCAAATAATGACATGAGACCAAAATATCCAACCGACAACGAGCCAACATCCAAAATGAAAGCAGCCAAAGCATGACCAACACAAAGTAATGCAACTGACAAAGATTCGGGAGGAGATGGAAGCAAAACAGGGGGAGCATCACCACAAAAATCAGCGAGGACAGAGCTAAGCTTCACAAGTTTGCCGAGTTTTGGAAATGAACCAATAAGAAGTCGTACATACCATCTCCGAAAAGAAACACCACTCAATCCAGTAATACACAGAGAGTCGAAACAAAACCGCACTGAAAAAATCCAAACAAAAGTAAAGATGCAACACAAATGGCAAAGATACTCACAATACACCCGAAGAACTAAACGAAAGCCAACACCAAACAACTCCCCAGACCCTCATTGTTGAAAATTAGTATCTTGTAACGGATCAAAAAGTAATTTAAATGGTCTTGTTGATTTCGAATGGGAGGGGGTCATCGCGCAAGAAGCTAAGCAAATGGTTCATCAAAACGAGACTAGGCCAAAAGGGACAGAGCAATTCGGATTTAAGCAGGAGAGAAAGAGAACTACGAGGTGGTCAACTGCAAAGGGCCAGGACTAGCATAAGCAAGTACAGAAATAAGAGAAGAAGAGAAGATGAAGGAAGGCGTTTCCAAAGAAGGGGACAAAGGAAAAAAATGGTAGAGGAGAAGAGGTACTTGACGCCATTTCCAGATCTTTGTAGCTGATCAGATTATGATTGATACATAAAAATATAGTGTTATGCTAAGAGCACCCAACATGTGCTTCCTAATACCGCAACATGTCCGGATCATTATCGAAATTATTTTCCAGTGATCGAAATGAATTCAATGCTGTATCACTTTCAAATTCTATTCAATATGATTTATATTCAAAAATCCTTCCAAAGTAATGCTATATTATTTACATAACACTTCAGAAAATATTTTCCAAACTTTCGGGATTTAGATTCCAAATTGTGGTTTCTATCCAATTTTAATTCATCTCATTTGAATACACAAGTTCTATTTGGTTATATATAATCATTTCGGTTTTATAATCTAATCTGATTATAATAATACAACCAACACGTCCATATATTATAATAATTTCGGAAATTTTATTCCTTTCATATAAAAATATGGTTTTGGGTAAAATTATTTCATTTACCCAGCTTTCAAAATAATACCGTGTCAAATTACTCTGGTCAAGTGTTTATAAATAAATCCTTAGCTAAACGCATCGATGTGAAATTTATATACCACTCTACAGATTAATCAACACGATATAAAACAGTTTTTATATCAATTTACAAATACGCTCTCTCATATATGTACACTCAACTCATTATAGGGTACTACTGACCCAATCTCTAATGAGTAACCCTACTAAAGCTTAGGTATTCGCACAACCTAAGCTCTGATACCAAATCTGATGGCCTGAAAATCCATACCATCTGAGTTGACTAAAACAACACATGTCAAACCCAAATAGCACAGAAATACGAGCCATTAAGTTTAAAGAAATACAGACAGTAGAAGATAAAACAAAGAAAAAATCAGAATCTCACAGCGGACTGGACAAAATATAATATCGTATATCATAACTTTGAAATACAAATCTATATTGTATATACATACCATATCAGAGTACATTACATATACATCACAGTGAAAATACTCTAAATAACTAACGGTGAAGCTTCCTGCTTCAAGTTCCTCCAAGTGTATCTATAAAAACCTAAAACACTTAATTGCCCATATAAATTTGGGCACCCAAGAGTTTAAGGGAAAAACAAACAAAATAAAATCTGGGTCAATCATGGGGCTGGTATAAGTAAACTCCAACTATATTGTCTAACTTTGAAAAACCTTTTGAAAGAAAAGGATAATAGTAAGATTAGCCCACACATAAACATGGACGGTTTTTACCTTACTATGACCCATACCATTTTTAATGTGAAAATCCGTCGATATTATAATAGTGTCTATATCAAATAAATAACCAAATAGCAGAATGCTTGCATCTAATGCTCTACATACATAGTATAAAAACAAAAACCGCAGGGCGCTTATTGGAGATTGGATTTCAGTAATGACAAGGTATGGGACCACCTCTCGATCAGTGTACTCTAGAGGGGATGCACTAGGGTTCAACAAGAACATCTTGCAACCCGTCCACACATGACCGGTCACTCATTCATCTTGAGTGTATCGAATGTATGATCACCCACGGTTGTCGGCCGTCCAACCGTAATCCGTAAGATACAGAATCAAAAGAATAACACATTGAATTTTTCTTTAGATTAGTGATAATACACCCTGCTAGGGTATGACCAAACTAACCATGTCGCTTGCCCGATTTTTTTTATTTTCCGACTGTGAGGCTTGAGGCTACATTTTTCTATTCAAAACATCTGGCCACCATTCACTTTGAATGCCACATCGTCAAACCCGTCAAATCATTAGTTGATCTTCCCAAAAATGTTACGGGTATAAAAAGCTAAGAGGAACGAATGCCTCGCCACCAAACGTAATACCTAGAAAAGATCGTCTATGTGATCTGTAAGGAATACTCTGTCAGACATTCGCCCATACAAGTTGTCCTGGGACTAGACAAACAGAACATCCCTTGCATTTTACTCCGGCTTTGATTTTCTCCAGCATAATCTAATTCACAATGCCTATGCCCATATGGAGTGGTTTTCGGATATTAAATCCTACCGCTCTCTACGTATTGACAACGATGGTCAAAAAATCTTTGATAGCTGGTGATTTAACTATCAAAGGAAAACAACATCCACCAAACAATCACTGACCCTTTTTAATTAATATTCTATTTTAAGTTTCCTTATCGAATTCTATATATATCGATATATTGATTTCTAGTTATCAAACTTTCTTAAAAGTATTCCAACTTCCTATTTTTTTGGAAAATTTTGTCAGCACCTCCTTTGTACGACTCAATCGGTAGAACTACAAAATGCCTCACTAGGCTCTTTCCATTCAAAAAAAAATCAATAATCCAAGTGGCTTACCCAAAAAGCTCATAAATCTCATACGTAATTTAAACATGTACCTTTTCTTGGGCACTTAAATTATAATCTTCATTCTCTTCGTTCCATATGTATTTAACATATATACGCCCATTCTCGTTATCATTTCAATCAATCTAATCTCTTTTTCTTTAATCGCTTCCATTCGCTAATTAATTTTCCAATTAGCTTTTTTGCTTAATCTACTAGTTTTGAACATATCACGTTCAAATGTAATTGTATTTGCTTATACACAAATCAAACTCAAACTCGTTGCCCGTTATCAAATCCTAATCGAAGTTTCATATTCAAATCCCCAATTTAAATTCACAAATTTCACTTACTTAAGCAAAGTTAAATTCGATCCAAGACTCTATTAACTAATTTCTTTGAAATTAGTTAACTTCGTTCGATAATTAAAAATCTGATTTTTTGTTCCAAAAATCACTTCGTCTATTCCACTTGAGTTTATATTTATTTTATAACTCAAATCTGGATTTTCAAATGGAAAATCGTATTTTTCTTCACTCAGTATCCTTTTATTTTATTTAATAAACCGTTATGGTATATGAATGATTTTACAGCGACTTTTCTGAAATTTGATTTTGATATAACTCAAAATCTATAAGACGAAATTCAGATTTTTCTCTTCCATTTGAAAACTAACATTTAACAGGTCTAAACGTCATCGAATTCCGACTTGTATTGAGTTCCATATACTCAAATGAAGTTCAAAACGTCCAATTGCAAACTACCGCGCCACGGCGAGTTCATTCTAATTATAGTTTAAATATAACGTTAACTTCATTTGTAAAATAAATTTCAGCTGCATTAATATTTAAAAATAGATTGAGTCCCTTACCATTACAATCATCCCTTGATAGCATTGAAGTCCTTCAAGTTGAGGTATTTTAATTACCTCTCAGACCTTGTTCGACAACATTCTTACCTTGAGACGGATAAGAGTTTGTAATACAAAACTGACATCACCTATCATAAAAATCCCCTCTTCTATCTCATTTAAAAATATGACTTTTTAACGTTATTTCTTATATTTTGAAAAAAAAAACTATTTCCAATTTATCCAATGAAAATTACTTCATTACGTGTATAAACATTGTTTATAAATAAACTTCCTTATTTTATATTAACCAAGCTTCCATTTAATAATCCATGTAAAACTCGATTTCCATTTGAAATATTTTATTATTACAACCTATATATAAGCATAGAAACTATTTTCATATTATAATTCTAAATTTCTATTTAATACAATTCCAACATCTTTTGGAAATAAATTTTATTTCTATAAATTCGACATTGATGAATTCAAATCATAAATCCATATAGATTGTTCCAATTCAATTCATATTCCGAACATTGGAATAAATCCATCATTTTTCCCTTTAAGTGATTCCCAATCCCCCTTTTTAATTTCATACTTGAATTTAAATTTATAAATTATCCAATGATAATTTCTTTCTCTTTTATTTATAAATATCGTTTATAAATTACAGTGCTTCTTGTTTTAAATATTTAAAACAAGTTTCTATTTCAAATCCCATTTGAAATCAATTTCCACTTCGGAAAATAAATTTTTATACTTGAATTTACACTTCTAAATTATCCAATGACAAATTTTCTATTCATTTATAAACATTGTTTATAAATTCAGCTACTTGTTTATATTAAAAACAAGTTAATATTTTTCCTAGCCTATTCAAAAATTTAAATTCTATTTCAAAAAAATAAATTTTTGTTTTTAAATCTAAAAATCCCTTTTTGTGATATTTTTAAATACCAATATCTAGGGCTAGTCATATTCAAACATCCAAATACATAATCAATTCAATTCAACACATCATACATATGTAAATATGTAAACAACAATAAATAAACTTGAGGAATCCAGTTGGATCCCTCCAACCTGTTTTCCCTGCATCCACAGATGTTAGACAACATAAATAATACCCATCCTGCTTCAAGGTAGGATATCGCGGTATGAATGTCATCCACTCAATATATCGTGGGTTGATAGGGTCATCCGCTAATGATACTGCGGGCATTCGCTAATGATACTGCGGGAAATATCCAAGCCTAAGTATAACTAATATATATAATAACCACAATAATTCAATAATTCATCATGCGCCCACGCTAGGGATGGCAATCGGGCGGGTCTAGGGTCCAAACACGCTTGATCCACCCCTGTTTTGACCCATTTAGACTCTCCCCATAGGGTCTTCGGGGTGGGTAGACTAGCGACCCGCTTTTGGAGGTCCGGGTCTAGGGTCGGGTCTGGGGCATGGCTAACCCGCCCCAACCTGACCCGCATGATCGAAACATCATTCAAACTCTTTATAACTATTACTTGTTAATCTTCTTAGATTTACCTGGTTGTAACTTGAATATTATATTCTTTCAATTGACAAACTATAAAATTTTCATTGTATTAATTTGCATCAATGAATATCATACAATAACAAATGCATACATTTTGAACTATTGTCTTGCAACTCATTTTATAATATTCTCTTGTCATTGTGAACACATTATAATATGCATATAATTTATCATTTAGTGATAAAAAAATATAAATATATAAATTTGTGTACATTAGAACATAATATCACCGGGTCGCGGGGCGGATCGGGTCTACCCTGACCCGTACGGGTTTCGGGTACGGGGCGAAATTCCAGACCCGCACCGGGTCTACGGGCCGGGTCTAGGGCGGGGTTTAAAAAGTCCGGGTCGGGTCTGGGTCACGAGAAACCCACCCCAACCCGCCCCATTGCCATTCCTAATCCGCGCAACCAACAAATTTAATTTTAAGGATTAAAAATAAATTTAAATATAAAACTTTGAGTGAGATTTACTCACCTTGATCTAATGACTAGCGTCAAAAAAATCTCGAGTCCATCCTAGATCATATTTGCAACCATGATTCACTTGAGTCATCTCAAATGAATTTTACTTGGACCTATGATTAATTAAATCTTTATTTAATGATTTAAACTATTTTCAGTTAAATTTAACTACTAACTTTAAATAAATTAGCTTATAAAATTTTGATTCCATAAATGCATACCTTACTTCTATCAACTGCAAATCCAATGCTGACCTAAAACATCACCAATTCGTGAGCTATAAACCATCCCACATCCACTTCCTCGCTATTTCCGCTTATCAACGACACCTACGACTCCCTCATCACCATTATACAACAAAGCCTGATCTCGAGCAACAAGGGATTTAGCAGTACCTATTTAAATTGAATCACATCATCACCCATGTAAAACTCGAGACCTTATTCATCGCGTCCCTTATCCATTTGTTGCGCTACATGCAACCCACTTCAGTTATGGAAGCCGAACCCTGTTGAATTTCACCAATCGACACCCACTCCTGTCATGAACTCAATCAACATCACGCCTTCACCTTTCCATGTCTAGTTCCCCCTCCTTCATGAAACCCGATCTCGATCTCCCTACAGTAGCTCGGAGGACCATCGCGACATTCAGGGTGATGGAATTGGTATGGGTTGTCAACTTTCCTCACGCAAGATGCTACCTCACTCATTAAATCCTGAATTGAAGTCGATTTCACTACTTCATGATCAGTTTCTGAAGTCGAACTCGGCCTTCCCCAATTCATTTTACTGGAACCTCCAAGAACTTGCATCCGCCCGAAGAGAGGCTTCATACGAGCTTCATGACATTGATTTCATAATTTTAGAAATTTTGTAGGATTTAAATTTGATTTTTTTTCTATTATTCGGAGAATTTATTTGCTTGTAACCGGAAAAAGGAATGGAAGGGAAAATGGGTTTCATGGATTTAGAAGTGAATTATTTAAGGCTTGGGGTTCAATTTATAGAAGAGCAAGGGAACCAACATACAAAACCATTAAATTCTTGTTTAAGCTTTGCTGGGAAGGAAAGGAACAAAATGTCTGCTCGAAGAAAACAGGTTGCGTGATTTTTAGTTTTAGTTCGGTTGTTGGTTTATTATATATATATATATATATATATATATATGTTGATTTGATATTATTCTTATCCATTTAGAATTTTTTAATAATATATTTTATGGTTTCGAACTCCAATTGAGATACAACAACTGATATTCCTATGGTTTAACCACTATTCCTAACACACTGGAGCAGATTCCGAAGCCTCATTCAATTGTCTGGAAAAGATATCAATTTTAAATCGACGATTTAAATTAAATTCGATTTAATTATTTCTAGATGTTTTCTGATCATACGATTAAACGACAAATCCAAATGTTACGAAATTTGAAATCCGATAATAATATACTATTATGGATCTGATGGAACTGTTTTCGTCAAATTATGAGGTTGTTTGAAAATTAACTATTTTTACGTATTAAATTGTTGATTAAAATATAAATCGATGTCAAACAATCTAATGTAGCGATAATAAATAATTATTATCGTTCTATTCAAATAGAATTTATATTACTTGATAAAATCGTCTTGATTCAGTTTTAACTTCTAATTCAATTACATTTCATTTTCGTATTACTATAATCTGATACACTCAAAAATTAAATCGTATATCGATTATTAAATAAATTCCATATTAAAATTCATTTATATTTCCAATTCAACATTTAAAATAAATTTAAATGTTTGACATTAAATGGTTAATAATCTGGGACGTTACGCATTACTTCTCATGCAACGTATTGGGTGATGTGCGTGAGTGTGGTGCGAGTTCGGGTTTCATGGTGCATGTGTTGTGAGGCGTGTGTGAGTTGTGTGCTAGGTGCGTGTGGCGTGTGTGGTGTGTGGTGTGTGCGTGTGAGTGTGTGTATATATATAGTATGTATGTATGTACGCACTTATGCATGTATGTGATGTGTGTTTATGTGTTGGCATGGACACAGTGGTAAGAAGAAAGGGAAAACATGAAGTGAAGAAAGGGAACATGAGGGGGAGACACCTGTATATAGCCTATAGTATTCTTCACCCAATCCTCTTTGGGTTTCTTCTTCTCTTTATCTGATTCTGACTTCTTGCCTCCAAATTTCCTCTTCTTCCACGAATTGTCCTTTTTGTTACCTTTATATCCATAGCATTTTTTTTGTCCAGGGATTCAAAGCTATACACCTTATCTACCATTTCCACGAATGATGCTTTCATATGAGCCATAGTTCTGCTTTGGTATCTTCTTTGCACCCTTTGGTAAACCTTTCGTTCTTCTTGACCGGATTTTGGATCAGCTCCGGCACAAAATGAGAAAGTTCATTATAGTTATTCGGATATTCCTAAATAGTCATATCTCCTTGCATCAAGTTGGAAAACTCATAGTATAAGCGAGCTACTCCTTCAGATTGTACAAATCTGCCTTCAAAAACATTCTTAAAGTGTTCCCAAGAGAAGAGAAGGAAGAGAGAATGAAAAGGCGGAAAAGTGAGGGAGAGAGTTCTATATATGCACATAAGCTAGGGTGTTGAGTGCAATTATGTCCGCCTAGGTGTCTCCATGAGAGGGGATAGCTTAGGAGTGAAGTAAGGACCATGAAAAAAAAATTCATCCATGGTTTGTTAAATTATATTTTTATTTTATTTTTTGTGTCATTTTCTTATTTTTAGTGCTAAAACATAATCATTATGCCTTATGACACATGGTTGAGTGGAGTGTAGACAACCATTAGTGAGGTGTCAAAGAGAGAGTAAGTGTAGGAATTATATTTTTTGGTTAATCTAAGCTTGCATTTAATTAAACGACCTTACGTTTTCAACTCGTACGATCAAACCGTAAGTCTGATTGATACGAAATTTGAAATCGATACGATTTCAATAAAATTGATCTCGTCGAACTCGAACACCATTTGAAAATTGGCACTTTTCTAAGCTTTTATTAAATTTCAATAGATTTTTCGACATGCGTTAATATTGCACACACTCACATGCTAACTCCGATTGATGTGAAATTTGAAATCTTATAAAATTTAACGTTCTAAATCTGATGAAACTGGTTTCGTCAAAATTCGATGTCGTTTGTAAAATGTTTATTTTAAGCTATCAAACCAATATATATTTTATTTTAATTTAATTTTTAAATTGACTAAAATTTTAAGTCGTTACACTTTTAGACATTGGAGCTATTTCTTGGACACTGAAACTACTTTTTAGACATTGTTGAATGAGTCAACATATTATCCACTCAAAGAAGAAAAAGGACATTTTTACCAAAATTTAGAATTAACAAATATTTTGATGTTCTATCGTAACACTTTGTACACAAATACTGTTCGAGCTTGTACAACTCTTGTAGTCAGCCATTATAAAATAAAAGATCACTATAAAGGGACGTAGGCGTTAGTGTCGAATCACTATAAATGTGTTTTCCCTGCATTTCAATACTTTGGATTTGAATTATTTTTTCTGAAAAACACTCGGGGCTTGACGTGCGCGAATAAGCGACAATTCCCCGCATCAACAATATGAACACAAAAGTAGACACAAGTGATCTGGACCGTTTGATCTATTTGTTCTTATTTAGAAGAACAAAATTCGAAGGACAATCCAACGGTTGAGATTCATTGCATCATCAATTATGATAAAATTTTATATTCAAATAGACATTTCCGATAATTAGTACTTTCCATATTACAAAAATAATTTATGATAGAAATTCAAGAATTACAATTTTAAATTTAGCAGTAATGTAAACAACAGAAAATAAAAATCTAGATAGATTCAGTAGCAGTTAAACCTTTTACAACGCTCATACATATGCTAGACACACGTCCCTCATAAGCGTTACGAGGAAGGTATGTCTCTTTAATCGGAGTACGTCGCAATGGCATGTTGAAAAAGAAGGCAAAAATGCTACAGATGGCTTATAAGGAAAGAGCATGTAAGAAGTAGAGTAGAACAAGAAGCATCAAGACAGAAAATCTTACAAAATAGATAAGAACACAACAAAATACCCCTACAAAAAATCAGCTCTCACTAGTATGTCAAAGCAGAAAGCATTAGTACTACGGATATTAGATAGAATTATGTACTAAATACAGCACTCAACATTTTAGAAACAGCAAAAATTAGAAGGTCCTCGAGTACTTCTTGATTTCATACAATATAAAGGATATTGAAACAAGATCTTTGTTCAAAGAAGTAGCACCTGGAATCCCCTTCACGCATTCTGTAAGTCGTGTATAATACAGCAGAAGTTGAGTTAATGCTGATTTAAGTATATCCATTCCACTTAAGAAGTTGCTGAACGAAGTAATTATGTCCTTGTGCATCAATTTTATTGCACCCTTCCACCTGTTTGCAAAGTCTTTGACTAGCGGCTGCACATCAGCAATTCCGGGACCTTCATTACCAGAGCCCACATCATCAGCTGTAAGGAAACTTTGTTTTAGAAAAATCCACTGTGTACTCCCATCATAAACTTCTAATGGAAAATGGGGTACAACTAAATTGGTGCAAAACAGTGATGCCATACCGTGCTCTATACACACACACATTCATAACGTGCTCTCCCCCCCCCCCCCATATATATATATATATATATATATACACACACACACACATATATATATATATATATATAGGTAGGTTTAATTGCACCCCAAAAATAGAGCACCCCAATAGCCTCCCTATTTTCCACCTCTCATTTACACTTTCTTTCCCTCTACTCAATCTCTCTCCATTCACTATCTTATTTTATCATAATTAAGAGGTGGAAAACTAAATTACCAAATTAAAGCTAAATCCCTAAGTAGGCATGTGTCTTTATCCTAAAGCTTGCATGAAGATAAGGAGGACAAGTGTCCAAAACTGAATTACTAAATTATCCTTGAAAACTACTATATAAAGGGTGGAAAGGTTCACTTCATTTCACACATTTTGAAAACAAACAAAAAACAAAAATAATAGGAAAAAGAGAAGAAGCTTAGGAGAAGGCAAGAGGATAAGTACAAGATCAAGATACAAGTCTAAGGTGAGAAAAACTATTTAAATTCATTTATGCATTTCATATTTTGAAGAAAAGTTGAGAAATTTATGAATGAATGTTTGGACATGAACCCCTGAAAATGACGTTCAGTATTTTAGGCATAACTTTTGCGATTCTTAATAAAATTATGACTTCTCTATCTATTTGGAAAGCTAACACAAAGGGCTACAACTTTCTCATATGCACTTTTTATCTAATTCGGTCGTTTGCATACCCAAAAACTGGATGCAAAGTAAGGTAAAAATCAACCCGAATTAGACATGTTAAAAATGCCTTGTATTGTTGAATTTTATTTATTGAATAGATAAATAATTTTAATGGTTTCTTTTTATGATAATTATGTTGATAAAGATAGCTTTATACCGTAAAAATTTGGAGTCAAAGTCTATTTTCATCATAGAGAAATAGCGTCAAATATTTCACCCAAAAACTGGAAAAAAAGTTGATTTTCAAAAATTTGAAACATTTTGGAAATTTGACACTTTTTAAATGTTTCTAACGCTGAAGTGTATCAAAACAGAACTTTTTATAGCACATCTGAAGCACTGTCTTTTCACTGAATTAATTATAAAACCTTGAACATGATCAGAACTTTTTATAGCGCACAGAAATGCTATAGTAGCTGAATTTAGTCTAAAACCATTATAGACTAAGCAGAACTTTTCATAGCATGCCTTAAACGCTGTAGATAACTGTTTTGAGCCTAAAAACATCTGAAACTTGTCGTAACATTTTAAAATGCTGAAGTTTTTATTATGGATTCTGAAACTTTTTATAGTACTTTTTAAATGCTACATTTTCTTTGTTTCAAGTAGTTTCGAGGTTCTTCTTAACCAAGATTGGAATAATTTGAGATAGTTTGGTTGTCTTAAACCCTTAAAAAGCATGAATTTAAAAGTAGGAGATTTTCCTGTTACCGATATAATACCCTAATTGTTGCGCAATACACATATATTTATAAAGTATCTTTCAAAATGAATGACTGGAACGTTCTAGCGTGACAGAGAGGATACTGTTTAGGCTTGAGTTTGGAAAATATAGTTTCTGTCTCCCTGGCTATCCGTAACTGATCTGACGGACGGGATAGTTAATTCAAATTTAATTTGAAATTATTTGAATTTAGAAATAATTTGTAACTTTATTCAATATTAAAGAAAAGTAATTTAAGATTACTTTTGAGAATCATTTTCTTAATTATATTTCTTCGATGGGGTGCGGTATAAGACAATAGATCTTGGGTAGTGCACTGTTACTCTATGTTGGTATCGAGCTGGGTAGAGTACATCCTATTTGATAATAGGATGCCAACCGCAATGGGATGATGTATTCTAATATCTAAACCAAGTTGAGGGTGTGGTTTAGATTTATAACTATAAATTGGATAAATTATGAGTTTTGATGAAAGAAAGTTATCATAAATTTGTTTGATTTAGCATTTCTAAGTCTTCCTTGATTTTTGTTTTAAACCTTGGATTGATGAAACCTTCAAAGTAAAGAGTCATGATTAAACAATAATACAACCCACTAAGAAATGATGTGAAAACTAAGCTTAAATAGCTATCTCGCTGGGTCTGTGTTGCTCATGATGCTATACTTAAAACTTTTCAGGTTTAGATGGTTACTTAGATGCTTTGAAGTAAAGACTTACATTATGTAGATTATCTTTTTTATGTACTCATATGTTTAATTATTAGACTCATGAATCTTTGTAACCATATTCTATGATGGAATGATTGTATAATAGCTCTTCCGTTTAAAATCATGTACTAAGAATGATTTAATGTTCCGACAAGTTTATGTTAAGTTGTGATACTGTTCTATTAGCACCATGGCTTATATGTATCATTACTGTTTCTGAATAAGTACATCAGAGTGGGGGTGTTACAAATAGCTTCTCGTTTCCTTTCAGTTTATTCTTAGATAGGAAAACCTATAAGAATTTTCCGCCCTGTCAAATAAAGGGAAATGGGGGATAGTTCATATCTAATGCTTTATGGAAGTACTTCATAGACCATGGAATTTGGTGATTCATCAATCAAACATCATGTGGTCCTCCACACTACTGAGTTGTAGAATTGAAAAATTGCCATCTCCTAGAAGTTGCTCGAGGACTTCTACTGGGAATGTAAGTTCCCATTATCAACACGAGGTTCTATCAAGAGTTATTTTAGTTTTTCACATCCAGATTTGAAATCTTCTGGATCTACACTTCTAATTCCGTTCTTTAATTAGTTTTTATTTGAGAAATATTATTCATAGATCTTTGTATTTGTTGCAGTGTTTTAAAAAACGAGAGTGAGGCACGCCTCAAGACGAGGCGGTGCTAGAAAAGCACCGAAATGCGGAGTTTGGGGCATTTTTTACCAAAAAAATAAGCCTCAAAGGGTAGAGGCGCAGAAAATGCAAAAAAAAAAAAAAAAAAAAAAATCATTTTGATATGTACGTTTTTTTGGAGAATTTTTTAACCTCACACTGCTTCTAATCTTTTCCAATTGCTTCCGGTTTTTTTTTTCGCAAGAAGCTTCCCGATAAAAAAATGCGACTCAGGTAAAAAAATTTCTTCCGTTGAATAAAAACGGACAATTCCAGGAATCAACTTCAATTCCGCAACTGGCATCGACTTCGATTTCAGTTGTTTGAATTTTGCTGCTCATGTTTTTACTCAGTAAGTAGACAATTTTATAACAATGAACAAGAGAGATATAATTTGGCAATGGGTGAAAGAACTACCGAATTCACCAAACACAAAATATTTTCTTTGTACATTTTGTGATCATAGATACACCAGGAGAATTGTTCGATTCAAACAACATTTAGCTTGCACTCACATCAGATGACATTTTGAATATTTTTGGACAAATATATTTTGTTTGAATTGCTTGTAGTAAATTATATTTCTTATATGCTATTTGACATTATTCTATGTCTACTTTCATTATATGACAAACGCTCCCCCCCAAAGGCTTACGCCTCAACGTTTTGAGGCTTACGCCTCGCCTCGCGGGAATGAAAACGCCTCAGGTATGCCTTTCGCATTTTAAAACGTTGATTTTTTCTATAATTAATTTGTTTTTGAGAATCATTAATTCATACTTTTAGATCTATTTTCTAACTCTTCTAGATTTAGATTTGACTACTAATGAATCTATTTTTTTCATGTTTACTTTTTTTAACCAAATATGTTTTTAGATGTATTGTAAACCTTTTTGAATCTTATTTTGAGTTTTTTCAATCCAATGGTATGGACCTCTGAATATATATATATGTATGTACGTATGTATGTATGTATATAAGATCGCATTTTCATCAATAGGGATATAGATGTGAACTTATATTTATCTTTCATTCATATGCTTTCATTGTTCATATGTAATGTTTTTTTGAAAAAGATGAAAGACCAGCTATCTCTTGAAAATTCCGAAATAAAGTTTTAAAATAAATAAATGCATTTTATATTTCCCTTTAGCGAAGACTTAAGGCTTCAATAAAAGAAGAAGCTTCAATGAAAAGCAAAAGTTGGGAAGAAATGATATACCGAAAATATATAAAATATTATGTTACAAATAATTTCTTAAAGAAATTTAGTTTCAGGAGAATTATTACATTTATAATAAGTATTGTTTTCTCGAAGAAAAATAATTGAATGACTCTCATACATGAATAAAAGCACTTTCCGGAGAACTTATTTTAATCTGAAATATACAATAAATTATAATAGAACTTGAAGCCTTATTGCAGTAATTTTAGAACATGTAATAATGAGACCATTTTTTCTATGAAGTTTATGTTTTGGACGACATAACCATTACTTATATTCTTCTTCATCATAAATGTATTAAATATGGTCATTATAGTAATGAATTAAATTATCATATTATCATAAATGAATTGATTATAGTAAATTTAATAATGTTGGATGTTTTTGTTTGGAATAAGAACAAACATATTGCTTATCATTTGATGTATTTATTTAGACAAATAATGTTTGACATAATGGTAGAAATAAGTTTGAACAACATGAAGTTGTGTAAAAAAAAATTGAACTAAAACTTTTATTACTCCAAAAGCCAAAGAACTTGAAGTCTTGAAATATGAGAAGATTTATTGATAAAGTCTACAAATTTGAATTTAATCAATATTTTTCTTAACAAACAAAATATATATAAGATTCTACACCAAAAGTTTGCAAAAGCTTTGAGAACCTAAAGCTCTTCATAAATTAATGATCTAGGAGTTTTTTTCATTAATAAAACTTGAACCTTCGTTGAAAGTCCATGACATGATAAGATTATACTTCTTTGGAAAAGAAAAACACATCATATATTAGGTAATGATATTGAATTTAAGATATTTCAAAAATCTCCCAATGAGTTCCATCTTACTTAAATCTTTTCATTTACATATTAGATTGACCAAATATTATAAAAATATAGTGTTGTATGACATTTCTAATATCCGGGGATCCAAGATTAGTTATTATTTTAGCATTAGAAAAGGACATTTATTATTTGCAAAGTATGAATTCAGATGTTGTTTTATTTCCTATTTCCTCCTTTTTATTTCATTTCATATATTTTGGCTATTTGAATTATTTTCCTCCATTATTTACTTTCACTTAAAAGAATTGTACATGGTTAACTTTTTATTATTTTTGGTCCAACGCTAAGTCTACTTTATTTCAGTGTGCACAACTCTAATTTAATTATTCTCTCTATTGTTTTTTTATTGCTATTATAACTCAAACCTGAAGTTTGAGTCAACGCATTTAAATTATATTACAAAACTTGACAATTTAATATAATTATTTTGTATGCATTTACTTAGCTATTTGATTGAAGAAATACACTTTAGTATCTTCCAAAGGGGATAACTCATCTATCAAAATATTTTCTTACTTCCTATGTAATATTTATGTTTTCCTCTAAAAAACCCCACTTCGAATTTCAAATTCCAAAAAATCATACAGGCTGAACTCCTAAATCAAATCATCTACGAACCTTGCTATCAAATCAACATCGAATCTCCACCGATCCTAAACCTAAATCCTCAAAACCGTTGGTCGTGACCAGCTAATCGTTTGGAGAATAAGCCTGGGAATTTGCTTCTAGATTCATTTTGAGTTCTCAAGTCTCGGATTTTGGCTTAAGTACATTTGTGCCACATGTTAAGCCTGAGAATTTTCTTCTAGATTCATTTTGAGTTCTCAAGTCCTGGATTTTGGCATAAGTACATTTGCACCACATGTTAAGATCTGTTTCCATTCGCCTAGATGTCAACACGATAAATATACCGTTGTGGAGGCAATTAGTTTTTGACCCTCAAAAACCCTTTCTTCGTCTTCCACCTGCGAGCAACTCAACACTGTCATGAGAGAGTACCAACATTGCAGTTTGGAATCTCATAGTGCGTCCGCTTTGAATGGAGTGTCTTATTTCCATATACCGTAGAACTTTATTTTCTTGAATCATGCTTGGAATTATTGGGCTCTCCGAGTTTTGCAAATGGCACAGTTATACATGTGTTGACACACTAATAAGTTTTCCATGGATCTACTACTGTGCTTCAGATTCTGTTTTTCTTATCGCCTAGATTTCAGGTAATCCCCATTTCCTCCAATTGTTTTCACTGTAATAATTTTGTCATCATATGTCACTTCAGGCTAATACAACCGTTTGATCTTCTAAACCCCATGTTTCTTCATTTATTTTGACTATTTGCATTCCAGACTGGGAAGAGGGTGCAGTAGCAGGAATGTTTCAAGCCAGATTTTGCCTCTTTAGGAAGGCTATGTTGTTGCCGTGGTGTAGTATTTTAACACTAATATAATGCTTCTTTCTCAATTTTTGTTGTTTCAATCCCAAGCTGTATGCGTTTATCTTATATTTGTTCCTAGCTGCTTATTGTATCCACGGCAAGAAATAACTTATCATAATGTTCAAATGTTTGTTTTGTTGTACGGTTGATTATTCTTATCCGTTTGTGGTTCAATACTGGCAGTATTAAATAATATGCTCAAGTGAAATGAAAAAAAACTCATCTATCAAAAAATTTATGTTTATGGATTTGTGTGTATATATTAATCCCATGAAGAAATATTTCAGAGTTTTATTTAAATTTATATTACGAAATTTAACATTCCAAAAGTGATGTTATAGATATTCTATTTATTTTTTAAATACAAGAGAAGTATTGTATCGCCTAAAGAAACGTCTTATATAACTCCAAAAATAGTGATAATAATTCATCTTCAAAACAGATATTATATAGCAATACTACACTCTAAAAGCAGTGTATTTTATCTCTCGCATTTGATTTTTATTTTATGCATCTATTTTTTAATTCTAAATTTGATATATTACTTTGAAAGTGGTTACAACAAAAATCTCCAATAGAGATATTTTATGCTACCATAAAAGCTATAACTATGTAATTAATATGGAAATGATATTGTTATTGACATGACATTCCAAAAGAAGTGCATATTAAGTACAGGGAAATGTAACATTTCAGAAGACATGACAACATATCTTTAGAAGATATTTGTTTACATATTTTGTGATTTACCAAATATGAATGTATAGAAATTAAATTACGAAGGATTCCTATGTAGTTTAGATTTGATTCGAACTTAACTTTTGAACATTATGTAATGTGTCATATATTTCATTATAATTATATCAAACCTCCTTTATAGATTACAATTCAAACTATCTCTAGAACATATTATTCTATCCTTATGTATTCAAGTATGTCATAAGGGTCGTGTTCTTAATTATTCCATAAGAAACATCATATATGTAACTATTTATCAAAAAAAAATATTTAGTTGTTCTCGTTTATATGTCATACGAATATCCTAGTTTTCAGAAAGCTATAAAAGATATTAATTTATGTAATTATAATTAAGTATTATTCTCTAATAAGTAATCATAATTAATGTCGAAAAGTGATATTGAAATATAATTATGGAATAAAACTTAACTTGAAATTATGTATATAATTTATTTGAATCATTTCAACATAGTTTCAAATCAGATGTGCATTATCATACGGTCTTCGAGGATTCACAATGACATTGCTTGATAAGAAGTAATAATGCTTTGGATCCTTATTACAATTTTGTTCTAAATTCACAAGTTAAAATGTTAACAAATATGCAAACATATTATACATGTAATACGTGGACGCACATATATATCCATATATGCGAATATTTAACTAAGCTAAAGACTATTTGACTAAATTGATATGAGTTCATCTTATAGATTATGCATAGAGATCGTTCAGCGATTTAAAAATCAATCAAAATAAATGTTAAAAGACTTGATTTCTTGTGTGTATTCAAATGGTCTACATAATAAGAATTTTTTTCCAGGTTGTCAGATCAGTGGATGAGAATAATGTTACATGAATGCATTTCAACAATCGACAAAAAAATTATCCACCTATAATTAATAAACATATAATGTATTTGCTAGTAGCAACTTAATAATGGATCAAAATGAAAATCCAAAAGGAATATTATTTAAAACATAGTTCATGATAAACCCAAAATCATCTTCCATTAAATATGGAATTTTCACAGAAATCAATTCAATATATAATCGATATAAATTTCTGTATCAGTCCAATAATATAAATGGAATAATGGCAAAGCCTTTTAAATTCCATCTATAATAACGGTCTACTTTTACGGAAACTCATCTTGATTATTATTAAATCGAATTCCATTCAATTCCAATTTAATATATTAAATTGGAAAACTTTACTTTGGAAAATTTTCCATTAGATCTTATTAAAAGATTTATAAATTCCAAAATCATCTTTTTCACTGTTAATTGGGTTAAAGAATAAATGTCATTAAAACACAGTTCACGATAAATCCAATTCACATTTCATTTTATTCCAATTACTAAATATAATTGAAAACTCTAATAATCTTAATTAAAAAGATTAATTCTTTTCATATGGGGTTTAAGAACAGTGTTATTTAAGACACCATTCACGACAAACCCAAACTAAATTCTTTTATTTGATTCCAACCAAGTATTAATTTATTGGAAAACTTCATTAAAATCTTAATTAAAATATTTATTCTTTTCTCATCTGGGTTTATGAACAGTGTTATTGAAGACACCATTCACAACAACCAATAATCCAATTTATTTATTTATTTCCAATTAAATATAAATTAATTGTAAAACTTCATTAAATATCTAATTTGAAGATTTATTCTAGTTAAATAACTAGTTCGTTTCGATAAAAATATTTTTTTTTTCTTTTCAAATATTATTTATTTAAAAGATATTCTGAATCGGAAGGCGACTCGATCAATTACCATATAATTTCAATTATATGGGTTTCATACATTGCATGTATATAACAATAATGATAACTAATCATTAAGCAATCCATTCACATACAGAGTAAAATTTACAATTGTGTGAGCAAAATAATTAACGCTCGTCACAGGCTGTGATCTCATCGGTTGACATACAACTAAATATTCGGAAAGTGTATAACCAATATCATCCTAACACCCATGTGGGGTTTTCAAACAACAACGGTTTAAACTAAATAAATCATTGGTTATTAGATTTAACCAATTCTTATTCAGTTTGAATTATTTTCTATTTAACAAATTTTCATTTGTTTAAATTATAAATAAATATTTATAATTTAGTTTCAACAAACATATATTTTGATGTAACATGACAAAATCTAAATATATGATATTTCAAATGTAACATGCCATAATCTAAATATATAACATTTTTAATCCAATATGACATTTCTATATAGAATGACATTTCTAATCTAATGTAACATTTCTATATAAAAGGACATTTTTAAATGTAATGACATTTCTAAATGAATGACATCATTATTCTAAATAAACATCTCTAACTAAAGTGATGTTTAAATTCTAAATAGACATTTCTAACCAAAGTGGTTTTTTCTATTTTCCTCCTTTCTAGCATGTTAAAAATAATGTTTTAACATACAAACATTCTCTAACTTAAGTTTTCTGCTGAATCACTTTTACATTAAAACTGAAATTTTTAATGTTGCAACATTTTTATTCAAACAGTCAATATTTCCAATGAATCAAAACTTACATTAAAATTATGATTTTAATATTTCAACACTTTTATTCAACTATGAACATTTTCTAGTGACTCGTTTATTTCATTAAAAACAACATGTTTAATGTAAACATGTTTTTATTTTAAAACATGCATGTTCTTCTAATTTCTAATATTACATTAAAAATGGATTTTCCTTATAACATGTTTTTATTTTAAAACATGTATATTTGTCTAATTCTTATCATTGCATTAAAAAGTAACTTTTTAAGGTAAACATGTTATTATATTTTAAACATGAATTTTTGTCTTTTTTCTACCATTACATAAAAAAAATGAATTTTTAATGTAAAGTATGTTTTACTTTAAAACATATACATTTTCTATGTTCTAAAATAACATTAAAAATGTGAACTTTTTAATGTAAACATATTCTTATTTTAAAAACATGAACAGTTTTATTTTTGTATTGATTCCATAAAGTGATAGAACTTTATATTTCATTTTTGTTGAAATTTCTAATTCAATCCAAAGGGCAAAAGTAATATTTCATTTTGGTGAATGTTCTTGTTCAACACAATGGTAAATTTGATACCTCATTTTTGTTGAAAAATCTAGTTCAACAAATGACAAGAATGTATTTTTTTTTTGTTGAAAACTCTAGTTCAACAAATGACAAGAATGTATATTTTATATATTTGTTGAAAACTCTAGTTTAACAAATGACAAGAATGTATATTTTATTTTCAACCTTTTTAATTGAGAAAAATGTTTCATTCTTGTTATTGATCAAAAATGTATATTTTGGTTTAATCCTTTTTAATTGACCAAAAATGTATATTTTTGGTTTAATCCCTTTTTAATGACCAAAAATGTATATTTTAGTTAAATCCTTTTTAATGACCAAATGTATTTTTGATTTAATCCTTTTTAATGACCAAAAATGTATATTTTTGGTTCAATCCTTTTTAATGGCCAAAAATGTATATTTTGGTTGAATCCTCTTTTAATGACCAAAAATGTATATTTTGGTTTAATCCTTTTTAATGACCAAAAATGTATATTTTTGGTTTAATCCCTTTTTTACTGACCAAAAATGAACCAAAATATACATTTTTGGTCAGTAAAAAAGGGATTAAACCAAAAATGTATATTTTGGTTTAATCCTTTTTAATGACCAAAAATGTATATTTTTGGTTTAATCCCTTTTTTACTGACCAAAAATGTATATTTTGCTTAAATCCTTTTTTTAATGATTAAAAATGTATATTTTGGTTAAATCCTTTTTTATGACCGAAAATGTATATTTTGGTTAAATCCTTTTTTAATGACAAAAATGTATATTTTGGTTAAATACTTTTTAATGACCAAATGTATATTTTGGTTAAATCCTTTTCTAATGACCAAAATATATATTTTGGTTAAATCCTTTTTTAATTATAACGTATCTATATAACCTATTAAACACATATCTACATAGCATATCAAACATAGATCAAATCACGTAGCATAACATGTAGCAAATATACAGCAAATCAATGAGAATACAATCATGATTTATTCTAATTATTTAAAGATAAAAATAAAGTAGAATTCTCACTGTCGTTTGAATCCGAGTGGTTCAGATCTGCGATTTTCTTTTGCCAAAATTTGATCCGCTTAGAATTGGTTCCAATCAGTCTAGAAACGAAGCCCTCTTCATCAGGATTCCAGCGAATCTGAAATCGTTCAATTCCATTCTGATTTGAAAGAGATATGGCAGTTTAAACATTTGATTACATTTTAATATATAATTAATTAATTAAAAATTGCTAATTACTTTCTCTTGAAAACAATCAGCTGTCCCCCTTTCTTCATTGTTCACGCTCAACTGAAGAAACTGAACCCAATCCTCTTCCCCTTCTCTCCAAATCGCACCCTCCTATAGACCTCTAGAAGTCGATCCACTAACACCACACCAAAGCCGCTTGCACCACCTCCTTTCGCCAGCGATGGCACCGCTCGCAGTGGACCCTGCTCCGCCCAAATCGAGTTCGAACGCACCAGGTTTGAGGAGGAAAATCGAACCAAGCACCCCACTAGAAATAATCTCATCTGTACCAATTTGAAGAGCAAATGATTCTTCACAATTTTCGCTTTTATTTCATTAATTAATTTGATGTATATCGGAAGAAATTAAGGGATTGGAATGGAACGTTTTCGGCCATTGAGACGGTAGATGGCGGCTGCTTCATTTGAATTAGGTTTAGGGTTTTAGTTTAACATGGTATACTTATAATATAATAATATTTAATTTCCTAGTTCGCAAATAAACCCTTTATTTCTCAAAAGCTCCAAATTCAACCCAACGATAGTTATCCCTAGCCAAATACCCCCATTCCAGACACAATAGGATATGTTTCGAAAGCCAGTTCCATTTTTTTGATAAGTTTTTCTTTAAATTTAAATATAAATCATTTATTTATTTAATTTGATCGTACATTTAAATTTACTGGGGCCACATACGGACTCTAGAAAATACTTATAAATTATTTTAAGCTATGTTTTGACGACACGGTCCTAACAAAACTAATTTCATCGAATTTCGTGACCATTTGAAAAATGGCCTTTTTCAAGTCAATTAAATTTGACTGAAATTGACAAAACACATTTTATTCTGCCACGCTCACATATTAATTCTAAAAATTATGAAAATGGAAACCTAGCACTAATTTGACATTCCGGTTCCAACAAAAGTGGTTTCATCGAAAACGAAGGTTGTTTGCAAAATGGCTATTTTTAAGGCCTATATATTATTTTAAAATATATATAAATTCTACAGCGACTTTTCTGAATTTTAAACTAGGCATAAATTTCAATTTATAAAGTGACATTTCAGTTTCTTATATTCGTTAGAAAGACATTATCAAACAGATTTAAATATTTCTTGTTTCGCTCAATTCTGATTTATAATGAATTCTGTATATCCAATTGAAATTTAAAATCGAATTTTTGAATTGCCTCGCCATTTCTAACTCCTTTTATAATTAAATTAAATTATTACGTTTTAACTTCGATTAAAATAAATTTTTATCATTATTATTTAAAGTAAATCATTTTAAATATTCAAAATTCATTAAAATTATTAAAATAAAAAATTTAAATTGGTTCAAAATTTTCCGGGTTATTACAGAAGATAATTTCGATTCAAATCTATTCCAATTCATATATTGGAAATTCCGGTTATTTTTAAAATCATTTCAAATCCAATTTAATTATTTAAAAATATTGGATTATAATTCTAGTTCATAACTCGTTTATTTCGATAAAATATATTTTTATCTTTTCAAATATGGAATTTTTCATCCCAATTCTTTCCAAATCATTTAATATGATTTTACACAAATTATTGATATTTTTAATAATTTTATCAAGCCTCGTACATTCAATTTCCATAAACGGTCATTGAACTACACTTACAATAACCTTTTCCAAATTTGATTTGCACAAGATTCCAAATCGCACCCTCCTAGAGACCTCTAGAAGCCGATCCACTAACACCACACCAAAGCTCCTTGCACCACATCCTTTCGCCAACGATGGCACCACTCGCGGTGGACCCTGCTCCGCCCAAATCGAGTTCGAACGCACTGGATTTGAGGAGGAAAATCGAACCAATCACCCCACTAGAAATAATCCCATCCGTACCAATTTGAAGAGAAAATGATTCTTCACAATTTTCGCTTTTATTTCATTAATTAATTTGATGTATATCGCTAGAAATTGAGGGATTGGAATGGAACGTTTTCGGCCATTGAGATGGTAGATGGCGGCTGCGTCATTTGAATTAGGTTTAGGGTTTTAGTTTAACACGGTATATTTATAATATAATAATATTTAATTTCTCTAGTTTGCAAATAAACCCTTTATTTCTCAAAAGCTCCAAATTCAACCCAATGAGAGTTGTCCCTAGCCAAATACCCCCATTCCGGACACAATGGGATATGTTTCGAAAGCTAATTCCATCGTTTTGACAAGTTTATCTTTAGATTTAAATATAAATCATTTATTTATTTAATTTGATCATACATTTAAAATTACTGGGGCCACATACGGACTCTAAAAATTACTAATAAATTATTTCTAGCTATGTTTTGATGACACGGTCCTAACAAAACTAATTTCGTCGAATTTCGAGACCATTTGAAAATGGCTTTTTTCAAGTTGATTAAATTTGATTGAAATTGATAAAACACATTTTCTTCAACCATGCTCACATATTAATTATAAAACTTGAAACCTAGCAATAATTTGACATTCTGGTTCCAACAAAAATGGTTTCGTCGAAAACGAAGGTCGTTTGCAAAATGACTATTTTTAAGGCCAATATATTATTTTGAAATATATATAATTCTACAGCGACTTTTCTGAATTTTAAACTAGACATAACTTTCAATTTACAAAGTGACATTTCAGTTTCTTATATTTGTTAGAAAGATATTATCAAATAGATTTAAATATTTTTTGTTTTGCTCAATTCTGATTTATAATGAATTCTGTAAATCCAATTGAAATTTAAAATCGAATTTTCGACCTACTGCGCCATTTCTAACTCCTTTTATAATTAAATTAAATTAAATTATTACGTTTTAAATTTGATTAAAATAAATTTTTAGTCGTTATTATTTAAAATAAATCATTTTAAATATTCAAAATTCATTAAAATTGTTAAAATAAAAAATTTAAATTGGTTCAGAATTTTCTGGGTTGTTACAGAAGATAATTTCGATTCAAATCTATTCCAATTCATATATTGGAAATTCCAGTTATTTTTGAAACCATTTCAAATCCAATTTAATTATTTAAAAATATTGGATTATAATTCTAGTTCATAACTTGTTCATTTCGATAAAATATATTTTTATCTTTTCAAATATGGAATTTTTAATCCCAATTCTTTCCAAATCATTTATTATGATTTTACACAAATTATTGATATTTTTAATAATTTTATCAAGCCCTGTACAGTCGATTTCCATAAACGGTGATCGAACTGCACTTACAGCGACATTTTCCAAATTTTATTTGGACATGATTCCAAATCCATTCGTTAGATTTCAAATCCCTTATATTCGTTGGAAAGCTCTTTTCGATACGAACCCAACGATTCCAGTTTTAGGAGAATCCAACGGTCGGATCTCCCGCAATGTCCATTCAAAGTCAATGGTCGAAATTCGCGAACTGCCACAGTGCGGCGCGTTCTATTTAGGCCATTAAATATATATTATACATATTTCGTCAATTTCCATTTAAAACATATTTTATAAATTGTTTTAACTTTTTTTTCAAAACGATTTCAACTTCATATTCAATTTCAAATCAAAATTGAATATTCCATATCATCGATATATAAATGATGGTATTTTCAAAACATTAGATTTTGAAATCACTTCTTTTTCGATATTCATTAAAATAATGAATAAAATCGATATAAATATCGTTCACGACAAAATGGCGTTAATCTAATCAACATGGCTCCATATATTTAAATATTTTAGTGTCCATCCCAAATCAGACATCAAAATCAGATTTTGATCTTTTACTGAATATTATTTTAAAATATTCATTATTTTAAATTATTCGTTATTTTAAAATATTCATTCTTCCAGAACTGGAATCAGACACATTCAATTACCATATAATGTTATCTATATGGATTTCATACAACACATGCACACAACAATAATCAAATCAATCAACCATCATCCAGAGTGCATTACACAACTGTATAAGCGTTAAATATAAATAATTAACGCTTACAACAACCTGTCAACCCATCAATTGACATACAACTAAATATTAGGATTAGTGTATGTCCGATATCATCCCAATTCCTATGTGGGGTTTTCAAACAACAAACACTGATTTTATTTGTGCAGTTGGGCGATGTGTAAAATCTATCGTCCCAATCAATATCAATTAAATGTGTGCACATAAACAAATCGTTCGATTTGTTTATGAATATTTATTTTCATTTCAAGAGAATTCTATCATGTTCTTTTTTACGTTAAAAATTATATTTTTAATGTTAAAATATTTATTTCAACACTTTACTATTTTTTAATAGATCATTCATTTAATAAAAATGTTATTTTAAACTAACAGCTTTTATTTTTAAAAAATTCGGCATTATAACAATGCGATATCGAAATCGGGTAATGTCTAGCATTACCCCACTCCTAATATTGGCTCGCGCCATATACACATAAAAACTCAATCAATTCAATTCAATTCTCATCCCAACCCAATTCCAACAAATAAATCAACCAAACCAAACAATCAAACAAGTCATCGATGGTATGTGCACGACAGGGAGCAGTTCATATATGCAGTTATAAAATAAATAATTGTACTAAGAAAACTATAGTGAGGAGTTCTCACATTGGGGTTCCACTCCGTCATTCTTTATTTCTGAACGGTTCAGATTTTTTTTATTTCAATCCGTTCCATCACACTCCTTTTCACGTTGTTCATAGTAAAAATCATATTTTTAATATGATGCTCATATATTAAAAATCATATTTTTACTTCGATATATATAAAAATCGAATTTTTTTATTCTATGTATTCATTTTAAAAATCACTTCTTTCATATGAATAAAGATTATATTTTTATCGCCACTTCACTCCAATAAAAATCATATTTTTAATTTAAAACCATTTGTAAAAATCATAACTTTATGCATTAAAAATCGTAAGTTTTAAATAAATAAAAATATAAGCTTTTAAATGTAAAAATGTATATAAAAAAACTCACATCATTTTCCCCATCGTTGAAGAAAACCCCAAATCGGTGGAGCGAGGAGCGTCGACAATACATCGAAAAAAGGGGGGAAAGGTTTGTTGGTCTGAATTGGAGGAGGGGACCCAATGGTGACGTTGGGTGGCGTTGTATGCAGCGTCGGGGTTACTGGTAGTCGGGGGTAGCATTCGTGGCCGGAGGTGGGAGCAGGGGCGGTGAAGGCGGCGGATTGGATTGATTGGGGGTTAGGGTTGCAGGTTAAAGAAGGGGTCGTTGGGGAGAGAGGGTGGAGGCTAGGGGATCAGAGGGAGGAGGAGGCGGAGGTCCAGTCTGGGCGCGGCTGGGGGGCCGCGACGGAGGAGGATCGTAGTGGCTGTGGGTTGAACGAGGTCGCGTGTTTTATTTTATTTTAATTTTCTGTTGAAACAATGACGGGGAGAGAGAACAGAAAGGGGAGGGTGAGTTTAAATATATATTTATATAATAATTTAATAATATTTTTTCTATTAAAGTTGACTTTTCATTCGAACTCCAAATCAAACCCAACGACTGTCGCCCCTAGCTAATTACCCCCATGCCGAACACAATGGGACATGTTTCGTAACCCAGTTCGGCTGTTACGATCAGTTTTCGTTGAAATTAAAATATAAATCTATATATTGAATTTGAACGCGCATTTCAATTTACTGGGGCCACATATTGACTCCAAAAATTCTAGAAAAGTAGATCTAGCTATGTTTTGATGGTACGGTCATAACAAAACTAATTTCGTCGAATTTGGAGGCCGTTTGAAAAATGGCCATTTTCCAGTCGATTAAATTCAAACTGAAATTACCAAACATGTTTAAATTCACCACGCTCACATATTGATTCCAAAAATTATGAAAATTGCAATCAAGCAAAAATTTGACATTCTGGATCCAACAAAAGTGATCTCATCGAAAACGGAGGTCATTTGCAAAATCGCTATTTTTAAGGGCTATATTTCCATAGTGATTATTCTGGATTTTCAACTGGACATTACTTTTTATTCCCGCTATGAAATTTGGATTTTTCAGATTAGTTGGAAGATATTTTCAAATAGATTCTAATATTTTTTGTTTCGCTAAAATCCAGTTTATTTTGAATCCTGTACATTCATTTGAAATTTGAAATTGAATTTTCAAACTACCGCGCCATTTTCAATTCCTTTTATAATTAAAATAAATATTTATATTCTAATTTCGATTTAAATAAATTTATACATTCTAATTCTATTCAAAATAAATTTCTTGTCATTATTATTTAAAATAAATCATTTTAAATATCCAAAATTCATTAATATTGCCAAAATAAAAAAAGTTTAATTAGTTCTAATTTTTCGGGTTGTTACAGGTTTGAAGCCCGAAGGAAAACAGTGTGAATAGCTAGCTTCAAAAGTTTCGTATTTTGAGCTCTGGGTGGTTTGGAGCACAAAGAAAAACAATGTAAAGTAGTAGCTTCAAATTTTTTTCAAATTTAAGCTTCATGTTTTGAATTCCAGATGGTTCGGAAGCTCTCTTACTTCGATATTATATTGATGTGATGCACAATGAAAAAACGTGTTCGATGATGTGTTTAATACAATTTTTAATGTTAAGGATAAAACTAAGGACGGTCTGAATTTAAGATTTGATATAGCACACTGTTGTAAGAATCCTAAATTTCATATGAAGCCCACTGACAATAAAAAGCCCAAAGCATGCTATGAACTAGACAACAATAAATGGAACGCCTGCTAAAGCGAGTGTAAAACACCTTATAAAATAAACCAAATTAGACATATATAACTAAAATAATAATAATTAATAACTAAAAATACAGATATCTATGAGAATATAGCCATAAATATTTCATCATTATGTTCGTGGTGAGATTTAATCCATTTTTATATTTTACTTGTCAAAGATGTAGCCCGTATGAAGAAGATATGCACATAACAAAGTTTGAATATAAAATAATAGTAAATAATAAGCATACATATTTGATCTTGAAATCAATGGGATAATTATGGAATAGAATAAATACATTTGGCATAAAAGAATATTCTTTATTAAAATTCAAAGTTATGTGTAGATATATACATGTAATAAGGGGATGTTATTTAAAAGAATGGAAATAAATTAGTTTGTATTTAACAATCAATCAAATGGACGTGAAAAATAAATTAAGGATGCCCATCTTAGAATGGCGGTCGACCACCCTCAGGGAAGAGGTAGAATGCAAGTGTGAACAGTATTGGCGGCTAGGTTTTTGTTATGTTATTTTTAGGTTTAGGTGTGATGGATGGTTTAATCTTATGTTTTTAATCGATCGGCTCCTACACATTTTGACACCTATAATTATAGATTTAGCCCCCATCGCTCAATCATATACATTGAATCTTCCTACCTTCGTTCTCTTCCTCTTTGTTTCTTTTAATGTTTGGATCTCGTGTAGGTGACTGTTAGTTCTTCTTCTTTTCCTCTTCTGTTCTATTCTATTTTATTTTTAGAATTACTGGATCTAACATACGTAATTTTATACGAAGAAGAATTTAGAAATGTTTATGCGTTGCTAGATTCCAAATCTAGAAATATTACTCAGCTTTCTCTTTTTTAGTACTGTGAGTTGGATTCTTTAAGTTTACCTAATTCTATATCTTATTAGTATAAATCTGTATCAATTATACTTATGGGGTTTGGGATTCATGAAAATAATTATAAAATCCAGCCAACCCATAATATTACGGAATTGTCAATCAAAATATTGTTTGGGTTTTTGATTGCGATATAAATAAAAAGGGTTTTTTTATTGTTCTTACATGGATTTCGAATATAGTCTATTCTAACTCTTTTCCCTTCTATTCCAATATCTAAACTTACATAAAAATCATGGATTTGAGTATTGTAAATTATATGTATTCAAATCCCTGTTCTGTTATGCAATAGTAGATTTGGATACAATAAATCATATGCGACTAAAATCCCTATTTTCGTGTACAAATTACTCAAAGTGGAAAGATAATAAAATAGTACTCAAACAAGTATACATAATATAATTTATTCATTTTGTTTTATCCCTTTTTGTTTATTGACGTAATCTATAAAGCCTAGGATTACAAGTTCATCTTTTGTTATGTTGTAATTATTTCTATGTTGATTTTTTGATTATGAGATGAAGATTTATAAGCCATACTATGAATTTCAGAAATATGACTTGTATACCTTTGATTTAGAGTAAAGATTGACATTTCATCATTTAGTGCGCTTTTTTCACATATGCCCCTAAGTACACATTTATATATATTTATAAATTATTAAATATCGCAATCTGCGCATGTTAAATACATATTTACCACATTTAGTTAGGAATTTTGTATCAGATGTCCCTACTAGGAATTTTTATGTATGTGTGTATGGCTTTTAGTAATATTAAATGACACATGGGCGCGAGACTTTCAAAAACTACAGGAAGTTGGGTTAATGTGAGAGGTCTAGTGCCATAGGCCATTAGCGTGTGATAGGCATGACTCGAGAAGGTATTAAGTGGATGATTCATCTTATAAGGGTATTAAGTGGTCGGACTCATTCCGTTGTTAAGGGTTCATCCCTAGAGTATGGACTGAGGTTACAGGGCCCACCCTTATTAGGTATTAAGGGGTCTATGGGTCCGCCTTTCTCTAATAATTATAAGGTATTGACTGGTCTTGAATGAGTTAGGTAGTTCTTCGGAAGTTGTCCTCTTCTTATCTTGGGACTAGAGTCAGGGAACACCTAGGGATGGGCTACTATGAGTTTCGCAGAGCGCGTAAGGGAAACTTCCTATCTAAGGGAAGTATCAAGTGTTTAGGTGTTCATCTATAATGTCAGCTAGATTGTAACGTAAGGGTCTGCCAGGAAGGTCATAAATGGCATTGAGTCTATACCTAAAACCCTGTTTTAAGTGGTTGATCACTATCTCTTACATTATCTTGAGAGAATATACTTATTGCGTAGTCTACTAGGAAACAAGGTCTTAAGTGGCTGGATATGCTAAGGGGTATTAAGTGATTATAGGAATCCACGTATGGTTATATGGCCTTAAGTGACCAAGAGGTGTTCGCCTTTTTCCATTTAATATGGGTGCGTCGACATAGTATTTGTAAATGTATGTTTACATTCGCCTAGAAATAAGCTTGATAGGTTTTATACTGTCAAGTCTAGGGAGTAGGTTTCCTTTTAGGCTTAAGATTTTGTTCACCGGGGCAATTGTTTTGACCTCCCTCCTCTAAACAATACAAATTAGGTAGGATGGTGGAGCATGCTAGGCGATGATGTGGATGATGGAGCTTGGTGATGATGATTAGTATTTTAGCTTACTATTGTTATCTGATTGTATCTCAGCTATTGTAATAATGATGTACTTTGACTTAATATTTATAACATTTTGGATCTGATGTATTTGACATTATGATGATTTATTATATAGTACACCTACTTCATTATTATATTTTATCCATTCCGCCATGAGATCTGCTTTCATTTTAGTCTGAATATGTTATTTTTATTTCTTATAGAAAAATCTATGACTCATTAAGAATTGCTCTAAGTTCTAATTGGCCTATTCTAGGTTGGTATTTAAGCCATTCCAAGTGGGCTGTTACATTTTGTGTTAGAGCAGCATAAGTTATCCGACTACAGGGAGATTAAATGTATATGAGGCATACTTGTTATTTTGAAAAATAATTCTCAAATGTTTTATTGTATATAAGTTATGTATATGTGTGTGTATATATATATATGAAGTACGCATATCTCTATAAAAATGTATTTGTAGGACCTTCAATTTTAGAGACACCCTAGAAGCTATGTAGTGACATACATGCTTCCTTATCATTTTTAAAACCATATAAACAAATAATAGTATAAATCATAGGATTGGAAATATATGGAAAGAATTAGAATCTCTATTTATTTGATAATAAATGAGAACTAATTCAATAACCCTTGCGTCATTTATGTGAAGATAGGGGAAAGGTGGTTAGAAAGAATTTGAAATAGATGTCTATTAGGCTAACCATTAATACAAATAAATTAATATTCATTGAAAATAAATATATTAAGTTTTAAGGGGAAGCAAGAGTACATTTTTTCTTAATGGTATAAACCACCATAATAAGAAATATAGAAATATGAAAAAAAAACACTAAATGGACAATAAATTAAAGGATATAAGAAACAGAAGATATTATTGAGGCAATTAGGAAAATTTACACAAAGATACGAATATTTTACTTTGAATAAGGAATTAATTGTATATAAGAATGAGCTCTACTTAAAATGGGTAATTGGACATAAAAGACATTTACAAAGATAGAAAAAATGAATGTCAATGAAATAGATTAATTGGAACACAGAAGAAAGGATTTATGAAAGAGAATGAATTCCGCAGAATAGTTGTAACAACCCACATATTAACAATTGGATATTTAAATATTCATTAAATATTGATCGTTAATTGCACAATTGACTGTCCCAAAATGTGACTTATTACATTCAATCGAATCAGGACATGAAACCAATTCCATTAAGTCCAGATTGATGGTGGGAACTTTTTAAACTGTAAGCATCAATATGTTTTGATTGTTGGATTTTTGGTTGGTAGCTTGTTTTCGGCTCATGAGTCAATCCAAAAAAGCTAACTTTTACGTATGAAGAAATTAAGCTGCAACGACCCACATTTTACGTATCAACCGATCGTAAAATAATTATGTTTTATTCCATAAGTGGTCGGATTCTCAGATTTTAATACGGTGTTCATGAGGATGTGAAATATGTCAATGATTAATAGCGAATTCAAGTATGACCATTATTCCCTTGAGTTTAATGTTTAGGCCAGAATTTTTGATGGGGATCGAATCAGGTGCTGAAATCAGTTTATTGGATCAGAATGGTGGTTTATGATTCCATAAGTGGCCACCTGAAGGATTTGGCTCAACGGTTTAGGAGGAATCTCCATTTTAAGTTTCGATTGCTGTTAATCAGACTGGTTAGCAACTAATGGGATAATTAGACAAGCCATTAGATTTATGACATGCAAATACAAATAATGGGGTTTGGGGAGAGAACTACAGTTACTCTCTTCATTTTAACTTTTGGTTGGGTGTTTGTGATACTCCGGTTTAACTTAAAACGGTACTAATTCTCCACTTTCTTCATTAATATTCATAGTAGATTGCATCTTGAAGATAGATAATCTTGAGGGAACTTAGATCACATCAAATAACATTAAATCTGAAGGTTTTTCAGCGTTGTGTAGATCTAATCTCATCGGATTTACATCGATTTGGGGATTTGGTGAGTGATAGATATCTCTCACATAGAAGCAAAGGGTTATATGGGTTAAATCTATGTTAATTTCATCCACATATGTTAAAATCACCCTAAATCTATTCATACAATTTCATATCAGATCTAGGCATTGTTATGGATTGATTTGAGTGTTAAAATCAAAAGTAAGATAAAGAAAGTAAAATAGAGAAGATAGAGATTGAAGATAGGATTTGAAAATAGAATTTGAAACCAGAAATTGAAAAATAGAATTTGAGTTTGAACCTGGAGTGCTATTCAGAGTCTTACATAAACTAAACTCTATTACTATATTTGTCTTGAACTCTTGAACTCTTGAATACTCATGAGTCTTGAATCATCTCTAAATTCTGAATCTCTAGAAGTTCTTAAACTATACAATCTTCAGTATTAATTCCTGTATATGAGTCCTGCATATGTGTATATATATATTCTAGATAAAAGTGTTAGTATATATTTTGTAATCAATTAATATTGAAATAAGGTTGTTGTCATCAAAACTCCATTCTCTAACAATCTCCCCCTTCTTGATGATGACAACCTTAGTTTATAAAATATCATACATGTTCATAATTGTTGACGATGATCCTTCTAATACTCCCCTTGTCTATATGAATCCTATAAACTAATTCTATATTTTATAATTTCTCCCCCTTTGGCATTATCAAAAAGAAATTCTAAAACTACTCCCTCCAAATCCTATAATTATCTAAATAATTCTACTAAGATATATAAGCATTTAATTTGTGATTATAATACTTGATATACATGACTCCCCTTAAATTCTTTCCTATAACAGAGTAATAGAACATTTAAGTTAGACAAAACATGGAATATATTTAAACATTTTTTACAAACAATATTACATGAAAATGTAATACATCGATTTGACGAAAAGGAACGAAAATATACGATAAGAAACGAATCAAAACCCTAAATCTACTTGTCCTTAACTATAGGAGACTTATGAGTAGGATAGTTCGGGTAATGGATACAAGAATCTTCATTTCGTTCAATCATATTTCCTTACGATCTTATAGGACTTCTCCCATGCAAATGACTTGATTGTCATCGTTTGAAACTTCCTGTTGTTCCTCCTCGGGTTCCTCTTCATCCATTAACTCTTCTTCTGGTTCCTCCTCAGGTTCTTCTATAGGTTCATTATCATCTTCTATGATAATCGGATTAGCCTGATTATCCGTTATAAACAAAAGAAGACTCCTTATCACTTTTCCTTGTCTATTTTGCTCTTGGCTCATCCTAATTTGAAGCACTTGTATTTCAGCGAGCATCGGCAAAGAATATTCCATCTTTTCTTCAATTTTGATGACATGTGATAGCGTAGAATGTTGAAAAGGACCTTTGGATGGTCCAACGGATGATTCGGGATAGCCGTGAAATCAAGGCTTGTTAACCTTGTTTAATTTTTCATTGTTAACCTAAATTGTTATAATGGCAAACCCTAAATTCTTGCTTCGATACCAATTGTTAGGGATTGTGGAATGTATCGTTAAGGCAAAGCTAACACTATAAGGGGTGAATAGTGTTTATGAGAAATTAAACAAAATTTAAAACTTATATGATCTACTATATGAATCACACACCACAGAAACAATCACAGACACAGAATCAAACACAAATACAAAGATAAAAAAATAAGATGCAGAAAAGGGAACAACACACCAGATTTTATACAGGTTCATAATTGCTCTTACGTCTAGTCCCACGCAACGCTGGATTGCACAAAGTTTTATTACTATATCAATATCCAATTACACCCCTGGATTTCACGGCTACAAGGTTAACACCGCTCCTATTCGTTGATTTCACGGCAAAAAGAAAAACACCGATTCCGTTCCTTGATTTCACGACTACAAGGAAAACACCGATTATCTAAACACTTCCTTCCAGTGATTACAATAACCTTATATCAATTCAGGGAGTAATGAGTAGTGAGTGAGAAGAGAAGAAGTTTTATGTAAATAGAATTGAATTCAGCAGAGAATAAGTGTAGAAATCATAAAAATGAGAAAATATAACGGTGTAAAGAATGGGATGAAGATGGAGAAGAATGATGAAAAAAAATCGAAATCAGCCCCTATTTATAAGATTTGAAAGGTTGTAACATTTCTGGAACGTTACAAATAGTGAAAAATCAAAAATATGACAGTTATATGTCGACATAGGCATAAATGTATATCAACATATGCCTTTGTAAAATTGAATTTTGGGCATTTTTGAAGTATTTTGATATATATATATAATTCTGGAAATTTTGAATAAAAACATAGTGTTATAAATAAGTATTATAAAGTGGAAAAACATATGGAAACATAAATATTAGATATATGAACATATTTATAAAATTACAGAGTTTAAAACTATATAAATATAAAGTATATAATGTATAAAACTTATAAATTATAAAACTTGAGTTTAAAATCAAAAGTAAAGTAGATTGAAGATAGAATTTGAAAACAAAATTTGAAATCAGAAATTGAAAAAATAGAATTTGAATTTGAATTAGAACCTAGAGTGTTATTCAGAGTCTTACATAAATTAGACTCTATTACTATATTTGTCTTGAACTCTTGAACACTTGAAATCTTGAATACTCATGAATCTTGAATCATCACTGAATTCTGAATCTTCAGAAGCTCTTAAATTGTACAGTCTTCAATATTAATTCCTGTATAAAAACCCTGCATATGTATGTATATATATATATATATATATATATTCTAGATAAAAGTGTTAGTATATATTTTATAATCAATTAATATTAAATAAGGTTGTTGTCATCAAAACTCCATTCTCCAACAGGCATGTCCACAAGTTCTAAACAAACGTATTAAATCGGAAATTCATATGTTAATCATGATTGTAGGTATGTTTATATCTACAATTTCATTAATTCATTGTTATATGATGTTTTCATGATTTGGATTTTCTTGTATGATCATGTGTTTTTGTATTGATGACTTTGTAACAACCCGGAATTTCTGAACCAATTTAAATTTTATTATTTTAATGGGTTTTAAATAATTAACCTTGGAATATTTTGAACTGTAATTTCTAACGGATGTAAGAAACTGAGATTTCACTTTATAAATTTTTATTTATGTCCAGTTTAAAATTTAGAATAGTTGCTATGGAATATTTTGAATTGTAATTTCTAACGAATGTAAGAAACTGAGATTTCACTTTATAAATTGTTATTTAACGTTGGAATATTTTGAACTGTAATTTCTAACGAATGTAAGAAACTGAGATTTCACTTCATAAATTGTTATTTATGTCCAGCTTAAAATTTAGAATAGTTGCTATGGAATTAATATATATTTTAATATAATATTTAGCCGTTAAAAATAACCATTTTGCAAATGACCTCCATTGTCGATGAAACTAATTTTGTTGGATCCGGAATGTCAAATTATTGTTAGGTTTCAAATTTCATAATTTTTGGAATTAGTATGTGACCGCAGTAAATTTAAACATGTTTTCAATTTCAGTTTAAATTTAATTGACCGGTTAAAAGTCCATTTTTCAAACGGTCTCCAAAGTCGATGAAATTAATTTTGTTACGAACGTATCGTCAAAACATAGCTAGATTTCAATATTCGTAATTTTTGCAGTCGGTATGTGGCCCCGGTAAATTAAAATGTACGTTCAAATTCAATATTGACCGTTATATTAATTTATATTTTAATTTTTATAAAAACTGATTGAAACAGTCGAATTGGCTTATGAAACATATCCCATTGTGTTCGGAATGAGGGTATTTGGTTAGAAACGACAGTTGTTGGGTTTTGTTTGTAGTTCATGACGATTTTGAGTTTTAAAGCGAATTAAATATTATTAAATATAGGTATAAATGGGCCTTTATTTCTCCACTAAAGCCTAATCACAATATCGGTCACGCCTCCTTCTCTAATCAGCGGTCGCAAGCTTCGCAATTTCTTCCTCCTCTAACTCTTAATCCAAGCATTAATTCAATAAACTTCTAGCAGCAATAATGTAACAAGCCGGAAAATCAGAACCAATTAAAAATTTTTATTTTGGAAATTTTAATGAATTTTGAATATTTAAAATGATTAATTTAAATAATAATGACTAGAAATTTATTTTGAATAGAATTAGAACATATATATTTATTTAAATCAAAATTAGAATATAAATATTTATTTTAATTATAAAAGGAATTGAAAAATGCGCGGTAGTTTGAAATTACGATTTCAAATTTCAAATGAATGTACAGGATTCAAAATAAACCGAATTTCAGAAAAACCAAGAATATTAGACTCTATTTGAAAATATCTTTCCAGCGAATCTGAAAAATCCAAATTTCATAACGGGAATAAAAAGTTATGCCCAGTTGAAAATTCAGAATAGTCGCTATGGAAATATAGCCCTTAACAGTAGCGATTTTGCAAACAATCTCCGTTTTCGATGAAACCATTTTTGTTGGATTAGGAATGTCAAATTATTGCTTGATTCCAATTTTCATTATTTTTGGAATCAATATGTGACCATGGCTGATTTAAACGTATTTGGCAATTTCAGTTTGAATTTAATCAACTGGAAAACGACCGTTTTTCATACGGTCTCCAAATTCGACGAAATTAGTTTTGTTGGGACCATATCGTCAAAACATAGCCAGATTTATTTTTCTAGAATTTTTGGAGTCCATACGTGGCCCCAGTAAATTAAAATGTGCGTTTGAATTTAAAATATAATGATTTATATTTTAAACTTAGCGGAAACTGATCGTAACAGCCGAATTGGGTTACGAAACATATCTCATTGTATTCGGAATGGGGGTAATTAGCTAGGCGCGACAGTCATTGGGTTTGGTTTGGGGTTTATATTGTTAAACATGTATTTTGAAATTAAAAGAATTAAATAAAATATTAATTAAATATAAACCCTCCTTTTGACTCTCTCTCCCTCACCTCTCTCTTCCTCTCCGTCAAAACCGCGATTCCAATAAAAATGACGAAGCCATCGTTCAGCCTCCACCGCCAGCGCCATCGCCTACGGCGCCGCCGCCCAGTCAGCCGCCTTCTCCACTAGACCGCCGCACCTCTGGCCACGGTCCCCCTTCTTTCCTCTTACCCAATTAGAGCCCCAAATCCCCCTGAAACTCTAACCCGCGACGAGCCACCACCGTGAACCTCCATTGACCCACCGCGCCTGCCCCGACGCTGGTCCACCGTGCGAGCCACTTGCCTCCCCCTGTGCTCCTACGCCATCACCATAATCCCCTCCTCCGATCGAAGCGAGTTTTCTATATTTTTATTTATTTTATTATATGAATGTTGATTTTTAATTAGATAAAAACCTGAAATTATAGATATGTATATATTTTAAAATATGAGATTTATGTATATATATATATATATATGTTTATGGATAAAAATGTGGTTTTTATATATGCATAGCGTTATAAAAATACGATCTTTAAAAAATATGTAGTGAGATAAAAATATGATTTTTATTCTATACATAGCTTTAGTTCTAAATAGAAAAGACGAGATTTTTATAACAGAAAAGACAAGATTTTTATAATAGAAAAGACGAGATTTTTATAATAGAAAAGGCGAGATTTTCAAAATAGAAAAGATTATATTTTTGAATATGAAAAGATTATATTTTTGAATATGAAAAGATTATATTTTTATATATGAAGTAGCATTAAAAAAACGATTTTTATATATTCAGTAACGGTATAAAAATGTGATCTATACATATAAAGATTTGTTTTTTATTTATATGTATAACATAAAAAGAAGTGATTTTTAATATATACATATATATAGTGATGTAAAAATCTGATTTTTAATATATATATATATATAACACAATATAAGGATATGATTTTTATTATATAAACATCGAGTTAAAAATATGATTTTTATAAAGAAAGCGTTGATATAAAAAGGTGATTTTTATTTACAAAAATCGTCGTTTAAAAATATGATTTTTTAACATATATGGCGCGAAACATATTGCGATGGAATGAATGAGAAACAAATCAAAACCATCTGATAAAGAATGACGGAGTGGATCCCAAAGGTGAGAACTCCTCACTATAATTTTCTTTTTACAGTTATTTATTTTATAACTGCATATATGAACTACTCCCCATCGTCCACAGACCATGGACGGCCTGTTTGTTTGATTGTATTGTGTTGTTGTGATTGATTGTGATATGGAATGGAATGTAAAATATTCATGTGTTGAATAAATATTTTATCGTTAAAAATATAATTTTTAATGTGTATATGAATAAAATAAATATTCATTTACAAATCGAACGATTTGTTTATGTACACCCATTTGACGGATATTGATTGGGATGATAAAATTTTACACATCGCCCAACTGCACAAATAAAATCTGTGTTTGTTGATTGAAACCCCACACGGGTGGTGGGATGATATTTGACGTACACTAATCCCAATTGTTTAGTGGTATGTCGATCATTTGGTTCACAGACTGTGTAAGCGTGAATTATTTATATTTAATTCTTATGCAATTGCGTAGTGCACTCTTGATGATGGTTGATTGTTTATCATTGCTGTTATGTACATGTGTTGTATGAAATCCATATAACTCACATTGTATGGTAATTGACTGTGTCTGATTCCAGTTCAGAAAGAAGGAATATTTTAAAATAACGAATATTTTAGAATAATGAATATTTTAAAATAATGTTCTGTAAGGATTAAAAGCTGATTTTGATGTCCGAATTTGGATGGACACGAAATTATTGAAATATATAAAGCCGTGTTGATTAATGTGCGTCATTTTGACGCGAACGATATTTATTCATTTTAAAATGAATATCGAAAAGGAAGTGATTTTAAAATCTAATGTTTTGAAAATATTATCATTTGTATATTAATGATATGGAATATTCAATTTTGACTTAAAATTGAATATGAAGTTGAAATCGTTTTTAAAGCGAATTTAAAACGATTTATAAAATTCGTTTTAAATGGAAATCGACGAAATATGTATTATATATATTAAATGGCCTGAATAGAACGCACCGCGCTACGACCATTTGTGAATTTTGACCATTGACTTCGAATTGACGTTACGGGAGATCCAACCGTCGGATTCTCCTAAAACCGGAACCTTTGGGTTCATATCGAAAATAGCTTTCCAACGAATATATGAGATATTTGAAATCTAACGGTGGATTTGGAATTATGTCCTAATCCTATTTGGGAAAGGTCGGTGTAAGTGCAGTTCGATGACCGTTTATGGAAATCGACTGTACGGGTCATAAAATTATAAAAAAATATTCATAATTTGTGTAAAATCATAATAAATGATATGGAAAGAATTGGGATGAAAAAATACATATTTAAAAAGATAAAAATATATTTTTATCAAAATGAACTAGTTATAAACTAGAATTATAATCCAACATTTTTATATAAATAAATTTGATTTGAAATGGTTTTAAAAATAACCAGAATTCCAATATATGAATTGGAATGGATTTGAATCGAAATTATCTTCGGAATATTTTGATATTGGATTCCGTGATTATACGGACATTGTGGAGGAATTTGGAAGATATATATATATATCGTTATTCTAATACGATATTTGTTGAGTTTAGAATTTGATATTGAATATAAGTCGATATATTTTCTATTCAGAGCCTTATATTTAATATCAAATGAGATTTTGGGTTTGTCGTGAACGATGTCTTCATTAACACTGTACTTAAACCCAATTGAGAAAAGATTAAATCTTTTTTTATTAAGATTTAATGAAGTTTACCAATTTATTAACATTTAATTGGAATTAAATTGAAATTGGTTTTTGGGTTTATCGTGAACGGTGTTTTAAATAACACTCATTCTTTAACCCGATTAACAATGGAATGAGTTTTTGGGTTTGTCGTGAATGGTATCTTTAATAATATTGTTCTTAAACCCAATGGAGTTGAGAAAATTAGAAACTAACTGGAGATTAGCTTAGTTGAATGGTTTCCTGGGTATTGATATGATGTTGGTTTCGGCCTTCAGGATTAATACTTAGGGAATTGTTCTCTTACTAATTTACGGTTAGAGACTAAGGGGATGGGGTCTTTAGTAACACTGTTCTTGAACCCCATGTGAAAAGAATAAATCTTTCGATTAAGATTATTAGAGTATCCAATTAATTAACATTTAATTTGAATAAAATGGAATGTGAATTCGGTTTATTGTGAACTGTGTTTTAAACGACATTCGTTCTTTAACGCGGTTAACAGATAAATGTGATTAGGAATTTATAAATCTTTTTATTAAGATTTAATGGAAATTTTCCAAAATAAAGTTTTCCAATTTAATATTTGGAACTGAATGAAATTCGATTTGGTAATAATCGAAGTGAGCTTCTGTGGAGGAAGACTGTTAATATATATGGAATTTAAATGGCTTTGCCAGTATTCCATTTATATTATTAGTCGGATACGGAAATTGATATCGATTATATATTGATCTGTTTCCGTGAAAATTCCGTAATTAATGGAATGAGATTTTGGGTTTATCGTGAACCCTGTTTTAAATAACATTAGTTCTTTAACCCAGTTAAAGACAGGATATGATTTCGCAAAGTTGAATAATCATTAATATTGATTTTTGGGAAGATTAAAACTAAGGGGAGTTTTAATGAATCTTTAATTAGAGTGAAATAATCGAGGACGGAGTATCACTAGTTTTGCTCCGAGCGGTAGTTAAATCTTTAATTTGATTTGAACGGGAAATGGTAATTAATATTTACCAATAACACAGTGGTATTAAGTGTGACGACCCCAACTTCCGTGGTACGAAAGTAAGGATAATCATAGGAGCATAACATAATTAAAACGATAACAGATCTCAGGTAATAGCATAACATATAAATCACTAGGTATGGAGTGTTACCAGTTTTGCTCAATGGGATGAATAGGCTGGGATTGGGAAATTAAACAGATGATTACTTCGGCATGGTGCGCTAATCCCGAGTAGTTTGGAAAACCTTAATATGGTTTGAAATGTTATCCAAAGGAAGATAAAAAAATAAATTTTAAAAATTTATCTTTGATAAAATTAAAGAGTACCTTTCCCTAAGAATGTGAATATTTGAATAAAGAATATTCTGGATTGGAATGAGGCGTATGTTATGTTTATATCACTTGATTTTAATATATACGCTAGTTATTCAGAAAGGTCGGTTTTATACTCATTCTGAATAACTGATTCGACGATAAGTTGACGATAAAGACGGTGGTTGAAGACCGGAGGTCTTCACATCGTTTGGATGATTACTGATGTCTTGATTGGGCTGTACATCCAAGACGAGGTAATAAGTGGTGATCGTCCAGGCATATCTGGAGATCGACCGGATTCGCGAGGACCTCTCTCATGTATTGGACATATGGGATGAGGAATAAGGTGCCTCCGGTTTCGTTCAGACCCAGAACGAACTTGTATATGGATGTGTGTCTGACATCGGATTTCATTCTGTGTAATTGATATACATCGGTTGCATAGCGTGAATTGCCTGTGTGGCATGCTGAGATGCAAATGATCAAGGATTCTGTTGAAAAGCAGAGTCTTATGGTTGATGATCAAAGCACGACTTTAAAATAGCATAGCTTTGTGTATAGCGTTAATTCGCGAGCCTCCCACCCCGGTGTGAACTAGAAACGGGAGAGGACCTCAGGGAGGACATGCGTTTCCTTCTAGCTAGGAGTGGTGTCTGGGTTTTGCACGCCCGGATGTTTTACTTATGTGGATGATGAGTAGTGAGACGCCTCAGTTATATCGGTCACTACGGTGCCGATGGATGGTTTGGTCAGTATATGACCATTTTTACGCCCCATAGGGCGGGGAAATGCATTGTTCAGGCATTTTAATCCACTCCGTGTGGACTGGCCCTGACGATCCAAGGTATAGTTGCGGTTGTTCTTGAGGCTTGGGCTAGAGAGTCTCGAAGCGGGAAGGACGATCCCTTGCCTAGGTTCACAGACGGAAATCCAACTTCCAATACGTGGCATTTCAGTTTTTATGGTAGAGCCTAGTATGGCGACATAGTGTGATGGGGCACTATGCCGTCTATGATTGATACATTTATATTTGAAGTTGTTTTTGACACTATACACTTATATAAATAATAAAATATGAAATTTTACGTACCAAGCATTCTTGGCTATTATAAGGTAAAAAGTCTAGCCTCCGGCTTGCGTTGCATTGTGTGATAGGACCTAAGTCTTATAATAGCTTCATTTTCTTTATTTAGCATTGCGCTTTTGTTATATGCACTGGTATTCTAGTGGTTAAAACCCGTTTCGTGATTACGACGGGTCCCTTGATTTACCTTACCTTAAAATCAAACTAATAACTGTTTTAGTTCTCACACTAGTCACATGACTGACCTGGAGTTTATTGTTTTAACCTAAACTCTGGGTTCCCTTATTTTCCACATGGGCAGCTAGTAGTTGGGTTTTGCAGATATTATATTCACAGGATCCTGATTTATAGCTGAAGGGATATTCAGAAAGCTCTGTTTCCGTATATTTCTTTTAGTTGTGTTTTGTGTTATTTTCCGCTGCATTGTAATGTATTTTAATCTCTGATATTTATCAAATGTTTATTATTTGTTCATACTCTGTATATACTTGTACTCTGATGGAATTGTTGTAATAAGCAATGAAATGTTCTTCTGCTTGTGGTCTGATTTCTCGTGTTCTCAACTCAATCCGGGCTTTCCTTCACGGGGAAGTTTGGGTCATTACATTTGGTATCAGAGCTTTGGTTTACAGAGCTCGAGAACAAGGCACATTAGAACCAAACGAAAGAATTCATCACAGATTGGATTAAGAATATCCAAATGAGAATGACTCATTAGATATAGGATCAGTAGTATCCTAGAACGAGTGTGAAGAGTGTTGTTTTTAAAATAAAAGTAAAAACAAATTTTGTTTTGAAAATTTAAACCATTTCATACGTATTTGAATATTCTTTTTATACTGATTTTGGACAATCGAGTATATGGAGATTTGCATATACGCCTAGCTAGCATATATACGAAGCCTCCAATATACTGGATAGATATAGAATCACACTCTAGTTTCCCGGAGATGATTCTGATAATGAGGCCTCATCATCAGTGTCTGCGTTCGAGTTTCGAAAGTGGGATATTTATATATTTCCAATTGGCTGGTTTGAGAACCAAAACTAGATAGCTTTATTGTTGTGATTTGGCATCAAAAATGGATTTTTAGTATATATATTAAAGGCATGTGTTTGAAACGATAATCAACTAATTGATTGTTAATTGCGTTGTTTGATTATTAGTTTGACTAACAGAATTGTTGAAACCAATTTGTGAATGAAAGTTAATTTAGCCAAATTGAACAAAAATATTGCACTGAATTGAAAATTGTTCGAAATTGCATGCATATACATGTATATACATTGAGCATGTCATAGCAAGGAGGCTAGAGAAGAGGAATAAAATTGTATGCCCGATAAATAGGTACATGTTTACTAATTTATTGGATTTGGATGATTTTATGAGCCGATTAGCTAGCTGCTTGGCTTTTTCTTTTTCTTTTAGAGATGAGAGGGCCTGTGTAGCGGTCTGGGGATTTTCCCGATGCTCCCCGTACAAAGGAGGTTATGACGAAATTTTTCGAAAATTTAGGGTGTTAGCCAAGTTTTTGAAAAATTAGGAATTCTTAGAAACTGAAAAGTTGAAGAATGAAAGCCAAACTGAAAGTTGAGTTGGTTAGTTAAACAACTTTCAACTCCGTTCCTTTTCGAGGACGAAAAGATTTTAAGTGGGGGAGATTGCAACAACCCGGAAAATCAGAACCAATTTAAAAATTTTATTTTGACAATTTTAATGAATTTTGAATATTTGAAATGATTATTTTAAATAATAACGACTAGAAATTTATTTTGAATAGAATTAGAATGTATATATTTATTAAATCGAAATTAGAATATAAATGTTTATTTTAATTATAAAAGGAATTGCAAAAGGCACGATAGTTTGAAATTTCGATTTCAAAATTCAAATGAACGTACAGGATTCAAAATAAACCGGATTTTAGCGAAACCAAAAATATTAAAATCTATTTGAAAATATCTTTCCAACGTATCCGAAAAATCAAAATTTCATAGCGGGAATAAAAAGTTATGCCTGGTTGAAAATTCATAATAGTCGCTATGGAAATATAGCCCTTAAAAATAGCGATTTTGCAAATGACCTCCGTTTTTGACGAAACAACTTTTGTTGGATTCGGAATGTCAAATTATTGCTTGATTCCAATTTTCATAATTTTTGGAATTAATATGTGACCGTGGCGGATTTAAACATGTTTGGCAATTTCAGTTTAAATTTAATCGACTGGAAAATGACAGTTTTTCAAACGGTCCCCAAATTCAATGAAATTAGTTTTGTTGGGACTGTATCGTCAAAACAAAGCCAGATTTATTTTTCTGGAATTTTTGGAGTCCGTATGTGGCCCCGGTAAATTAAAATGTGCGTTTGAATTTAAAATATAATGATTTATATTTTAAACTTAGCGGAAACATATTGTAACAGCCGAATTGGGTTATGAGACATATCCCTTATATTTGAAATGGGGGTAATTGGCTAGGGGTGATGGTCATTGGGTTTGATTTGGGGTTTGTATTGTTAAACATGTATTTTGAAATTAAAAGAATTAAATAAAATATTAATTAAATATAAGCCCCCTTTTAACTCTCTCTCCCTCACCTCTCTCTTCCTCTCAGTCAAAACCGCGATTCCAAAATATAAAAAAAATGACGAAGCCGCAGTTCAGCCTCCACCGCCTGCGTCATCGCCCACGGCGTCGCCGCCCAGTCAGCCGCCTTCTCCACCAGACCGCCACACCTCTGGCCACGATCCCCCTTCTCTCCTCTTACCCAATTCGACCCCAATGCCCCAAATCCCCCTGAAACCCTAACCCGTGACGAACCACCACCGTGAACCCCTATTGACACACCGCGCCTGCCCCGACGCCGGTCCACCGTGCGAGCCACCTGCCTCCGCCTACGCCCCTGCGCCATCACCATAATCCCCTCCTCCAATCGAAGTGGGTTTTCTGTTTTATTTATTTATTTTATTATATGAGTGTTGATTTTTAATTAGATAAAAATCTGAAATTATAGATATGTATATATTTAAAAATCTGAGATTTATATATATATGTATGTATGTATGTTTATGGATAAAAATGCCATTTTCATATATGCATAGCGTTATAAAAATACAATCTTTATAAAATATGTAGTGAGATAAAAATATGATTTTTATTCTATATATAGCTTTAGTTCTAAATAGAGAAGACGAGATTTTTATAATAGAAAAGACGAGATTTTTATAATAGAAAAGATGAGATTTTTATAATAGAAAAGACGAGATTTTTAAAATAGAAAAGATCATATTTTTGAATATTAAAAGATTATATTTTTGAATATGAAAAGATTATATTTTTATATATGAAGTAGCATTATAAAAATATGATTTTTATATATTCAGTAGCGTTATAAAAATGTGATCTTTACATATAAAGTTTGATTTTTATTTATATGTATAACATAAAAAGAAGTGATTTTTAATATATATATATATATATAACGATGTAAAAATCTAATTTTTAATATATATATATATATAACGATACTAAGATATGATTTTTGTTATATAATATCGATTTAAAAATAAGATTTTTATAAATAAAGCGTTGAAATAAAAAGGTGATTTTTATTTATAAAAATCATCGTTTAAAAATATGATTTTTAACATATATGGCGTGAAACAGATTGCGATGGAACGAACGAGAAACAAATCAAAACCATCCGATAAAGAATGACGGAGTGGATCCCAAAGGTGAGAACTCCTCACTATAATTTTCTTTATACAATTATTTATTTTATAACCGCATATATGAACTGCTCCCCATCGTCCACAGACCATGGACGACTTGTTTGTTTGATTGTATTGTGTTGTTGTAATTGACTGTGATGTGGAATGGAATGTAAAATATTCATGTGTTGAATAAATATTTTATCGTTAAAAATATAATTTTTAACGTGTATATGAATAAAATAAATATTCATTTACAAATCGAACGATTTGTTGTACACCCATTTGACGGATATTGATTGGGACGATAAAAATTTACACATCGCCCAACTGCATAAATAAAATCTGTATTTGTTGATTGAAACCCCACATGGGTATTGGGATGATATTTTACGTACACTAATCCCAATTGTTGAGTGGAATGTTGATCGTTTGGTTGACAGACTTTGTAAGCGTGAATTATTTATATTTAATGCTTATGCAGTTGTGTAGTGCACTCTGGATGATGGTTGATTGTTTATCATTGCTGTTATGTACATGTGTTGTATGAAATCCATATAAATCACATTATATGGTAATTGACTATGTCTGATTCTAGTTCAGAAAGAAGGAATATTTTAAAATAACAAATATTTTAAAATAATATTCTGTAAAGGATTAAAAGCTGATTTTGACGTCCGATTTTGGATGGACACGAAATTATTGAAATATATAAAGCCGTGTTGATTAGAAGTGCGCCATTTTAACACGAATGATATTTATATCGATTTTATTCATTTTTAAAATGAATATCGAAAAGGAAGTGATTTCAAAATCTAATGTTTTGAAAATATTATCATTTATATATTAATGATATGGAATATTCAATTTTGATTTAAAATTGAATATGAAGTTGAAATCATTTTTAAAACGAATTTAAAACGATTTATAAAATACGTTTTAAATGGAAATCGACGAAATATATATAATATGTATTATATATATTAAATGGCCTGAATAGAACGCGTCGCGCTGCGACCGTTCGCGAATTTCGACCATTGACTTCGAATTGATGTTACGGGAGATCCGACCGTCGGATTCTCCTAAAACCGGAACCGTTGGGTTCATATTGAAAAGAGCTTTCCAACGAATATGAGAGATTTGAAATCTAATAGTCGGATTTGGAATTATGTCCAAATCAAATTTGGGAAAGGTCGTTGTAAGTGCAGTCGATGACCGTTTATGGAAATCAACTGTACGGGACTTGATAAAATTATTAAAAATATTAATAATTTGTGTAAAATCATAATAAATAATCTGGAAAGAATTGGGATGAAAAATTCCCTATTTAAAAAGATAAAAATATATTTTTATTGAAATGAACTAGTTATGAACTAGAATTATAATCCAATATTTTTAAATAAATAAATTGGATATGAAAAGTTTTTAAAAATAACCAGAATTTCCGATACGGACAATGTGGAGGAATTTGAAATATATATATATATATATCGTTATTCCAATACGATATTTGTTGAGTTCAGAATTTGATATTGAATATAAGCTGATATATTTTCTATTCGGAACCTTTTATTTAATATCAAATGGGATTTTGGGTTTGTCGTGAATGGTGTCTTCACTAACACTATTTTTAAACCTAGTTGAGAAAAGATTAAATCCTTTTTTGTTTAAGATTTAATGAAGTTTACCAATTAATTAACATTTAATTGGAATTAAATTGAAATTGGTTTTTGGGTTTATCGTGAATGGTGTTTTAAATAACACCCGTTCTTTAACCCGATTAACAATAGAATGAGATTTTGGGTTTGTCGTGAATGGTATCTTTAATATTACTGTTCTTAAACCCAATGGAGTTAAGAAAATTAGAAACTAACTGGAGATTAGCTAAGTTGAATTGTTTCCTGGGTATTGATCTGATGTTGGTTTCGGCCTTAGGGATTAATACTTAGGGAATTGTTCTCTTACTAATGTACCGTTAGAGACTGAGGGGATGGGGTCTTGAGTAACACTGTTCTTGAATCCCGTGTGAAAAGAATAAATCTTTCGATTAAGATTATTAAAGTTTCCAGTTAATTAAAATTTAATTGGAATAAAATGGAATGTGAATTGTGTTTTAAATGACATTCGTTCTTTAACCCAATTAACAGAGAAATGTGATTTGGAATTTATAAATCTTTTTATTAAGATTTAATGGAAATTTTCCAAAGTAAAGTTTTCCAATTTAATATGTTGGAATTGAATGAAATTCGATTTGGTAATAATCGAAGTGAGCTTCTATGGAGGAAGACAGTTAATATATATGGAATTTAAAAGGCTTTGCCGGTATTCCATTTATGTTATTAGTCGGATACGGAAATTGATATCGATTATATATTGATCTATTTCTGTGAAAGTTCCATAATTACTGGAATGAGATTTTAGGTTTATCGTGAACCCTGTTTTAAATGACATTGGTTCTTTAACCCAGTTAAAGACAGGATATGATTTCCCAAGGTTAAATAATCATTAATATTTATTTTTGGGAAGATTAAAACTAAGGGAAGTTTTAATGAATCTTTAATTAGATTGAAATAATCGAGAATGGAGTATCGCTAGTTTTGCTCCAAGCGGTAGTTAAATCCTTGATTAGATTTGAATGGGAAATGTAATTAATATTTACCAATAACACAGTGGTGTTAGATATGGAGTATCACCAGTTTTGCTCCATGGGATGAATAGGTTGGGATTGGGAAATTAAACAGATGATTACTTCGGTAAGGTGCGCTAATCCCGACTAGTTTGGAAAACCTTAATATGGTTTGAAATGACATTCAAAGAAAGATAAAAAAAATTAAAGAATTTATCTTTGATAAAATTAATGGGAACCTTTCCCTAAGAATGTGAATATTTGAATAAAGAAAATTTTGGATTGGAATGAGGCATATGTTGTGTTTATATCACTTGATTTTAATATATACGAGAGTTATTTGTAAAGGCCGGGTTTATACCCATTCTGAATTACTGATTCAACGATAAGTCGACGATGAAGACGGTGGTTGAAGACCGGAGGTCTTCACGTCGTTTGGATGATTACTGATGTCTTGATTGGGCTGTACACGCAAGACGAGGTAATAAGTGTTGATCGTCCAGACGTACTTAGAGATCGACCGGATATGCGAGGAACTCTCTCCTGTATTGGACATATGGGATGAGGAATAAGGTGCCTCCGGTTTCATTCTGACCAAGAACGAAGTTCTAAATGGATGTGTGTCTGACATTGGATTTCATTCTATGTGATTGATAAACATCGGTTGCATAGCGTGAATTGCATGTGTGGCATGCTGAGATGCAAATGATCAAGGCTTCTGTTGAAAAGTAGATTCTTGTGGTTGATGATTAAAGCATGGCTTTAAAATAGCATAACTTTGTGTATAGCGTTAATTCGCGAGCCTCGCACCCTGGTGTGAACCAAAAACGGGAGAGGACCTCAGGAAGGACATGTGTTTTCTTCTAGCTAGGAGTGGTGTCTGGGTTTTGCACGCCCGGATGTTTTACTTATGTGGATGATGGATAGTGAGGCGCCTTGGTTATATCGGTCACTACGGTGCCGATGGATGGTTTGGTCGGTATATGACCAGTTTACGCCCGATAGGGTGGGGAATCGCATTGTTCAGGCATTTTAATCCACTCCATGTGGACCGGCCCTGACGATCCAAGGTGCAGTTGCGGCTGTTCCTGAGGCTCGGGCTAGAGAGTCTCGAACCGGGAAGGACGATCCCTTGCCTTGGTTCACAGATGGAAATCCAACTTCCAATACGTGACATTTCGATTTTTATTGTGGAGCCTAGTATGGTGACATAGTGGGATGGGGCACTATGTCGTCTATGATTGATATATTTATATTTGAAGTTGTTTTTGACACTATACACTTATAGTAATAACAAAATATGAAATTTTACGTACCAATCATTCTTGGCTATTATAAGGTAAAAACTTTATCCTCCGGCTTGTGTTGCGTTGTGTGATGGGACTTGAGTCTTATAGTAGCTTCATTTTCTTTATTTAGCATTGCATTGTTGTTATATGCACTGGTATTCTTAGGGTTAAAACCCGTTCCGTGATTACGGCGTGGTCCTTTGATTTTCCTAACCTTAAAATCAAGATAATAACTGTTTTAGTTCTCACACCAGTCACATGACTGACCTGGAGTTTATTGTTTTAACCTAAACTCTGGGTGCCCTTATTTTCCGCACGCAGCTAGTAGTTGGGTTTTGCAGATATTATATTCACTGGATCCTAGTTTATAGCTGAAGGGATATTCATAAAGCTCTGTATCTGTATATTTCTTTCAGTTGTGTTTTGTATTATTTTCCGCTGCATTGTAATGTATTTTAATCTCTGATATTTATCAAATGTATATTATTTGTTCATGCTCTGTATATACTTGTATTATGATGGAATTGTTGTAATAAGCAATGAAATGTTTTTATGTTTATGGTCTGATTTGTCGTGTTCTCAACTCAATCCGGGCTTTCCTTCACAGGGAAGTTCAGGTCATTACAAATAATGATCAGGCCTTCGAGCTCTTCCTTTTTAACGGTTATGATGGTGATTGGAGCTTCAAATCGAACAAAATTATGCCACAAAGGGGACGACTTTAAGGCTGTCGTGTGGGCTCTATAAGGGTGTGTGTTACCCCATGTTCAAGCAGAGATGAAGTAGAGCATGGCCTTCGATGTGGGGAGGTTAGATAGGTGATTGGGGTTTGAGAGTGGTGCGTTTTCTTTGGTGGGGGCGCGGTTTTGTGTTTGTTTTTGTCGGCTGAAACCTGGAAGAGAAGTGAGTTAGGGGAGAGATAATTAGTGTAAATTAAGTCATTAATTATTTTAATTAATCTTAACAATGTAATTAATGTGTAAAATACTGTAATTCTTTCATACGAGATCAGAGTTGAACGATTTCAGTTGAATTGGAATTGTGTAGTCGAACACTACGCCATGGAACTGACCAGAACGGAAACAAAGCAAACTGGATTTTTAGGTAAATTAAGTGCGCGTTTAATTTAGTTGAAAAATAAAACAATCCTTCAACAAAGACTGACGGAGTGGAGACCAATATGAGAACTCCTTCTCACTCAATATTTTATCAAGTAGTTATTTTTGGAGTTCAGCACACGAACTCACACAAATCATTTGAATTGGAAGCAATGTATGGATATTAGCGACACTCGCATTTCATACTCTGCAGATGGCCACTTGTGGCACCGTATATGGCATTTGGTTGTTGAGTATTTATTTATATCGATGATTTAGTGATTTGTGTATTGTGATTATAATGATTAACATATTAAAATAATGTTAATATTATTGTGGTAGTTGGAAATAAATTATAAATATCCATTTATAATTTAAAAAGTAAAATTGGTTACTTAGAAAAATAATTCAAATCGAAGTAGAATTGGTTAAATTTATTAACCAATGATATATTTAAATAGACTATTGTTGTTTGAAAACCCCACACGGGTATTGGAAGAATATTTGACATACACTAATCCCAATATTTAGTTTTATGTCAATTGATTAGTTGACAGACTGTGGTGAGTGTTATTTAATTATTTTAATGCTTATACAGTTGTAGAATGCACTCTGCATGATGTTCAAACTTTAATGATTATTTATCATTACTGATTGTATACATGTGATGTATGAAATCCATATAATTAAAATTATATGGTAATTGATTGAGTCGCATTCCAATTCAGAGTATGAACGAATATTTTAAAATAATGTTCAGTGGAGAATTAAATTATGATTTTGATGTTTGATTTTGAATGGATACAAAAAAATTAAAATGTGAAGCCGAGTTAAATAGTTAAACGCCATTTTCACTCGAACGGGTTTATAAATTGAGTTTATTCATTTTATAAATAGATACGAAAGCAAAATGGATTTCAAAATCAGATATTTTGAAAATATTAACATTCTAAATTTTATAATGTTATGGAATATTCAATTTTGATTTAAAATTGAAATGGAAGTGGATACTGTTTTTAAAATAAATTTATAAACGATTTATAAAATACGTTTTGAATTAAAATCGACGATATATGTAACAAAAAGGAATTTCGCTCGATCCGAATCAGTCGCTAAACCAACCAAGACCGTTCAAAACCCCTGATTGTTTTGAGTACACGACAAATTCGAACGCAGACAGAAGAACATTTCATTGTTTATTACAACAATTACATCAGAATACAAGAATATACAGAGTATGAATAAATACTACACAGAAAATATCAGAGATTTAAATTACATTTAAATACATTGCAGCGGAAAGTAATACAATACACAACCAGAAGTAATACACGGATACAGAGCTTTACGAGTATCGTTCCAGCTGTAAATCAGGATCCTGTGAATATAAATCTGCAAAACCAAAACTACTAGCTGCCCGTGTCAAAATAAGGGCACCTAGAGTTTAGGTTAAAACAATAAATTCCAGGTCAGTCATGGGACTGGTGTGAGAACTAAAACTATTATTAATCTTTATTTTAAAGTTCGGTAAATCAAGGGACCACACCGTATAACACAGAACGGGTTTCCTCCCAAGAATACCAGTGCACAAAACAACAGCGCAATGCTAAATAAAGAAAAATGAAGCTATTATAAGACCCAGGTCCCATCACACAATGCAACGCAAGCCGGAGGATAGGGTTTTTACCTTATAATAGCCAAGAATGCTTGATACACTAAATTTCATCTTTTGATTCTTAGTCAGACTCCAACCGTAAATTAGTAAGAGAATGATTCCCTAGGTATTAACCCGAAAGTCGAAACCAACATCAGACCAATACCCAGGAAACCACCCATCTTAGCTCGTTTCCAGTTAGTTTCTAATTTTATATACAATCATAAATATCAATCATAGGCGGCATGAGCGCCCCATCCCACTATGTCGCCATATATAGGATTACAATCAAAACCACAAAGTCACGTATTGGAAATTCGATTTCCATCTGCGAACCGAGGCAAAAGATAGTCCTCTACCGATTTCGAGACAATCTAGCCCATGTCTCAGGTCAGAGCTCGAGTGACCTTTGGAGCGACAGGGCCGGGCCACCGATGTGGATTAAACTGAAATCTTGAACACTGTGTTTCCCCACCCGTTGGGGCGTAAATGAGCCAACGAATGACTCCATCGGCTTCACAGAGTCACCGATATATCTGAGGCGCCTCGCAACAGCAACAACCACATAAGTCAAACTCGTCAGGACATGTAAAACCATTGACGTCACTTGTAGCTAGAAGGAAACGCATGCCCTCCCTGAGGTCCTTCTCCCGTTTTTGGTTCACAACCGGGGTGGGAAGCTCACGGATCAACGCTACACAAAGTTGTGCCACACAGGCTGTGCTTTGATCATCAACCACAAGACTCTGCTTTTCAACAGAAGCCTTGATCATTTGCATCTTAGCATGCCACACAGGCAAACCACTCCATGCAACAGATATCCATCAATCACACAGAATGATATCCAATGTCAAACACACAGTCCATCTACAAGTCCGTTCTGGGTCTGAACGAAACCGGAGGCACCTTGTACCTCGCATATCCATCGATCTCCATGTACGTCTAGACGACCACCAACTGATTCCCTCCTCTTGGGTGTACGACCTAATCAAGATCATCAGTAATTACCCAAACGACATGAAGACCTCCGGTCTTCGACCGCCGTCTTCATCCTCGACACCACGTCGAATCAGTTATTCAGAATGGGATAAACCCGGTCTTTCTGAATAACTCGCGTATATAATAAACAAGTGTTATACAAACACAACATACGCCTCATTCCAATTCATCAGTCACTAACTGTAAATTAGCAAGAGAATAATTCCCCAAACGTTAACCCCGAAGTCCAAAACCAACATCAGATCAATACCCAGGAAACCATTCTTCTTAGCTAACCTACAGTTAGTTTCTAAATTTCACATTCTTAGGGAAAGGTTCCCATTAATTTTATCAAAGATAAATTCTTTTAAATTTATTCTAATCTTCCTTTGAATATCACTTCAAACTAGTCGGGATTAGCGAACTACACCGAAGTAATTATTTATTTTATTTCCCAATCCCAACCTATCCATCCCATGAAGTAAAACTGGTCATACTTCATATCTAACACCATGGTGTTATCGGTAAATTCAATTACCATTTCACGTTCAAATCTAGTTAAAGATTTAACTATCGTCTGGAGCAAAACTGGTGATACTCCATTATCGATCTTTTCAATCTAATTAAAGATTCATTAAAACTCCATTTGGTTTTAATCTTCCTATCTTTAACTGGGTTGAAGAATCAATGTCTTTTAAAACATGGTTCACAATAAACCCAAAATCACATTCCATTCTATCAGCCTTTAACCGTAAAATAGCAAGTGAGCAATTCCCTAAGTATTAACCCCGAAGGCCGAGACCAACATCAGATCAATACCCAAGAAACCATTCAACTTAACTAATCTCCAGTTAATTTCTGATTTTCTAAACTCAATTGGGTCTAAGAACAGTATTATTGAAGATACCGTTCACGACAACCCAAAATCACATTCCATTAATTATCTGGTTAAAGAACAAGTGTTATTTAAAATATTGCTCAGGATAAACCCAAAAATCAATACCAATTAAATATTATTTAATTGGTACACTTAATTAAATCTAAATAAAAAGATTTAATCTTTTTCTCAACTGGGCTTAAGAACAGTGTTAATAAAGACACCATTCACGACAAACCCAAATCACATTTGATATTAAATACAAGGCTCTAAATAGAAAATATATCGGCTTATATTCAATATCAAATTCTACGACCAACAAATATCGTATTGGAAATAATGATATATATATATATATATATCTTTCAAATTTCCCTAACAACATCTGTATAATCACGAAATCCAACATCGAACTATTCCGAAGATGATTTCGATTCAAATCCATTCCAATTCAATTATTGGAAATCCTGGTTATTTTCAAAACCATTTCAAATCCAATTTATTTGTTTTAAAAATAAACAAATTATTATTCTAGTTCAAAGCTAGTTCATTTCGATAAAAATCTATTTTTATATTTTCAAATATGGAATTTTTCATCCCAATTATTCACAAATCATTTCTTATGACTTTACACAAATTATTATTATTTTTAATAATTTTATCAAGGCCCGTACCGTCGATTTCCATCAACGGCCATCGAACTGCACTTACAACGACCTTTTCCAAATTTGATTTGGACATAATTCCAAATCCAACCATTAGATTTCAAATCTCTAATATTCGTTAGAAAGCTCTTTACGATATAAACCTGACGGTTCCAGTTTTAGGAAAATCCGACGGTCGGATCTCCCGCAATATCCATTCGAAGTCAATGGTCGAAATTCGCGAACTGCCGCGGCGCGGTGCGTTCTATTCAGGCCATTATATTATATATATAATATATACTTCGTCGATTTCCTTTTAAAGCGTATTTTATAAATCGTTTTAAATTCGTTTTCAAAACGATTTCAACTTCCTTTTCAAATTCAAATCAAGATTGAATTTTTCAATATAAATTCATTTTAATTTCATTTCAAATCGATTTCAATTCAATTTCAATTTAATTTGAATTTCAATTCATTTCAATTTAATTCGAATTTCAATTCATTTCAATTTAATTCGAATTTCAATTCATTTCAATTTAATTCGAATTTTGAAATCACTTTCAATATTCATTGAAAAATGGATAAAATCGATATAAATATCGTTCACGTCAAAATGGCGTCAATCTAATCAACACGACTTTTATTCAACACATGAATATTTATTCTATTCAACACATGAATTTATTTTCTATATGAATATATATTTTCAATTCAACACATGAATTTATTTTCTAAATTGGAATGAGGCCCAATCAATTACCATATAATGTTAATTATATGGATTTTCTACAACACATGTATATAATAGCAACGGCAAATAATCAATCATCATCCAGAGTGCACCACACAACTTCATAAGCCTTAAATATCAATAATTAACGCTTACACAGTCTGTCAATCAAACGATCGACATATCACTAAATAATTGGGATTAGTGTACGCCAAATATCATCCCAATACCCGTGTGGGGTTTCAAATCAACAAACACAGATTTTATTTGTGTAATTGGGCGATGTGTAAAATTTATCATCCCAATCAATATCAGTCAAATCAATGTATATAAACAAATCTCCGATTTGTTTTTTACTATTTATTTTATATACATGTTAAAAATCATATTTTTAACTATAAAATATTTTCCACTATAAAATATTTTATTTCATTCACCATCACACAATCAAAATTTCACAACACAGCAATCAAACAAACAAGTCATCCATGGTCTGTGGACGACGGGTGTTGGGTGCTACAAACACTGTCTACATCCTAGAATATATTTTAAACTAGAAATAAAAATAAAAGTGAGGAGTTCTCATCGACTAGCTAAACCAAACGCCACGACTCTTCATATGTAGAAATCTTCGTCGTGCTCGCCTTTTGTCACTTTCGTTGCCCATAGCCACTACATGTATAAAAATCACATTTTTATATTGTTGCTATGAATATAAAAATTACATTTTTATAATCACTCTATATGGATAAAAATTCTATTTTTATTACTCTAATTAAATAAAAATCATATTTTTATTCTTCCTATGATATAAAAATCATATTTTTATTATCTCTAGTATATAAAAATCATATTTTTATTCGCTAGAAATATAAATAAAAATCTCATCTTTTCTAGAAATAAAAATCACGGCTTTTTGCATATGAAAAACTTAACTTCCCTAATTCAAAATTCGATCTTTCCTCAACGTTATACACATTAAAAATTAGATCTTTACACAACGTTATACACATTAAAAATCTAAACTTCCTTCTTTACTTCATATAAAAATTCCTCATTTACTTCATATAAAAATTTCTCATTTACTTCATATAAAAATATCCTTCATTTAAAAATAATATAAAAACCCTATTTTTCCTAATAAACTAATTACTTACTTTCCATATATAGAAAAAAATAAACAACAAAGGAAAAGGAAAAGAAAAAATTAAAAATAAATAAAAATAAAAGAGAGCTTACAGTAAAACGAGAGGAAGGGTGTGGGTTGCTTCGCCGGAGGTGGCGACGGGGTTTGGGTGGCTCGTGGATTTGGGTAGCCCGCGGGTTCGATTCGAGAAAAAGGGGGGTCGAGTTGGTGGCTGCGGAGAAAGCAGGTGGGAGGAGAGAGGAAGATCGGAGGGGGGCGGAGATTTCGGTGACGGCGGCCACCCTGGGCGGCGCGGCGATGAACATCGACGAAGCGGGGGGGAGGCTCCGTTCTTTTCTTTCTCTTTTTTTTTAAAAAAAATCGATATGAAAGGCAGAGAGAGAAGAGGGGTGAGGATATAGGAAAATATATATTTTTTATTTAATTTAATTAATTTCAAAAGGTACCTTTTTGTTTTGACCTCGAAACGAAACCCACCGCCTGTCGTCCATAGCTAATTACCCTTATTGCGAACACTATGGGATATGTATCGTAAGCTGATTCGATCATTTCGATCAGTTTTCGTCAAAATCAAAATATGGATTTGTATATTGAATTTGAACGCACATTTCAATTTACCGGGGCCACATCCTGACTAGAAAAATTCCTGAAAAATATTTTCTAGCTTCGTATTGATGATACGGTGTTAACAAAACTAATTTCGTCGAATTCTGAGACCGTTTGAAAAATGGCCATTTTCCAGTCGATTAAATTCAACTGAAATGGTCAAAGTTCATTTACCTTCGCCACGCTCACATATTGATTCGAAAATTAAGATTTTTGAAACATAGCAATAACTAGACATCGCGGTTCCAGAAAAGTGGCTTCGCCGAAAACCGAGGTCATTTGCAAAATTGCTATTTCAAGGGCCAGAATTCCATAGCGACTATTCTGAATTTTCAACTGGACGTATCTTTTGATTCCCGCTATGAAATTTTGATTTCCCGGATTCGTTGGAAAGATATTCTCAATTAGATTCGAATATTTTTGGTTTCACTAAAATCCGGTTTATTTTGAATACTGTACATTCATTTGAACTTTGAAATCAAAATTTCAAACTACCGCGCCATTTTCAATTCCTTTTATAATTAAAATAAAATATTTATATTCTAACGACGATTCCAATAAATATATACGTTCTAATTCTATTCAAAATAAATTTCTCGTCGTTATTATTTAAAATAATTCATTTTAAATATTCAAAATTCACTAAAATTGCCAAAATAAAATTTTTAAATTAGCTCAGAATTTCCGGGTTATTACAATATTTATATATAATGGTTTGAATAGAACGCGCCACATCACGACCGTTTGCGAATTTCAACCATTGACTTCAAATTGATGTAACGGGGGATCCGACAGTCGGATTCTCCTAAAACCGGAACCATTGGGTTCGTATCGAAAAGTTATTTCCAATGACTATAAGAGATTTATATTTAAACGGTTGAATTTCAAATTATTTCCAAATCAATTTCAGAAAAAGTAGCTATGGATGTAGTTTGGTGGCCGTTATTGGAAACCGACTGTAAAGGCCTTAATAAAATTATTAAAAATATGAAAAAATTAAGTAAAATCATAATAACTGATTTGGAAAGATTTTGGATGAAAAATTCCATGTTTGGAAAGATAAAAATATTTTTTAATTAAAATGAACTAGTTAATAACTAGAATAAATTAGATTGAAAAAAAATGGGTTTTAAAATAACCAGAGTTTTCCAATTCATAAATTGGATTCGATTTGGAATGGAAACTATCTTCGAATATTTAGATATTGAATTCTGTCATTATACAGATATTGTTGAGGAATTTGAAGATATGTTTATACGGATATTATACGGATAATTTCTATTTAGAACCTTGTACTTAATATCAAATGGGGTTTTGGGTTTATCGTGAATGGTGTCTTTATTAAAACTGTTCTTAAACCCAGTTGAGAAAATAATAAATCTTTTAACCAAGATTTAATGAAGTTTTCTAATTAATTAATATAATTGGAATTAAATGGTAGTTAATTACGGGTTCATTGTGAACGATGTTTTAAATGACATTTGTTCTTAAACCCGATAAACAGTGAAGATATAATTTGGAATTTATAATCTTTTTATTAAGATTTAATGGAAATTTTCCAAAGTAAAGTTTTTCAATTTAATAATTTAAATTGTAATTAAATGGAATTTGATTTGATAATAATTGAGGTGAGCTTCTGTAAAGGAAGAACGTTACTACATATGGAATTTAAAACGCTTTGCCGTTATTCCATTTATATTATTATTCTGATAAGGAAATCTATATCGATTACATATTGATCTATTTTCCGTGAAGATTTCATAGTTAATGGAAGATGATTTAGGTTTATCGTGAACCGTGTTTTAAATGATAGTTGTTCTTTAACCCCATTAAAGACATGATTGATTTCCTAAAGTAAAATAATCATTAAATAATGATTTTTGGGAAAATTAAAACTAAATGAAGTTTTAATAAATCTTTAAGTAGATTAAAATTAGAATAGGGTAAATAAATTAATTGAATTCATGAAATGATCGAGAATGGAGTACCTCTAGTTTTACTCCAGGTGATAGTTAAATCTTTAATTAGATTTGAATGTGAAATGGTAATTAAATTTACCTATAGCACCGTAGGTGTTAGATATGGAGTACTACCAGTTTTGCTTCATGGGATAAATAGGTTGGGATTGGAATTAATAAATGATTACTTCGGTAAGGCTCGTTAATCCCAACTAGTTTGGCAAACCTTAATTGGGTTTAAGTTGTGAAAAGATAATAAAATCTTTTGAAATTGATATACAAAGGAAGATTAAAGAATAAGTTTAAAAGAATTTATCTTTGATAAAATTAATGGGAACCTTTCCCCTAAGGTAATAAGTGATGATCGTCCAGACGTACTTGGAGATCGACAGGATATGTGAGGACCTCTCTCCTGTATTGGACATATGGGACGAGGAATAAGGTGCCTCCGGTTCCGTTCAGACCTAGAACGGACTTGTAAATGGATGTGTGTTTGACATTGGATTTCATTCTTTGTTGATTGATTTCTATTAAAATATATATATATCTGTTTGGTGGCAGAGAATTTATTCTCTTGCTTAACACCCTTCTCTGAGACGTACGAGCTTAGAGGTTATATATTGATGGACATCAGTTGTATGGCATGAATTGTTAGTGTGGCATGCTGAGATGAAAATGATCAAGGCTTTTGTTGAAAAGCAGAGTCTTGTGGTTGATGATCAAAGCATGGATTTAAATAGCATAGCTTTGTGTATAGCGTTAATTAGTGAGCCTCACACTCGGTATGAGTCAAAAACGGGATGGTGACTACAGGGAGTGCACGGCGTTTCTTTCTAGCTAGGAGTGGTGTCATAGTATGGAGCCCAAAAATTTTTTACTTATGTAAATGATGAAATGAGGTACCTTGGATATTGAGTCCCTAGTACCGAGAAACGTGTGTTCAGGAATAATTAATCCGCTAAAGTAAGCGTGGACAGGCCCTGAAGATCCAAGGACTCGCCAACGTCCAAGCCCTGAGGCATTTGCTAGAGTGTCTCGAATCGGAGAGAAATATCCCTTGCCTCGACTCATAGTTGGAAATCCAATTTTCAATAAGCGACTTTTCGGTTTTAGTTGTAAACCTATGTATGGCAGCATAATATATGGTATTTATGTCGTCTATGATTGATACATTTATATCTGAAGTTGATTTTTACACTATGCACTTATAGTAGTATCAAATGATTATTTTTAAACGTACCAAGCGTGTTTGGCTATTATAAGAGAAAACTCTATCCTCCGGCTTGCGTTGCATTGTGTGATGGGACATGAGTCTTATAATAGCTTCATTTTCCAAAAAACATTGCGTTGTTTTATTTTAAACTGAGATTCATGTGGAGTAAACCCGTTCCGTGTTATACGGCGCGGTCCCATGATTTCTCAACTTTTAAAGTAAAGATTTAATAACTGTTTTAGTTATCACACCAGTCCCATGACTAATTGGAGTTTATTGTTTCTACCTAAACTCTGGGTGCCCATATTTTCCACATGGGAAACTAGTAGTTTTGGTTTTCGTAGATATTTCTTTTCATAGGATCCTAGATTACAGCTGGAGCTATTTTAGAGAAGCTTTGTATCCATGTATTTCTTTCAGATGTGATAGTTGATGTTTTCCGCTGTACATTATATTTATATATATTATATTTTCGCTGCTTTGTAATTTGTTAATCTCTGAAATTTAATTTTCTGTTGTTTATTATTTATTTGAACTGTGATATCTTGTACTCTGAAGTAAATTGTTGTAATAGTAATGAAATGTTCTCGTGGTTGTGTTCTGATGCATCGTGTTCTCAAAACAATCTGGGCTCCTCCATCTCTTCGGGGATCGGGGAAGTCTGGGTCGTCTTAGTTTGGTATCAGAGCTTTGGTTTACAAAGCTAGAGAATAAGACATATTAGAACCAAATGAGAGAATTCATCACAGATGGGATTGGTAACATCCTATAAGAATGACTCGTTAGAGATAGGGTTAGTAATAACCTAGAATGAGTTTGAAGAGTATTGTTTGTAAAAATAAATTTAGTTTTGAAAATTATATATTATTATACGTATTTGAGTATTTTATTTTATATTGATTTTGGACTATCGGGTATTAGGAGATTTTGCATATACGTTTAATCCACGTGTATTCGAAGTCTCAAATATACTGCATAGATATAGAATCACACTCTAGTCACCCGAAGATGATCCTGATGATTACTATTGTATCATCAATATCTATGCTCGAGTTTCGAAAGAGGGATATCTATATGATTCCAATTGGCTGGTGTGAGAACCAAAACTTAGTTAGAATTTATTGTTTGTGATTTGACACTAAAAATATGGTTTTTGAGTATATAAAAGTTATATATGTTTGAAAAAATAATCAACTAATTGATTGCTGGTTGTGATGTATGATTATTAATTTAACTAATAAAATTATTAGAATGATAATTAATTTAACCAATATGAGAATGAAAGTTAAATTAAACCAAACCAAATATAATATAGAGCTGAATAGAAAATTTAGTTCGAATTGGATTTATATATTTGATAGATATGCATATATATATACACACACACACACACACACACATGCTGAGCAGGTTATGGATTTACTATTGAGTAGAGAAATATATCGCATGCCTGACAAACAGGTGCACCTTAATGAGTTGGTTGTGCAATTTTATTTATTATATAAACTATTGTGAATGAATTTGGATGCGCTGTGATGGTTGATCTATGTGAAATACAACGTGCGCCATAGGATAGCAGCAAATAAATTATGAACTACACCGCACGGCATACTACATGAAGACAACATATCATATCATATTCCATATAAGCATTTGGCGCTTATATGACGAGGTTTGGATTACCATATGGGCAAGACGCTTGTATGGCGATGACTGAATTACAGGTTGAACAGAAGACTGGTTATGGACTTAAAACACATATAAAGGTGCTCGGGGCAGGATTTAATAAAACCCTACACATGTCTGGAGATGATAAAAATAAAAATTTCTCTTGTTTTTAATTAAGGCACATGGATTATTTTATTTCCAACACTGGGGCAAGGTATGAGATTTCAACCTTTTTAATTGTCTCCCTTGAGCATAGATATGCCACAAAAATTGTGTATGATTTTTATTGATTTGTTGGGTATCTAATACGGCCCAATAAATTTTTCAATCCCTCCCTGTACAAAGGCGGTTGTGGCGAAATTTTTCGAAAATTTAGGGTGTTAGCTAAATTTTTGAGAAATTAGAAATTTTTTAGAAACTGAAAAGTTGAAGAACTCAAGCCAGAATGAAAGTTGAATTGGTTAGTTAAACAACTTTCAGCTCCGTTCCTTTTTAAGGACGAAAAGATTTTAAGTTGGGGAGATTGTAATAACCCGGAATTTCTGAACCAATTTAAATTTTTTATTTTAGCTATTTTAATAGGTTCTGAATATTTAAAATGATTTATTTTAAATAATAACATCTAAAAATTTATTTAAATCGAAGTTAAAACATATAGATTTATAATTAAAATAAAAAGAACTCGAAATGGCGCGGTAGTTTGAAAATTCGATTTTAAATTTCAAATCAATGTAAAAAAATTAATATAAGTCAGAATTGAATGAAACAAGAAACATTTGAATATTTTGAACCGTAACTTTCTAACGAATGTAAGAAACGCATATTTCACTTTATAAATTGTTAGTTATATCCAGTTTAAAATTTAGAATAGTCGCTATGGAATTTATATATATGTATATGAATATAATATATATCCATTAAAAATAGCCATTTTGCAAACGACCTCCCTTTTCGACGAAACCACTCTTGTTAGATCTGTAACGTCAAATTATTGTTAGATTTCAAATTTCATAATTTTTGAAATTAGTATGTGAGCGCAGTAAATTTAAACATGTTTTCAATTTCAGTTTAAATTTAATCGACCAGTTAAAAGGCCATTTTTCAGACGGTCTCCAAATTTAATTTTGTTAGGACCGTATCATCGAAACGTAGTTAGATTTCAATATTCGTAATTTTTGGAGTCGGTATGTGGCCCTGGTAAATTAAAATGTATGTTCAAATTCAATATTGACCGTTATATTGATTTATATTTTAATTTTGATAAAAACTTACCGACATAGTCGAACTGGCTTATGAAACATATCCCACTGTGTTCGAAATGGGGGTATTTGGTTAGGGACGACAGTCGTTGGGTTTCATTTAGAGTTCATGATGATTCTGATTTTTAAAGCGAATTAAATATTATTAAATATAGGTATAAATGGGCCTTTATTTCTCGACTAAACCCTAATCACAATATCATTCGCGCTTCCATCTCTAATCAATGGTCGCGAGCTTCACAATTCCGTCCTCCTCTAACTCTTAATCCAAGCATCAATTCAATAAACTTCCAGTAGCAATAATGATCATCTCTTTGAGTTCTTCCTCTTCAACGGTTATGATGGTGATTGGAGCTTCAAATCGACCGGAATTAGGCCACAATGGGGACGGATCTAGGTCTGCCGTGTGGGCTCTAGGGGGTGTGAGTTTCCCCTGTTCAAGACATAGATGAAGTAGATCATGGCCTTTGATGTGGGGAGGTTAGATCGGTGACTGGGGGTACGAGGAGTGATGTGTTTTCTTTGGTGGAGGCGCAGTTTTGGGTTTGTTTTTGTCGGCTAAATCCTGGAAGAGAACGTGAGTTAGGGGAGAGATAATTAGTGTTAATTAAGTCACTAATTATTTTAATTAGTCTTAATAATGTAATTAATGTGTAAAATAATGTAACTCTTTAGTACGAGATCAGAATTGAACGATTTCAGTTGCATTGGAATCGTGGAGTCGAACACTACGCCACGGAACTGACCAGAAGGGAAACATAGCAAATTGGATTTTTAGCTAAAATAATGCGTGCCTATTTAGTTGAAAAATAAAACAATCTTTCAATAAAGATTGACGGGGTGGAAACCAATATGAGAACTCCTTCTCACTCAATATTTTATCAAGTAGTTAATTTTGGAGTTCAGCACACGAACTCACACAAATCATTTGAATTGGAAGCGATGTATGGATATTAGCAACATTCACATTTCATACTCCACGGATGGCCACTTATGGCACCGCAAATGGCATTTGGTTGTTGAGTATTTATTTATATGGATGATTTGGTGATTTGTGTATTGTGATTGTGATGAATAACATATTAAAATAATGTTAATATTATTGTGGTAGTTGGAATTAAAATTATAAATATCCATTTATAATTTAAATAGTAAAATTGGTTACTTAGAAAAATAATTCAAATCGAATTAGAATTGGTTAAATTTATTAACCAATGATTTGTTTAAATAGACTATTGTTGTTTGAAAACCCCACACATGTATTGGAAGAATATTTGACATACACTAATCCCAATATTTAGTTGTATGTCACTTGATTAGTTGACAGCTTGTGATGAGCGTTATTTATTTATTTAATGCTTATACAGTTGCAGAATGCACTCTAGATGATGTTTGAACGTTATTATCATTATTGATTGAATACATGCGATGTATGAAATCCATATAATTAAAATCATATTGTAATTGATTGAGTCGCCTTCCGATTCAGAGTATGAACGAATATTATAAAATAATGTTCAGTGGAGAATTAAATTATGATTTTGATGTCCGATTTTGGATGGACACAAAAATATTGAAATATGAAGCCGATTTAAGTAGTTAAACGCCATTTTCACTCGAACGAGTTTATAAATCGATTTTATTCATTTTATAAATAGATACGAAAAGGAAATGGAATTCAAAATCAGATATTTTGATAATATTATCATTCTAAATTTTATAATGTTATGGAATATTCAATTTTGATTTAAAATTGAAATGGAAATGTGGATTCTTTTAAAATGAATTTATAAACGATTTATAAAATATGTTTTGAATTGAAATCGATGATATATATTATATATAATGGTTTAAATACATCGCGTCGTGCCGCGACCGTTCGCGAATTTCAACCATTGACTTCAAATTGATGTAACGGGGGATCCGACTGTCGGATTCTCCCAAAACCGAAACCATTTGGTTCGTATCGAAAAGATCTTTCCAATGAATATAAGAGATTTAAATTTGTATGGTTGGATTTCAAATTATGTCCAAATCAATTTCAGAAAAGGTTGTTATGGATGCAGTTCGGTGGCCGTTATTGGAAACCGACTGTAAAGGCTTTAATAAAATTATTAAAATTATGTAAAATCATAATAAATGACTTGGAAAGATTTTGAATGAAAAATTTTAAGTTTGAAAAGATAAAAATATATTTTTATCGAAATGGGCTAGTTAATAACTAGAATAAATTAGATTGAAAAAATGGATTTTAAAATAACCAGAGTTTTCCAATTCATAAATTGGAATGGATTGGGAATGGAAATTATATTCGGATATCTCGATATTGAATTCCGTGATTATATGGATATTGATGAGGAATTTGGAAGATATGTATATATCGTTATTCCCAATACGATATTTGTTGGTTTCAGAATTTGATATTGAATATAAGCCGATATAATTTCTATTTAGAATCTTGTATTTAATATCAAATGGGGTTTTTTGTTTGTCATGAATGGTGTCTTTATTAAATCTGTTCTTAAATCCAGTTGAGAAAATAATAAATCTTTTAACCAAGATTTAGTGATGTTTTCAATTAAGTAATATAATTGGAATTAAATGGTAGTTAATTACGAGTTCATCGTCAACGATGTTTTAAATGACATTTGTTCTTAAACCTGATTAACAGCGAAGGTATGATTTGGAATTTATAATCTTTTTATTAAGATTTAATGGAAATTTTCCAAAGTAAAGTTTTCCATTTTAATATATTAAATTGGAATTGAACGGAATTCGATTTGGTAATAATCGAGGTGAGCTTCTATAAAGGAAGACCGTTACTGTATATGGAATTTAAAAGGCTTTGTCGTTATTCCATTTATATTATTAGTCTGATACGGAAATCTAAATCGATCACATATTGATATGTTTTCCATGAAGATTCCAAAGTTAATGGAAGATGATTTGCATTTATCGTGAACTGTGTTTTAAATGACAGTCGTTCTTTAACCCCATTAAAGACAAGATTGATTTCCTAAAGTTAAATAACCATTAAATAATGATTTATGGGAAGATTAAAACTAAATGAAGTTTTAATAAATCTTTAAGTAAATTAAAATGAGAATGGGATAATTAAATTTATCGAATTCATGAAATGACCGAGAATGGAGTACAACCAATTTTACTCCGGCCGATAGTTAAATCTTTAATTAGATTTGAACGTGAAATGGTAATTAAATTTATCGATAGCACCGTGGGCGTTAGATATGGAGCACTACCAGTTTTGCTCCTTGGGATGAATAGGTTAGGATTGGGATTAATAAATGATTACTTCGATAAGGCTCGTTAATCCCGACTAGTTTGGTAAACCATAATTGGGTTTAAGTTGTGAAAAGATAATAAAATCTTTAGAAATTGATTTCCAAAGGAAGATTAAAGAATAAGTTTAAAAGAATTTATCTTCGATAAAATTAATGGGAACCTTTCCCCTAAGATATGAATATTTGAATAAAAGAATACTCTGAATTGGAATGAGGCGTATGATGTGTTTTTATAGCACTTAATTATTGATTATAAAATACGCGAGTTATTCGGAAAGACCGGGCTTATCCTATTCTGAATAACTGATACGGCGACTAAAAGTCAACTTTGAAGACGGTGGTTGAAGACCGGAGATCTTTATATTGGTTGGATGATTATTGATGTCTTGATTGGGCTGTACACCCAAGACAAGGTAATAAGTGGTGATCGCCCAGATGTACTTGGAGATCGATCGGATATGCGAGTACCTTTCTCCTATATGGGACACATGGGACGAGGAATAAGGTGCCCCAGGTTTCGTTCAGACTCAGAACGGACTTGTAAATGGATGTATGTATGATATTAGATTCATTCTGTGTTGATTGATTTCTGTTAAAAATACATATTTGTTTGGTGGCGGAGAATTTATTCTCTTGCTTAACACCCTTCTTTGAGACATACGAGCATAGAGGTTATATATTGATAGACATCGGTTGTATGGCATTAATTGTCAGTGTGGCATGCTGAGATGCAAATGATCAAGGCTTTTGTTGAAAACCAGAGTTTTGTGGTTGATTATCAAAGCATGGCTTTAAATAGCATAGCTTTGTGTAAAGCATAAATTCGCGAACCTCACACCTGGTACAGGTCAAAAACGGGATAGTGACTGCAGGGAGTGCACAACATTTCTTTCTAGCTAGGAGTGGTGTCATGGTATGAAGCCCAGACATTTTTACTTATGTGGATGATGGAATGAGGCGCCTCGGATATTGAGTCCCTAATGGCTCAGAAATAGGTCCAATAGGACCGGGAAAGTGTGTTCAGGAATAATTAATCCACTAAAGTATGTGTGGACTGGCCCCGAAGATCCAAGGGCTCGCCAGCGTTCGAGCCCTGAGGCATTTGCTAGAGTGTCTCGAATCGGTGAGTAAGATCTCTTGCCTCGACTCATAGTTGGAAATCCAATTTCCAATATGCGACTTTTCGGTTTTAGTTGTAAACCTATGTACGGCGGCATAATGTATGGTACCTATGTCGTCTATGATTGATACATTTATATCTGAAGTTGATTTTGACACTATGCACTTATAGTAGTATCAAATGATTTATTTTAAACATACCAAGCATGTTTGGCTATTATAAGGGAAAACTCTATCCTTCTGCTTGCGTTGCATTGTGTGATGGAACCCGAGTCTTATAATAGCTTCACTTTCCAAAAAGCATTGCGTTGTTTTATTCTAAATTGAGATTCATGTGGAGTAAACCCGTTCCGTGTTATATGTCGTGGTCCCATGATTTCTCAACTTTTAAAGTAAAGATTTAATAATTGTTTTAGTTCTCACACCAGTCCCATTACTGACTCGAAGTTTATTGTTTCTACCTAAGATCTGGGTGCCCATATTTTCCACATGGACAGCTAGTAGTTTTGGTTTTCGCAGATATTTCTTTTCGTGGGATCCCGGATTACTGCTAGAGCTATATTCGGAAAGCTTTGTATCCGTGTATTTCTTTCAGTTGTTGTAGTTGATATTTTATGCTGTACATTATATTTATGTATTATATTTTCCGCAGCTTTGTAATTTGTAAATCTATTATATTTATTTTCCTGCTGTATATTATTTATTTGAACTCTGATGTCTTGTACTTTGAAGTAAATTGTTGTAATAGCAATGAAATGTTCTCGTGTTTGTGTTTTGATGCGTCATGTTCTCAAAACAATCCAGGCTCCTCTGTCTCTTCGGGGATCGGGGAAGTCTGGGTCATCTCAACTATTTTGGTTAAATTGGATGAACCGCTTGAGTTGTATGTTAGATTGTTTGCCATCAAAGCATAGGATTGAAGAACAGAGAAAGTCAGAGGTTTAGATGATCAGAATCAGATGAAGCTTGGTGAAGGAGCTCTGATAGACGATACAAGAGGGTTTGGAAATTTTGAGTCAAAAATACGCTAAGTCTATGGACCGGTACTGGTCTATCATGGACCAATACCGATCCTTAAGTAGGTCAGATAATGACGAGATTTTGGGGAATGCAACATGTTGGAAAATCGTGGTTGCTTGCAAAATTTTAAGTCATTCATAGTTGATTCGAGATGGGTCGAGGATTGTTTATTCGACATATGGATGTACCGGTAGTGGTTTCTGTTGGAGTGTCGAAATGCTTAGCAAATGGACTGGTAGGATGCTACCGAGGTAGGGTTGGAACGGAGCCAAACAGTTAGCAGATTTTCGCAAAGTGTACGGACCGGTACTGATCCATAGGAATGAGGAAGATGGGGTCCACGCTTTTGTAGCTTGTTTGTAATGACTTCCGGGGGTTGCGGGTGAAGTTTGGTGATGAATGGACTTCAGATGATTGATGTGCAACTCAATAATGAATCGTGCTTCGAATATAAACTCATGTGGAGGTGGTCGAAGCCAAATTGATGTGACACTGATCGTGATTCAATATACGATCCTGTACGATGATGGATTGATAAGATGGGAGTCAATAATGGATGATAATGGAATGGTTCGAGAAAAGAATTGAGTCGCTGAGATAAAAGACTTGATAGATTTGAAGCGCTAAGGAATCGTCAGTAATCCTAGTGTTCTAGCAGACTTAAAGATGGAGCATTGTGGGGACGCCCATTAGGATCAGGTTCGGGAAATCATGTACCCTAGGTAGTCATGATGAGCCTAGTTGTCTTCGTCGAGTAAGGAAAATATACGAGTCACAACGGCATATGGTAGTTTGGCTAGATAGGGATTTTTCATAAGTCTTTTATTGTTTAAAGAAAGTTCGATTATCGATGGATTCAAGATGGCAGTCGTTCATAGCTAGGATATTGGATGTTATGGATGCTATGGTTGATTTTGTGCTTTCTTCTCTATTTTTTTTTTGGGTAGGCTATCACCGTAGGATGTCAAAGAGAAGCCGTATTTGGGGTGCTCCTTTCCTATTCTTCAATGGCATGTGATGGATGATTTTCACATGTTAACTGATTAATTGTTGGGAAGATCGGATTGTTGGTCCACATATACTCATATTATCCTGTGTAACTATTGTTAGTTATTTTGTCACTAACTAAGATTGTTTTCTAACTTAAGGTTTTTAATTTTCCCTTTATTACCTTAGTCTTTTCGTCAATGTTGTTGATGAGTATATTGAGTAGCAGGTTTAGTGTCGTTGATGATGTATGGCGATGAGAAGGAGGCTGGCATGCTATTACTGTCTATTATATATAAATTTCTCTTTTATTTCTGATGTATGTTGATTTTTATTGAAACTCTATAGGATGTAGTGAGGCATATTGTATTCATATGTTCATGTACTGAGATGTATTGTGTTAAAACCAAAATTTGATTTCAACACCAAAGGTGCTTTATAAGCACTTCACTAAACGGTTAGATTAGAATATGGAGCCACGTAATCTCAAAATAAAAATAAAAAATAAAGAACAAGGATTTTTATAGTGGTTCGATCTAAAATAGATCTGCATCCACTTTTGATTCATTTCTCATTATGATATTTCATTTTACAACATGCATGAATTCATTCTTTACATTCATTTCTTCCTTTTCTCTCTTTTTTCTGTCTTTATGACTTAAATTGCACTTGAATTTGCCAAGGAATTGGTGAGATCTTTTTCTTTATGATGGTGGATGTATGAATCTTCAGTCACTTTAGCAATTGAATGATCTTCACGAATTCCATAGAGATTTAGTGTTAGAATGTAACGACACGCATTTCGCCCGACCTTAATCGATCGCAAAATCGACCAAGACCGTTCAAAATCCGCATACGTTAACTTTGGGAATACAACAACATCAGAACAATAACAGCAGACTTTTATTACATCATGATAATATAACATCAGAGTACAGAATATATCAGAGTACATCGAAATTAAAATACAGCGGAAGAAATTTTTACAATAAATTTAATACAGTGCAGCGGAAATAAAATAGATACAGCGGAAGACAACTATGCTCTGGACACAGCTTTAAGCTTCAATCCAGAATCCTGCTCGAGATAAACCTGTAGACAAACTACTCGACTGCCCATGTGGAAAAGAGGGCACCCGAGTTTGCAAAGGTGGAAACAAACAACGGGTCAGTCGTGGGACTGGTGTGAGAATTCTTAACTAATATTAATAAGGCAAATCCATGGACCACGCCGCTAATGCGAAACGGGTTTTATTCCAATGGATTGTCGTGCATAACTCGAAGTAAATCGTAAAACAACACAATGCTTTCTAGAAAAATGAAATCACCATAAGACTCAGGTCCCACCACACAATGCAACGCACACCAGAGGATAGAGTTTTACCTTATGGTGATTAAACATGCTTGATACGTTAAAAACGAATTTGATATTATTACTAGTGTGTATATGTTTTAAAAACAATTTCAATCATAATGTATCAATCCTAGGAAGCATAGGTACCATATGCTATGCCTCTGTACTAGTAATACAATCAAAACCGAATGGGGCGTATTGGAAATTGAGTTTCCATCATGAGTCAAGGCTAGGGAGGAGCTCCTTACCGATTCGAGACACTCTAGCTAATGTCTCAGGATTTCCCGTAGTTAACCCTTGGATCCTGCAGGTCCGGTCCACACATACGGCTTCGTGGATTGGCAATTCCTGAACACACGTTTCCCGGTCCTATAGGACCTATCCGAGGCGCCTCATCCCATCATCCACATAAGTAAAATGTCAGGGCTGGTAGGTCACTGACACCACTCTAGCTAGAAAGAAACGTGCTGCTCTCCCTGCGTTCCCTTCTCCCGTTTTAGACTCCGCCGGTGTGTGAGGCTCGCGAAGTCACGCTATACACAAAGCTATGCCTAAACAGACTATGCTTTGATTGTCCCACAAGGCCTGCTTTTCAACAAAGCCTTGATCATATGCATCTTAGCATGCCACATCATCACTCCATATCACACTACCAATCCTTTGCCGAAATATATGAACGGGTGTTAAGCAAGAGAATAAATTCTCCGCCACCAAACATCCATACATTCGACAGAAGATTAATAACATGATATATAATGGAGTACGATGTCAGACACACCATCCGTTTATAAGCTTATGCTCTTGGTCTGAGCGAAAGCCAAATCTGTACAAATCAATACTACGTTTGGGCAACTCCTACTATTACCTTATCATGGCAGCGAGCCATTCTAAGGCAACAATCATCATCGTCCATTCGATGTGGAGATTTGACGGTCTTCAATCGCCGTCTTCCAACCTTGGATTTTTAAACGTCGTTTAAATATTTGGAATGAGATAAACTCGGACTTTCCAAATAATTCTCGTATATATATATATATATATATATATATATATATATTGAAAATCCTTCTTACACATTAATAATTATTTTTATTAACGATTCATTCCTATTTTAATTATTTAAAATAATTAAATTTTTATATAACGACGCCTTAAGTCCATGGGCGACTATGGCGCTGCATTCAACCAATTTTGATTTTTACATTTTTCAGAATATAACCGTTGGATCTTAACGTAATATATATCATTGGAAAGATTTTTCCAAGACGGTCCTAACGGTTTCAGTTTCAAGAAAATCCGACGGTTGGATCTTCTTGTATTGTCATTTAAAAGTACGATTTCAAAACGCGAACTACCACGCCCTTATTCGTTCAATCGATTATATATATATAATCATTGAATCGTAATAACGTCGTTTGATTAAAACAACACTCCACACAATTACCGATACTTACTAAATTTTAATTCATTTGAAAATGAAGATAATATTACCGCATCCTAAATTCATTCTTTCCTTACATTGAAAATGTAAATTTTGATACACTCAAAATCTTTAAATTACATATAAAAATTATAATTTCTAATGATAATGCAAACTCTACTCTTAATTCACATTGTGAAAACATGATTTGTAATTACAATGCAAACACTACATCTAATACACATTGTAAAAATATAATTTTTAATTACAATGCAAACACTACATCTAATTCACATTGTAAAAATATAATTTTTAATTACAATGCAAACACTACATCAAATTCACATTGTAAAAATATAATTTTTAATTACAATGCAAACACTACATCTAATTCACATTGTAAAAAAATAATTTTTAATTACAATGCAAACACTACATCTAATTCACATTGTAAAAATATAATTTTTAATTCAATGTCACATTTCTACATCTAAATTACATATGAAATAAATCAATTTTATTTCTAATGTTCATTCTCATTTTATGTTACATATATACATAAGAAAAATGCAATTTCGATCATACAATGAAATTGCATCCTTTAATTGCATAGAAAAATGTAGTTTTGTCATACGGTATACTTTCCTATAGACATTACATATAAAAATGTAATATTTAACACACAATGTAAATTTATGTTTTAATTACATATAAAAATTTAAATTTTATCCTACGGTGTAATTCCCTATATAATTTACATATAAAAATGTAAATTTTAACATACGATGAAATTTCCATGTTAGTTACAAAGAAAAATGTAATTTTTAACATACGGCATTAATTCACTTTATAATTTACATATAAAAATGTAAATTTTAACATACGATGGAATTCTCATATTAATTACAAAGAAAAATGTAATTTTTAATATACGACATAAATTCACTTTATAATTTACATATAAAAATGTAAATTTTAACATAAAGTGGCATTCACATGTTAATTACAAAGAAAAATGTAATTTTTACAATACGGTGTATATTCCTATATAATTTACATATAAAAATGTAAATTTTATCGTACGATGAAATTCCCCTTTTAATTACAAAGAAAAATGTAATTTTTGACATTCAACGTTAATTCACTTTAAAATTTACATATAAAAATGTAAATTTTGACAAACGATGAAATTCTCCTTTTAATTACAAAGAAAAATGTAATTTTTAACATTCAACATTGATACACTTTATAATTTACATATAAAAATGTAATTTTCGACATGCAATGTAAATTTACATTTTAATTACATAGAAAAATGTAATTTTCAACATACGGTGCAAATTTATATCTAAATTACATATAAAAATGTTACTTTTGTTCATGCGGTGTAAATTCATTCTTAAACTACATAATAAAATGTTATATGCAGATTCATTCATAAATAACAAAATAAAATGTTATATAATTCATGCGATGTAAATTCATTCATAAATATCAAAATAAAATGTTATATAATTCATGCGATGTAAATTCATTCATAAATATCGAAATAAAATGTAATTTATTTCATACGGTGTAAATTCATTCATAAATTACAAAATAAAATGTAATTTATTTCATACGGACCTAATTCACAGCTAAATAACATATAAAAATGTTATTTTTATTTTACATCGCAAAAATTCATTCTTTTATTTCATATTGAAAATGCAATTTATTTTACATCATAAAATTTCATTCTTTTACTTACAATGTAAAAACATCATTTTTTTATTCACAATGTAAAAGTATCTACTTTTATATTTTCAATGTAAAAATATCAACTTTTTTTGTTTTACAATGTAAAGACATCAACTTTTATATTTTGCAATGTAAAAATATTAACTTCTCTATTTTACAACGTAAAAATATAATCTTTTCTATTTACAAATGTAAAAATATTACCTTTTCTACTTTACAATGTAAAAATGTAATCTTTTCTATTTACAATGTAAAAATAATGTCTTTTTATTTTGAACATAAAAAGATGGTCTTTTTTTTAGTGTGCTGCTATTCACACCCCCATTTAGACTACTAGCCACCTTTAAAAAATTAATAGATTGTATTATTTTTGACCCACTTCCTACCACCACTTTATTTCTCTTTACCCAGTCAATAACAGCCGTACTACCTCTTCTCTTCTCAAACAACTTAAATTCTTAGATATCAAACCCTAAACCATAACACAAATAATAATTTTTTTTGGCTGAGTAGAGGATGGATGATAAAGATATAAAAAAATGTTAGTTTTGTATATCATGCTGCATAATCTATTCTGTTGTTATAATTTTTTTTTTTTAAGGTTTTGTATTAATTTTTGTAGTAGTTTTCTTTCACCCTTCTCTCTACTTCGAGTTTGGAAGACATTAATTTCGATGACATTGTAATAGAGAATGACATTGTAAGTTGTTGAATTTTAGGGTTTTCTTCATATAACAACAATTTATATGCTAAAATTTACAAAAAAAAAACATTTTAATTATTTTTATTTGATTTTTGTAGGAAGATATTGTGATTGACAATAAACTTGATAACTATGTGGATGATAGCAATAGGCTGCAAGATGATCGGTCAAATGCCGTTGAAGACACAAAAGTTGATTTGATAAATCATTTTACAACTGATGAAGTATGTAGTTTGTACTTAATTTACAATCACTATTATTCATGTAAAACCGGAAGTATGTTAATTTTTTTTGTTAAACGATATGATTTCGGGTATTTGATTCGCAGAACGCGCTGATTCGTTGGCGTAAAACAACAGGAAAAAAGTTGAATATTGTTATAGAGCGATTCGATGGTGTTAATCAGCTGATTGGACGCTTGAAGTTGCGTTTATAATTTAGGGAAATCTTCAAGCTTGTAGAGCGATGGAGAAAATTTCAAGAAGAAGACATTTTTTTATGGAACGATGAAGAATTAAAGGCAAAGGTGGTAGCCGACTAGAAATTGAATAATTTAGGTGGTGTAAAGGAGTAGAGATGCATAAAAAAGAGGTGGCCTTTAGTATAGGTGGCCAGAAGTCTAAATGGGGGTGTGAATAGCAGCACACTTTTTTTATTTTCAACATAAAAAGATTATCTTTTTATTTACAAAACAAAATGTCATCTTTTTATTTTCAATGCAAAAATGTCACCTTTTCATTTTCAATGCAAAAATGTCATCTTTTCATTTTTTATGCAAAGATGTCATCTTTTCATTTTCAAAACAAAGATGTGATCTTTTAATTTACAATAAAAATATCGTCTTTTTTATTCTCAATATAAAAAGATCGTCTTTCTATTTACATAGTCAAATTTTCATCTTTTAATTTTCAATATAAAAAGATGATCTTTTTATTTTCATCGTCAAATTTTCATTACCAATCCAACCACAACGATAAAAGGTAATCATATGATCTATTACCAACTCCAATCTAGCACTTCAATTTCAGATCTAATATCACATCATCCAAAAACAATTCGAATTCACAACATAGAACAACATCCATCGCATATCGATTTATTTTCACCATTCAACATTAAGCACCAAAAGAATAATAATTAAATTAATTAATATTAAATTAAAAATGAATTCTCACCTTGCTTGTTTCTGAAATGAAGGTGATTTCGATCAGATCTCGTGTTCGGAGTCACGACGGTTTTGGATCTGAAAGATCTAAATTTGAAATTCATGTGTAAATTAGAATTCTGACTTTTAACAACTGGCACTGCGACGTTTAAAAGCGTCACAAAATCTGAAATAAATTTTTACCTAATGTTCAAAACTTTGAATCGAGATAACTCGAGCTACGGTTGACGGTTTTACGAACGGTTTGTTGGAATTCAAAGAGCTAGGAGAGGTGCATCCACGCCGGGAAGTATGGGGAGTGCGGCGGCGCTATGTGGTGGTGGCGGAGGCGCAAAGGCCGTGGGTTTGGGCATGGAATTCGAGAGCTACAGGCGACGGGAGGTGGTGATTCTTGTCGGAGATTGAAGAGCACGAAAATCTCTTCGAAACGAGTATTTACACGAAGGATTTCGTTGAGAATTGAGGGAGAAATCGGAGAATGAATTTTTGAACCATGATGGGTTCCTTGCGGCTGAAAATGACGGGTGGAGGAAGAAGAACCCGTGCCTTTTTATATTATTATATTTAGGGTTATTTAATTATTATTTAATTAGCCCGTTTTGGTCCGAACTCAGAATTAGGCCTGCTTACTGTCGTTCTTAGGGTTTTGACGTCTTCTGAGCGCAATGGGCTATGTCTCGAGCCCCAATTCTGATGTCTGTAGCGTTTTTTTTAAATCCTATTAAAAATTAATTAAATATTGACCGTAACTGAAAATTCACCGGGGCCACAAATTAACTTCAAAAATTCCCGAAAAATATATTTAGCTATGTTTTGCGGACTTAGAAAAATTAATTTTGTTCAATTCTGAGCTCGTATGAATTTTTAATGAATTTTTAAAGTCAAAAATTGTCCGTTTACACTAAAAAAATCAATTATAATTATATATTAATTCTAAAAATTACCGAAAAATCATTTTTAGCTTTGTTTTGACGATACAAACCCAACAAAATTATTTTCGTCGAATTCTGAGACTGTTTGAAAAATGTCTATTTTTAAGGCCAGTATATTTAATATTAAAAATACATTTTTAAACAAATAATTTTCGAAACTCGAAATATATAAGTGTTTACTGTTTTTCAATGCAGAAACGTCATTCCGAACTCAATGGAAGTGGTTTCGAGTTCAAATTCCTTTATATGCAAAAAGTAGCATTTTTGACCTATGCAAATTACCTAGCGACCTTCTAAAAATTGAATTGGCCATAACTTTTGATTCCCGCTATGAAATTTCGATTTTTCGGATTCATTGGAAAGATATTTTTAAATCGATTCTAATACTTTTGGTTTCACTAAAATCCGTTAAATTTTGCATCTTGTATGGTCAGTCAAATTTCAAGTTTGACTTTTCAAACTACCGCGCTATTTCTAACTCTTTTTATAATTAAAATTAAATTATTCATTCTAACTTTGATTTGAATCAAAATTGTTATCATTATTATTTAAAATAGATTATTTTAAATATCAAAACTCATTAAAATCACTTCAAATAAATTTTAAATTGGCCCCAAAATTCAGGGTTGTTACAGTCTCCCCCACTTAAAAACTTTTCGTCCTCGTAAAGGGACGAAGCTAAAAGTTGATTAATTAACTAACTAATTTATATATATATTTTCTCCATTGGTTTAAATAATTTCATTAGTTGATTAACTTTCAAATATATAACTTTTTATATATTCAAAATCAAATTTTCCAAAATAGAGTATAATTAATCACAAATACGTATATTATAGGCTTGCTACTCTCAGCTCATTCTAGGGCATTACTAACCCCATCTCTAATAAGTTTTCTCATTCTAGGATACTGCTGATCCTATCTCTAATGAGTATTCTTATTGGATAGTACTAATCCAATCTTTGATGAGCCTTTTGTTTAGTTCTAATGAGTTGTACCCCAAAGATTTGAGCTAACCAAAGCTCTGATACCAACTGTAACGACACGCATTTCGCCCGACCTTAATCGATCGCAAAATCGACCAAGACCGTTCAAAATCCGCATACGTTAACTTTGGGAATACAACAACATCAGAACAATAACAGCAGACTTTTATTACATCATGATAATATAACATCAGAGTACAGAATATATCAGAGTACATCGAAATTAAAATACAGCGAAAGAAAATTTTACAATAAATTTAATACAGTGCAGCTGAAATAAAATAGATACAGCGGAAGACAACTATGCTCTGGACACAGCTTTAAGCTTCAATCCAGAATCCTGCTCGAGATAAACCTGTAGACAAACTACTCGACTGCCCGTGTGGAAAAGAGGGCACCCGAGTTTGCAAAGGTGGAAACAAACAACGGGTCAGTCGTGGGACTGGTGTGAGAATTCTTAACTAATTTAACTAATATTAATAAGGCAAATCCATGGACCACGCCGCTAATGCGAAACGGGTTTTATTCCAATGGATTGTCATGCATAACTTGAAGTAAATCGTAAAACAACGCAATGCTTTTTAGAAAAATGAAATCACCATAAGACTCAGGTCCCATCACACAATGCAACGCACACCAGAGGATAGAGTTTTACCTTATGGTGATTAAACATGCTTGATACGTTAAAAACGAATTTGATATTATTATTAGTATGTATATGTTTTAAAAACAATTTCAATCATAATGTATCAATCCTAGGAAGCATAGGTACCATATGTTATGCCTCCGTACTAGTAATACAATCAAAACCGAATGGGGCATATTGGAAATTGAGTTTCCATCATGAGTCAAGGCTAGGGAGGAGCTCCTTACCGATTCGAGACACTCTAGCTAATATCTCAGGATTCCCCGCAGTTAACCCTTGGATCCTGCACGGTCGGTCCACACATACAGCTTCGTGGACTAGCAATTCCTGAACACACGTTTCCCGGTCCTATAGGACCTATCTGAGGCGCCTCATTCCATCATCCACATAAGTAAAATGTCAGGGCTGGTAGGTCACTGACACCACTCTAGCTAGAAAGAAACGTGCTGCTCTCCCTGTGTTCCCTTCTTCCGTTTTAGACTCCGCCGGTGTGTGAGGCTCGCGAAGTCACGCTATACACAAAGCTATGCCTAAACAGACTATGCTTTGATTGTCCCACAAGGCCTGCTTTTCAACAAAGCCTTGATCATATGCATCTTAGCATGCCACATCATCACTCCATATCACACTACCAATCCTTTGCCGAAATATATGAACGGGTGTTAAGCAAGAGAATAAATTCTCCGCCACCAAACATCCGTACATTCGACAGAAGATTAATAACATGATATATAATGGAGTACGATGTCAGACACACCATCCGTTTATAAGCTTATGCTCTGGGTCTAAGCAAAAGCCAAATCCGTACAAATCAACACTACGTCTGGGCAACTCCTACTATTACCTTATCATGGTAGCAAGCCATTCTAAGGAAACAGTCATCATCGTCCATTCGATGTGGAGATTTGACGGTCTTCAATCGCCGTCTTCCAATCTTGGATTTTTAAACGTCGTTTAATTATTTGGAATGAGATAAACTCGGACTTTCCAAATAATTCTCGTATATATATATATATATATATATATATACTGAAAATCCTTCTTACACGTTAATAATTATTTTTATTAATGATTCATTCCTATTTTAATTATTTAAAATAATTAAATTTTTATATAACGACGCCTTAAGTCCATGGGCGACTATGGCGCTGCATTCAACCAATTTTGATTTTTACATTTCTCAGAATCTAACCGTTGGATCTTAACGTAATATATATCATTGGAAAGATTTTTCCAAGACGGTCCTAACGGTTTCAGTTTCAAGAAAATCCGACGGTTGGATCTTCTTGTATTGTCATTTAAAAGTACGATTTCAAAACGCGAACTACCACGCCCTTATTCGTTCAATTTTGATTATATATATAATCATTGAATCGTAATAACGTCGTTTGATTAAAACAACACTCCACACAATTACCGATACTTACTAAATTTTAATTCATTTGAAAATGAAGATAATATTACCGCATCCTAAATTCATTCTTTCCTTACATTGAAAATGTAAATTTTGATACACTCAAAATCTTTAAATTACATATAAAAATATAATTTCTAATGACAATGCAAACTCTACTCTTAATTCACATTGTGAAAACATGATTTGTAATTACAATGCAAACACTACATCTAATTCACATTGTAAAAATATAATTTTTAATTACAATGCAAACACTACATCTAATTCACATTGTAAAAATATAATTTTTAATTACAATGCAAACACTACATCTAATTCACATTGTAAAAATATAATTTTTAATTATAATGTCACATTTCTACATCTAAATTACATATGAAATAAATCAATTTTATTTCTAATGTTCATTCTCATTTTATGTTACATATATACATAAGAAAAATGCAATTTCGATCATACAATGAAATTGCATCCTTTAATTGCATAGAAAAATGTAGTTTTGTCATACGGTATACTTTCCTATAGACATTACATATAAAAATGTAATATTTAACACACAATGTAAATTTATGTTTTAATTACATATAAAAATGTAAATTTTATCCTACGGTGTAATTCCCTATATAATTTACGTATAAAAATGTAAATTTTAACATACGATGAAATTTCCATGTTAATTACAAAGAAAAATGTAATTTTTAACATACGACATTAATTCACTTTATAATTTACATATAAAAATGTAAATTTTAACATACGATGGAATTCTCATATTAATTACAAAGAAAAATGTAATTTTTAATATACGACATAAATTCACTTTATAATTTACATATAAAAATGTAAATTTTAACATAAAGTGGCATTCACATGTTAATTACAAAGAAAAATGTAATTTTTACAATACGGTGTATATTCCTATATAATTTACATATAAAAATGTAAATTTTATCATACGATGAAATTCCCCTTTTAATTACAAAGAAAAATGTAATTTTTAACATTCAACGTTAATTCACTTTATAATTTACATATAAAAATGTAAATTTTGACAAACGATGAAATTCTCCTTTTAATTACAAAGAAAAATGTAATTTTTAACATTCAACATTGACACACTTTATAATTTACATATAAAAATGTAATTTTCGACATGCAATGTAAATTTACATTTTAATTACATAGAAAAATGTAATTTTCAACATACGGTGCAAATTTATATCTAAATTACATATAAAAATGTAACTTTTGTTCATATGGTGTAAATTCATTCTTAAAATACATAATAAAATGTTATTTAATTCATGCGATGCAGATTCATTCATAAATAACAAAATAAAATGTTATATAATTCATGCGATGTAAATTCATTCATAAATATCAAAATAAAATGTTATATAATTCATGCGATGTAAATTCATTCATAAATATCAAAATAAAATGTAATTTATTTCATACGGTGTAAATTTATTCATAAATTACAAAATAAAATGTAATTTATTTCATACGCACCTAATTCACAGCTAAATAACATATAAAAATGTTATTTTTATTTTACATCGCAAAAATTCATTCTTTTATTTCATATTGAAAATGCAATTTATTTTACATCATAAAATTTCATTCTTTTACTTACAATGTAAAAACATCATCTTTTTATTCACAATGTAAAAGTATCTACTTTTATATTTTCAATGTAAAAATATCAACTTTTTATGTTTTACAATGTAAAGACATCAACTTTTATATTTTGCAATGTAAAAATATTAACTTCTCTATTTTACAACGTAAAAATATAATCTTTTCTATTTACAAATGTAAAAATATTACCTTTTCTACTTTACAATGTAAAAATGTAATCTTTTCTATTTACAATGTAAAAATAATGTCTTTTTATTTTGAATATAAAAAGATGGTCTTTTTTTTATTTTCAACATAAAAAGATTGTCTTTTTATTTACAAAACAAAATGTCATCTTTTTATTTTCAATGCAAAATGTCACCTTTTCATTTTCAATGCAAAAATGTCATCTTTTCATTTTCAATGCAAAGATGTCATCTTTTCATTTTCAAAACAAAGATGTCATCTTTTAATTTACAATAAAAATATCGTCTTTTTTATTCTCAATATAAAAAGATCGTCTTTCTATTTACATCGTCAAATTTTCATCTTTTAATTTTCAATATAAAAAGATGATCTTTTTATTTTCATCATCAAATTTTCATTACCAATCCAACCACAATGATAAAAGGTAATTATATGATCTATTACCAACTCCAATCTAGCACTTCAATTTCAGATCTAATATCACATCATCCAAAAACAATTCGAATTCACAACATAGAACAACATCCATGGCATATCGATTTATTTTCACCATTCAACATTAAGCACCAAAAGAATAATAATTAAATTAATTAATATTAAATTAAAAATGAATTCTCACCTTGCTTGTTTCTGAAATGGAGGTGATTTCGATCAGATCTCGTGTTCGGAGTCACAGCGGTTTTGGATCTGAAAGATATAAATTTGAAATTCATGTGCAAATTAGAATTCTGACTTTTAACAACTGGCACTGCGACATTTAAAAGCGTCACAAAATCTGAAATAATTTTTTTACCTAATGTTCAAAACTTTGAATCGAGATAACTCGAGCTACGGTTGACGGTTTTACGAACGGTTTGTTGGAGGTCGAAGAGCTAGGAGAGGTGCATCCACGCCGGGAAGTATGGGGGGTGCGGCGGCGCTATGTGGTGGTGGTGGAGGCGCAAAGGCCGCGGGTTTGGGCACGGAATTCGAGAGCTACAGGCGACGGGAGGTGGTGATTCTTGTCGGAGATTGAAGAGCAAGAAAATCTCTTCGAAACGAGTATTTACACGAAGGATTTCGTTGAGAATTGAGGGAGAAATCGGATAATGAATTTTTGAACCATGATGGGTTCCTTGCGGCTGAAAATGACGGGAGGAGGAAGAAGAACCCGTGCCTTTTTATATTATTATATTTAGGGTTATTTAATTATTATTTAATTAGCCCGTTTTGGTCCGAACTCAGAATTAGGCCTGCTTACTGTCGTTCTTAGGGTTTTGACATCTTCTGAGCGCAATGGGCTATGTCTGAAGCCCCAATTCTGATGTCTGTAGCATTTTTTTTAAATCCTATTAAAAATTAATTAATTAAATATTGACTGTAACTGAAAATTCACCGGGGCCACAAATTAACTTCAAAAAATCCCGAAAAATATATTTAGCTATGTTTTGACGCTGCAGACCTAGAAAAATTAATTTCGTTCAATTATGAGCTCGTATGAATTTTTAATGAAATTTTAAAGTCAAAAATTGTCCGTTTACACTAAAAAAATCAATTATAATTATATATTAATTATAAAAATTACCGAAAAATCATTTTTAGCTTTGTTTTGACGATACAAACCCAACAAAATTATTTTCGTCGAATTCTGAGACTGTTTGAAAAATGTCTATTTTTAAGGCCAGTATATTTAATATTAAAAATACATTTTTAAACAAATAATTTTCGAAACTCGAAATATATAAGTGTTTACTGTTTTTCAATGCAGAAATATCATTCCGAACTCAATGGAAGTGGTTTCGAGTTCAAATTCCTTTATATGCAAAAAGTAGCATTTTTGACCTATGCAAATTACCTAGCGACCTTCTAAAAATTGAATTGGCCATAACTTTTGATTCCCGCTATGAAATTTCGATTTTTTGGATTCGTTGAAAAGATATTTTTAAATAGATTCTAATATTTTTGGGTTCACTAAAATCCGTTAAATTTTGCATCCTGTATGGTCAGTCAAAGTTCAAGTTTGACTTTTCAAACTACCGCGCTATTTCTAACTCTTTTTATAATTAAAATTAAATTATTCATTCTAACTTCGATTTGAATCAAATTTGTGATCATTATTATTTAAAATAGATTATTTTAAATATCAAAACTCATTAAAATCACTTCAAATAAATTTTAAATTGGCCCCAAAATTCAGGGTTGTTACATAGAATTAGCTTTAGAAAGGTTTAGCAAAGATTATAGATCACTTGAATTGTGTTGAAGAGATTTCTAATGTTGATTGGAATATATTTGATCCATTTGATGTTGGAGAGAAGTTGTTTGATCCTTGGAAGCCATTGATGAAGTTAGAAGAGAGCTTCAAATTTGGAGGCACTTCGTGGTAGGAATGAAATTCGGTCCCCCCTCCCCCCCCCCCCCCTTCAAGTGAGAAATAGGAGTGTTTTAGGGGTAGTGTCACACTTGTAAATTAGGGTGTATAGTTGGCGAATGGAGTAAACATGGTCTTAAATGACCTAAATACGTGTTCACAGTCCATACTTAGCTTCACGGTCTAACATGTATATGTGACTTATCAAATGCGGAATGAGCTAAAGGATTTGCGGGTTAGAAGCTGCTCCCATCACCGACATACTTTTCATTGAGAGAAAACTACTATTTTATTCAAGCCATAAGGTCCATATAGTTTGGACGTCATGGGAGCATGTTGCGTGCGTTGTATCCAACTGGCATTAGCGACTTAATTGTTGAAAGTGGGCCAACGAGCCAAACACATTCCCATAAGCTGACATTCAACATCTGATTGGTTCCCATAACTTAAAAGAGCTCTGTAAGCTTCCAGGATAAAAGGTGGCAACGACCTTAACGTTGCTAGCGACCTAAAAGCAATGGCTGGAACGACCCAAACACTTATCTTTCGAGCATGATTCCCAACGTATTGTAGCCTCCTAAAGCATGGCGGATTGGAAGCATATACAGTGAACAGACTACTGAACTTTGGTGGCCACGATCTAATTTGTGCTCATGTTCTAGAGATAACGACCTAAAAGCCTCAATTGTCCATTGATCTAAGAGTGTTCTTATATTTAACGAGCTAATGATGCCCTCGACGTTCTAGCAGCGCAAATAGTCCATGCAAAGGCTTTTATCCATCCACTGTTGCCTTGCCATGTGTAAAATCTTGGAAGTATGCAACTTTGTAGAATGGGAATAATTATTACAGGTTCACCATTGTGCCTTTATACTGTTCAAATAAGGGAACGTAAATTACAGAAGTGCCATCCACTTTTTCTTTTGTAATTTTGTTTGCTCCATACGTACAAGTTAATGCATACTAATTCGTAGCCATGTGTGCAAGACCTTGTTGTCAGGTGGATGAAGGCATGTCTGTACAGTTTATGGAGTTTCGACGCGGCGAGCTAATTATTGCAGCAAACTAGATGAAGCCAAGCGCGAGCTAAATGAAGCTGCGAGCTAGCTGGAGCGCGAGCTAAATGAAATCACGGCTGAATGAAACCACGGGCTAAATGAAACCGCATGCCAGTGTTTGTGAATAATTCATAATTTTGAACCGCGTTTTTGTAGCGGGGTTAACATTTGCCCCTCGAAGCTTGTATTTTTTACTTGCAAGAAATGCGGGCTTCAAACTAAACGTTGTAAATACTTGCATTGAGATTTAGTTGTAGCCTTTTGTTGGCTATAACAAATCATGCTTTGAATTCATATGCTTCACGCCACGCGTTCTATTTAGACAAGAATTTTGATTTGGGTTTTCGAGGATGGAATGACTGCAGCCTTTGGATGGATTTGGAATTTTTGAATTCGCTTCGATACCATGTATCATCCTAAAATATACATGTAAAATTTTGAATTCCCGTTTCAGGACGACTTGCCCCAGTGCGTAATTATTGGTCAATCTTCTTGTATTGGAGCTTTGCGGATGAGGAAGCCTTTGTGTTACGAGACTCCAATTGGATTATTCAGGGTGATCTTTATTGGTGTGATGAGTTTGACAGTCGTATCAAGCGTATCGATTTGTCAAAATCTTCGAATGATCCATTTTAAAGGCAAGATCAAACCAAGTGTATTGGTCATGACTTGTTGCATTGTTATGATGAACCCACAGTGTTATTTCCGGCCATTATTCAACTGTTGAGTGGTTGTGTTGCCCTTAAGCTATGGGTCGTCATGAGCTGTAGAAGCTCTATGTGACCAATTTATCGAGTTTCCTTAATAGTGGTTGATGCACTAGAGGCTTCTATTTGGTTGAAGCTATTTGAGCTTGCCAATCATGTAGAGAGATCCAGAGCTTTGTCAACATGATAGGAATTTCGATTTAGCCGACTAGTTTGAGACTTCTACTTGGAGAAGTTTTTATATTTTGTACCCCTATTCAGGAAGGTCTTATGTTTGGTGCCCCGCGAGGGGAGGACTTTGGTTTTGTTCCCCCACTAGGGGAGAACTTATATTTAGTTCCCCCGCTTGGGGAAGTCTTATATTTAGTTAGAACCTTAATGTTTGTCGTTATCGTATCAGGTATTCCTAATACTAACGATCAATTGGATGCCCTCGGAGAGGACTTTGGTTAGAACCCCAATGTTTCTCGTGATCGGGTCAGGTGCTTCCTGATACTGATGATCAATTGGGTTCCCACGGAGAGGACTTCGCTTAGAACCCCAATGTTTGTCTTAATCGGATCAGGTGCTTCCTGATACTGGTGATCAATTGGGTGCCCCGGAGAGGACTTTTGTTAGAACCCCAATGTTTATCGTTATCGGATCAGGTACTTCCTGATACTAACGATCAATTGGGTGCCTCCGGAGAGGACTTTGGTTAGAACCCCAATATTTGTCCTGATTGGATTAGGTGCTTCCTGATATTGACGATCAATTGGGTACCCCCCGGAGAGGACTTCGGTTAGAACCCTAATGTTTGTCGTTATCGGATCAGGTACTTCCTGATCCTGACAATCAATTAGGTGCCCCCGGAGAGGACTTTGGTTAGAACCCCAATGTTTGCCGTTATTGGATCATGTACTTCCTAATACCGACGATCAAATAGGTACCCTCAGAGAGGACTTTGGTTTGAACCCCAATGTTTGTCATGATCGGGTCAAGTGCTTCCTGATATTAATGATCAATTGGGTGCCCCCAGAGAGGACTTCGGTTAGAACCCCAATGTTCTTCGTTATCGAATCATGTGCTTCATGATATTAACGATCAATTGGGTGCTCCCAGAGAGGACTTCGGTTAGAACCCCAATGTTTGTCGTTATCAGATCATGTACTTCCTGATACCGACGATCAATTGGGTGCCTCCAGAGAGGACTTTGGTTAGAACCTCGATGTTTTTCGTTATCGGATTAGGTGCTTCCTGATAGCAACGATCAATTGGGTGCCCCCAGAGAGGACTTTGGCTAGAACCCCAATGTTTGTCATTATCGGATCAGGTACTTCTTGATACCGACGATCAATTGGGTGCCCCTGGAGAGGTCTTTGGTTAGAGCCCCAATGTTTGGCGTTATCGGATCAGGTAATTCCTGGTACTGACAATCAATTGGGTGCCCCCGGAGAGGTCTTTGGTTAGAACCCCAATGTTTATCGTTATCATATCAAGTACTTTCTGATATTGACGATCAATTAGGTGCCCTCGGTGAGGTCTTTGGTTTGTGTTGGTCCTTCCATCTCGTTTTTCCGGTCCTTCCGGCCGGATGTTGGTATTTCTGATCACCAGGTTTGTCGATCCTTCCGGCACGGCATTGGGCCTTCCAGCATGTTTGTCGGTCCTTCTGACTTGGTGAACATCAGGTTTGTCGGTCCTTCCGACACGGTGCTAGCCCTTCCAGCTCAGGGTTGGCATAAATTCCTTTGTCGAACGCTCGACTTTGCAAGCAATCTCAGATTAGGAACTGAAGCTTTGAAACTCGCACTTAAGGGAGTGCCCCTTCGATGAAAGTTACAACATTCTTGTTTGTTTGTCATAGCTCATGTTCGTTGTTTGGATCTTCCTCCCATTCACTCCTCAAGGCGATGCTTTTCTATTTTTGCATTTGTGCATGTTGATATTTACAGCCTTTGGCGCTTGAATTAATGTTGTTGGGGTCGCTACATCTCGTCAGATTCTAAAGGAACAAGCGCTCGACAAATGGCCTGCAACATGAAATCGTTTTTAATCAAGTTTTGAATTGACATATAATTTTGCAAGCTAGAAATTCATTCAGACAGATATGCTCTTAGTCGTAGAGCTTATGTTCAGTGCATCACTTTCAAATTATTATAGATTGTTTACAAGAAATTTTGAATACAACAGAGAGTAAAACATGAAGTAAAGCAGGAAATAGATCATGAAGTAAAGCGGTGGCGATTTTGATCGCTTATTCTAAGCCATTTGAATTGGAGCACAATCCACGGTTATCTGTTGATGATTGGTCGTCGAATGGTTTGAACAAGAGCTTTGTTGCTTGTTGCCCCCGGCCCTGGGGAATCGGAACAATGTTTGAGGATTGTGGATTTTTCACATACTATTGTAGACGATTCTTTCTAATCAGCTCTTCGATCAGTGATTTCAGATGCCTACACTCGTTGGTATTGTGGTTTGGCTGATTATACAATCGGCAGAACTTTCTAGAGTTTGCTTGACTATCACTATTTTATGACGTTTTGGTAATGGATAATCTTCGGTGTCTTTATTTGCAGCAAAGATATTTTCTCGAGTGTGATTTAAAGTTGTTATCTCTAATGGGTTGTAAAAGCGAGGCTTCTTTCCCTCTCGATTGTCTTTCCCGTCGCTTCCTCTTTTTTGACCTCCAGGATTTTTCCGATTGTACCGGGTAGCAGCATTTTTGGGAGCTTCAAGAAGTTGGTTAGCATCAATAATCTAAAGAGGCACGGGATTACAATCTCATGTATTCCTTGGCCTTCTTATAGAATTTCTCAAGCGTGCTTGGCTCTTTCATTTTAATCCATTTACCACATTTGCTCTTCTCGTCTATTGCGCCGATTAGTGACATTTAGATCAGGTAGGGCTCGGAATTCCTTACTTCAAATACAGCGGCATTGAATCTTTTGAGGAAGGCTTTGATAGACACTCCTAGATTCTGCTTTATTGATGTAAGAGAAGTAACATCCGTAGCCTTTGTAGCTTGTAGCCTAAACTGTTCCTTGAATTTCAGAATCAAATCATCAAATCGGTCGATGCATTATGGTGGCAGCCTTGTGAACCATAACAATGCGACACCTTCTAGGTAGAGAGGGAAGCATAGGCATTTGATCTCATTCGTTGCTTTGGTTGCATTCATATACCATTCATATCTGTATAGGAAGTGATTCGGATCAGAAGTCCCGTTATACGAGGCAGAGTAGGATGAGTGAACTTCTTAGGGAACTCATCTTTGCGGATCCTTTTTGTGAACGGATTTTTGTTGGGGGAGAAGTCCTATTCCATTTCACTATCCTTATGAGGCATGTTGTCTTTTATGATTTGCTTTACCGTATCCGCAATATATTCCTTCGAGTTATGTCGTTCCGGAGAGCGGACTTCGATCTCTTTTCCGGATGCTCGTCATGGCGAGCGATCGTGTTTAGAAGATCTAAGTACTTTACTTCCACTATGGGAAGATGCCCTCTTAAAGGGAGTTGCAACTCGTCGGTTATCTCGATCGGAATAGTATTTAGCTTTCAACTTGGAGTCTTTGATATTAGCGTCGTTTTTGTCAACAAGTTCTTCCAAGTTGTCATTATGATGATTGGAGGTTGATGAATATGCATTCTCTTCAAGGTTGATATGGATTTTCGGAGGAGAAACGGGATTTGCTTGAATGTTTAGAAGAACACTCATTTTATCCATTAAAGCTTGATTAGCATCCAACAGAGTTTTTTTAGCATCGATTAAGGCTTTGTTGGAGGCTTCCATTTGTTGATTCAAGTTAGCAATGATAACATCTAATTCAGCTTTAGTCATTCCGGCTTCGGTCATTGAATTTTCTCCAACTTCAAAGCGGTTGGTGAGTGGAGTAGTTTCGTTGTTGACAACGTTGTTGTTTTCTTCATTGGCTTTGCTGGCGGTTTTCTTAGATTTAGCCATGATTTCGGACAAGGCTTTGAATTTGGAAGAGAGTTCGTCGATTGGCCTAGATCTTAGATTTGTAGAATCTATGGTAGAAGTAGGCTTAGAACTTCAACGGCAGGCTCTTAAGATTGAGAGAAGTGTGAACTAGCCCCATGGTGGGCACCAAATGTTAAAACCAAAATTTAATTTCAACACCAAAGGTGCTTTATAAGCACTTCACTAAACGGTTAGATTAGAATACGGAGCCACGTAATCTCAAAATAAAAAGCAAAAATGAAGAACAAGGATTTTTATAGTGGTTCGATCCAAAATAAATCAACATCCACTTTTGATTCATTTCTCATTATGATATTTCATTTTACAACATACATGAATTCTCTCTTTACATTCATTTCTCCCTTTTCTCTCTTTATGACTTAAATTGCACTTGAATTTGCCGGGGAATTGGTGAGATCTTTTGCTTTGTGATGGTGGATGTATGAATCTTCAATCACTTTAGCAATTGAATAATCTTCACGAATTCCATAGAGATCAGTGTTAGATCTAGGCTTTAGAGAGGATTAACGAAGATTAGAGATCACTTGAATTGTGTTGAAGAGATTTCTAATGTTGATTGGAATAGATTTGATCCATTTGATGTTGGAGAGAAGTTGTTTGATCCTTAGAAGCCATTGATGAAGTTAGAAGAGAGCTTCAAATTTGGCGGCACTTCGTGGTAGGAATGAAATTTGGTCCCCCTTTCAAGTGAGAAATTGGTGGGTATTTATAGGAGTACTTTAGGGGTAGTGGCACACTTGTAAGTTAGGGTGTATAATTGGCGAATGGAGTAAGCAAGGTCTTAAACGACCTAAATACTTGTTCACAGTCAATACTTAGCTTCATGGCCTAACATGTAGCGGAACGAGCTAAAGGCTTTGCGGGTTAGAAGTTGCTCCCATTACCGACCTTCTTTCATTGAGACAAAACTACTATTTTATTCAAGCCGTAAGGTCCATATAGTTTGGACGTCATGGGAGCATGCTGCATGCGTTGTATCCAACTAGCATTAGCGACATAATTGTTGAAAGTGGGCCAACGAGGCAAACACATCCCCACGAGCTAACATTCAACATCTGATTGGTTCCCACGACTTAAAAGAGCTTTGGAAGCTTGCGGGCTAAAAGGTGGCAACGAATTTAACGTTGCTAGCGGCCTAAAAGCAGTTGCTGGAACGACCAAAACACTTATCTTTCGAGCATGATTCCCAACGTATTGTGGCCTCCTGAAGCATGGAGGATTGGAAGCATATATAGTGAACAGTCTGCTGAACTTTGGTGGCCACGATCTAATGGGTGCTCCATGGTCTAGAGATAACGATGTAAAAGCCACATTTGTCTACCGATCTAAGAGTGTTCTTATATTTAACGAGCTAAGACGCCCCGACGTTCTAGCAGTGCAAATAGTCCATGCAAAGGCTTTTATCCATCCACTGTTGCCTTCCCATGTGAAAAATCTTGGAAGTATGCAACTTTGTAGAATGGAAATAATTATTACAAGTTTGCTCTTGTGCCTTTATACTGTTCAAATATGGGAACATGAATTACAAAGTGCCATCCACTTTTTCTTTTGTAATTTTGTTTTCTCCATACGTACAAGTTAATGCATGTCAACCCATAGCCATGTGTGCATGGCCTTGTTGTCAGGTGGTCGAAGGCACGTCTATACTGTCTAAGGAGTTTTGATGCGGCGAGCTAATTGTTGCAGCAAGCTGGATGAAGCCAAGCGCGAGCTAAATGAAGTCGTGAGCCAGTTGGAGCGCGAGCAAATGAAATCACGGGCTAAATGAAATCACGGGCTACATGAAACCATGGGCTATATGATACCACGGGCTAAATGAAACCACGTAGCAGTGTTCGTGAATATTTCATAATTTTGAACTGCCTTTTTATAACGGGGTTAACATATTATACTTGAGATTATATGGTTTTATGGAGATTTGATTTTTGTTTAATTATGCTTCACTATTATATCCTATTGTATATTTTATTAATATATATTATCCATGCACTATGAGTAATATGACAGGTTCATTTCGAGATCTTCTTCCTTGACTATCGTGCCATATCAGCCTGACACATCATATGTCATACCTTTTTGTTAATTCGGTGCAGGTTGTATGAAGTGGTCGTCACATTTGGTGTCAAAGCTTTGGTTAATCAATTTTACCCTCGCAAGCGTAAATGCGTATGAGAGATGTATTTGTATTTTTTTTGGATGATTACTATATTATATAGTATAGTTGGTTAGTAAGCAATTGAACACCAATGTGACTTTCTCTAATGTGAATTTACTCCCGTTTCTGAGTAAGAATGAGTCAATGAACTTCGATACATGCTGTTAGGTATGAGCCTACGACTGGAGGGCTAGGCGACAATAGCCAGTCAGGAGCTACAGTGGCTATGCTCAATTTTCTACTATGTTCGAGGCCAAGATGACAACGGTCATGAGGAGGATGCCCACTCCAGGAGAGACAGTAGACGGTGATGTTCCTATGTAGACACCTAGGGAAGTAGATTTTACCAAGTTATGCAAGGATTATACTTCTCTAGGTAGCAAGCCATTTGTTGGGACAGAACCGGCGGTTGATGTTCAGAATTGGTGGGATACATGTGTTCGAATCTTTTGAGACTTAGGAATTGACGATGCAACTAAAAAGAAACTTGTATCGAGGCAGCTACAAGGTCGAGTGATGTATTGGTGGAATTCTATTACTTTGGAAACACCAGAGGGCCAGATAACTTAGGATCAATTTAGAACTAAGTTTGAAGAGAAGTTCATTTCTACGATCCAGAATTCGATGCTCTTTAATAAATTTGTTGAGCTTTATCCAAGTATACTCGTTCATATATTGAGATTCCTCACCAGAAGAACAAGAAATTTATCTTAGGATTAGATGAGAATATTAGAAAGCAACTGATCGACCATATTGACGACTCTTTTGATAATTTAGTTGAAAAAGCTTTGAGAAAGGAAAACTTGTTTCTGTAAAAGGTTGAGGCTATGGTTGAGAATAGAAAGGAGGATTCGAAACCACATCTAGGTGGTGATAATAAAAAAGTAGAAAGGAAAAAAAGGAAACAACAGAAACAAGGTAAGAACAGCCAGAAGAAACCAAAGGGTGAAGTTATTTGTTATAAATGCCAACCGAAGGGCCATGTTTCCAAAGATTGTGAGAACACAACGGTGGAAAGGAAGTGCTTTAGCTGTGATAAGCCAGGGAACATGAAGAAGAATTCTCGAGGACCACCGAAGGATAAGCAGGTTCTTAGAGTGTATGCTTTTGATACCGTGCCATCTTCCTTAACGGGTCCAACTGCAGAGGAGAAGGCGAAGAATGTTGTTGTTCAAGGTACGCTTTCTATTAGAGGTGTTTCAGTTCGAGTTTTGTTTGATACTGGAGCATAACATTCTTTTATTTTAATGAGCTGGTTTGCAAGTTAGGTTTAGAACCTGAAATTGTTGATAGACCATTAGTCATGACTAATCAAGTAGGGGATTCGTCTAGTCTTTGTATGCTTTGTCGTGTTCTAATTTTATCGAGTCATGGTTACCCTTTTTTGTGTGATTTTTTGTTTTGAACTTCGCTGGGTTTGGGATTATCTTAGGTATGGACTGGCTCAAGAAGTACGCGGTTATTATGGATTGCGAGAAGCTTGAGGTGACAATCGAGAAGATGGAAGGGTGAAAGATTGTGATACGTTGTCTGCTAGAGGATAGAGTTCTGGTTAACTTTTTATTTGTTATTGATTCCATAGGATGGCTTGTCATATGTGCCAATCATACGAGAGTTTTCTGATGTGTTTGACGAGGTCATAGGATTGCCCTCGTATCCAGAGACCAACTTCCAGGTTGATTTAGTGGATGAATCCAAACCTATTGTCATGCCTCTTAGGCAGATGAGGCCTAAGGAACAGCGAGAGTTAAAGGTGCAAGTGAATGATCTTTTGAGTAAGGGATTCATTTTGAGAAGCGAATCCGAATGGGGTGCACCAGTCGTGTTTGCAACCAAGGTTGATGTATCATTGCGATTATATGTGGATTATCGGGAGTTGAATAAGATGACCAAAAAGAATAAGTATCCATTACCGAGAATCGATGACTTGTTCGATCAGTTTCACGAAGCAAGGGTGTTTTCCCAAATGGATTTCGTGACTGGATTTCACCAGTTGAGAGTGGTTACGAATAGTGTGCCGAAGACAGCATTTAGAGCACCATCCAGATTCTACGAGTGGATAGTTATGCCATTTGGATTGAATAACACGCCAGCATATTTTGTGGATCTTATGAAACGAGTCTTTAGAGATCGTTTGAACATGTCTGTACTTGTGTTCGTGAACAATATATTGGTTTATTCCAAGACTAAGGAGGAACACAATACGCACTTGAGAATTATTCTGGATATGTTGCAAAAAGATCAGCTGATGGCTAATTTTTCAAAATATCACTTCTGAATGGAAGAAGTGAGATTCTTGGGTCACGTCATATCAGTATAAGGGATAGCGGCGGATCCCGTTAAGGTACACACATACAGGATTGGGATTGATACAAGAATGTGACAGATGTTAGGAGTCTCCTTGGGTTAACTAGATACTATCGACGATTTATCAAGGATTTCTCTAAGATAGCTGAACCATTAACCAGGTTGATGAAGAATCAGGTCTTCGCGTGGGATGTGAAGTTTGAGCAAGCTTTTGGAATCCTGAAGGAGAGACTGACGAGAGCTCCTGTTTTAACTATTTTAAGTGGATATTCGAAGATGATAGTATATACCAATGCATGTGGCACCAAACTAGAAGCAGTGCTAATGAAAAATAATATAGTTATGGCATATGTGAGTCAACAACTGAAGCCGCACAAAAGGATTTACCCAACTAACGATTTGGAGTTAGCGGCGATAGTATTTCTTCTGAAAATTTGGAGGCATTATTAGTTTGGAGTAAGATTTGAGTCGTTTACGGATCATAGGTTGTTGAAGTATCTAGTCTCCCAGAAGGATTTAAATCTTCGACAGCAACGATGGTTAGAGTTTTTGGCATCATATGACTTTGGTAAAGCCTATACTCTAGGAAAAGGAAACATAGTGGCTGATGCATTAAGTAGAAGACATGCGAGTTTGGTAGCCATGTTTATCTTAAAAGGAAACATCTCGAGTATTTGGTCTGATTTTATTTTAGACCTCATTGTGAGCTAGAGCCCGAGATGTAGCAAGCTTGTCGATTAGGACGAATCTCATCGAAAGGATTATCTAAAGCCAAAAATGAGACGATAAGGTTATGGAAATCATCCAAGGGTTAAGGATGAGAGTGTAATCGGAGGGATTTAAGGACTACGAAGTCGACTGAGATGGTCAGCTTAGCAAGAATGGACGATTGGTTGTTTCTAATTGGAATGGGTTAAGAGATGAAGTTTTAAGGGAGTTCCATCACTATAGATTGACAATTCATCCTCGTGGTAATAATATGTATCAAGATATGAAGCGAGTTTACTAATGGGAAGGTACGAAATGGGCTATCGGGAAATTCATCTTGAAATATATGAATTGTCAGTTGGTTAAAGACGAGAAGAAAAAGGTGAGTGGATTGTTATAGCCATTGTAAATTCCCACGTGGAAATGAGAGCAAGTATGAATGGATTTCATTGATGGATTACCTAAGGCAAGGGAAGGAAATGAGAGTATATGGGTCATTGTGGATCGCACGACCAAAAGCGCAAGGTTTATTCCTGTCAAGACAACAAGGAGAACATCAAAGTTGGCTGAATTATATCTTAAGTAGATAATTCAATTCCATGGGATTCCTAAGAGTATTGTTGGTGATCGAGGTCCGTTATTCACTATTGGATTCTAGAAGAGCTTCCAAGAAACATTAGGAACTGAGCTTTGTTTGAGTATGACATATCATCCCCAAACAGATGGCTAGATTGAGAAACTTAATCGATTATTGGAAGATCTTCTTAGAGCTTGTGTTTTGGATTTTGGAGGACTGTGGGAAAACCATCTGTATTCATTCGAGTTTTCTTACAATAACAGCTACCAGTCGAGTATTAGGATGGCAATGTACGTGAAACGACCCGAAATCCCCCTTACAGGAAATCCCGAATTGAGTTGAGAACACGACAAACCAGAACACAAATGATAGAACATTTCATTGTTATTACAACAATTACATAAGAGTACAAGAATATAACAGAGTATGAATAAATAATAAACATTTGATAAATATCAGAGATTGAAATTACAAAGTAGCAAAAAATAACACATAACACAACTGAAAGATATACACAGATACAAAGCTTTTCGAATATAACACCAGTTGTAAATCCAGGATCCTGGGAAAAGAAATAATCTGCAAAACCAAAACTACTAACTGCCATGTGGAAAATAGGGGCACCCAGAGTTTATGTTAAAACAATAAACTCCAGTTAAGTCATGTAACTGGTGTGAGAACTAAAACAGTTATTTAAAACTTTACTTTTAAAACAACGTAAATCAAGGGACCACACCATATAACATGGAACGGATTTTCTCCCAAGAATACCAGTGCATAAACAGTTTGTAAACAACACAATGCTTTTTGAAAAATGAAGCTATTATAAGACTCGGGTCCCATCACACAATGCAATGCAAGCCGGAGGATAGAGCTTTCCTTATAATAGCCAAACACGCTTGGTACATTTTAAAACAAATATCTTTTGATATTACTATAAGTGCATAGTGTATCAAAAACAACTTCAAATATAAATGTATCAATCAAAGACGGCATGGGTACCATACATCATGTCGTCATACTAGGCTCTATAATTAAAACCGAAATGTCACGTATTGGAAATTGGATTTCCATCATGAGTCGAGGCAAGGGATGTACTCCTCGCCGGCTTCAAGACACTCTAGCAAATGCCTTAGGGTTCGGATGCTGGTGTAAAAACCCATAACTTCCCCGGTGAGGAAGGCGCGGATAGTTCGAGAACGAGCCACAAAGGAACGCAGACGGAGGAACATTTCATTGTTTATTACAACAATTCCATCAGATTATAAGAATATACAGAGTATAAATGAATAAATATTACACAGAAATATCAGAGATTTAAATTACATTTAAATACATAGCAGCGGAAAATAATACAATACACAACTAGAAGTAATACACAGATACAAAGCTTTCTGAGTATCGTTCCAGCTGTAAACCAGGATCCTGTGAATATAAATCTGCAAAATCAAAACTACTAGCTGCCCATGTCAAAATAAGGGCACCCAGAGTTTAGGTTAAAACAATAAACTCTAGGTCAGTCATGGGACTGGTGTGAGAACTAAAACAGTTATTTAAAACTTTACTTTAAATCGGATATATCAAGGGACCACGCTGTATATCACGGAACGGGTTTCCTCCCAAGAACACCAGTGCATATAACAAAACAGCGCAGTGCTTTTTGGAAAAATGAAGCTATTATAAGACCCAGGTCCTATCACACAATGCAACGCAAGCCGGGGGATAGGGTTTTCCCTTATAATAGCCAAACAGGTTTAGTACGTTTAAAACAAATCATTTGATACTACTATAAGTGCATAGTGTGTAAAACAACTTCAAATCATAAGTATCAATCATAGACGGCATAAGCGCCACATCCCACTATGTCGCCAAACTAGGCTCTACAAATAAAACCGCAAACGTCACGTATTTGGAAATTGGGTTATCATTTATGGTATGAACCGAGGCAAAAGATAGTCCTCTACCGATTCGAGACTGTCTAGTCCGAGTCTCAGGAACAGAACGCATTGTCCCTTGGACTCAGGGCCGGTCCACCGATGTGGATTATAATGCCTGAACAATACGTTTCTCCACCCTATGGGGTGTAAATGAGCCAATAAATGACTCCATCGGACCCAGATCGTCCGATCAAATCGAGGCGCCTCGCAACAGCAACAACCACATAAGTCAAACTCGTCAGGGCGTGTAAAACCACTGACGCCACTTCTAACTAGAAAGAAACGCATGCCCCCTGAGGTCCTTCTCCCGTTTTTAGTTCATACCGGGTGTGAAACTCGCGAAGTAAACGTTACACAAAGCTACGCCACAAAGGCCGTGCTTCGATCATCAACCACAAGACTTTGCTTTTCAATAGAAGCCTTGATCATTCGCCACTTAGGCATTCCACACAAGCAATTCATTCCATGCGATGGATATCCATCAATATATAACCCTTGAGCTCGTACATCTCAGAGAAGGGCGTTAAGCAAGAGAATAAATTCTCCGCCGCCAAACAGATATATATTTAATAGAAATCAATCACACAGACTAAAATCCAATGTCAGACACACAGTCCATTTACAAGTTCGTTCTGCGTCTGAACGAAACCGGAGGCACCTAGTACCCCGCATATCCATCGATCTCCAAATACGTCTAGACGATCACCAACTGTTTCCATCTTCTTGGGTGTACATCCCAATCAAGATCGTCAGTAATCACCCAAACGACGTGAAGACCTCCGGTCTTCGACCACCGTCTTCATCTTCGACTTATCGTCGTATCAGTTATTCAGAATGGGATAAACCCGGTCTTTCCGAATAACTGGCGTATATTATAAACAAGTTTTACACAAACACAACATACGCCTCATTCCAATTCATCAGGCACTAACCGTAAATTAATCAAGAGAATAATCCCCCAAATATTAACCCCGAAGGCCGAAACCAACATCAGATCAATACCCAGGAAACCATTCTACTTAGCTAACCTACAGTTAGTTTCTAAATTTCACATTCTTAGGGAAAGGTTCCCATTAATTTTATCAAAGATAAATTCCTTTAAATTTATTCTTTAATCTTCCTTTTGAATTTCACTTCAAACTAGTCGGGATTAACGAACCTTACCGAAGTAATCATTTGTTTTAATTTCCCAATCCCATCCTATTCATCCCATGAAGTAAAATTGGTAATACTTCATATCTAACACCACGGTGTTATCGGTAAATTCAATTACCATTTCACGTTCAAATCTAATTAAAGATTTAACTATCGCCTGGAGTAAAACTGGTGATACTCCATTATCGATCTTTTCAATCTAATTAAAGATTCATTAAAACTTCACTTAGTTTTAATCTTTGACTGGGTTAAAGAATTAGTGTCATTTAAAACACGGTTCACGATAAACCCAAAATCACATCACATTTCAATCAGTTCCTAACCGTAAATTAGCAAGTGAACAATTCCAAAAATATTAACCCCGAAGGCCGAAACCAACATCAGATCAATACCCCAGAAACCATTCAACTTAACTAATCTCCAGTTAGTTTCTGATTTTCTTAACTCCTTTTGGTCTAAGAATATTATTGTTGAAGATACCGTTCACGACAAACCAAAATCCCATTCCATTAATTATCGGGTTAAAGAACAAGTGTTATTTAAAACACCGTTCACGATAAACCCAAAAATCAGTATCAATTCAATTCCAATTAAATATTATTTAATTGGTACACTTCATTAAATCTAAATAAAAATATTTAATCTTTTTCTCAACTGGGTTCAAGAACAGTGTTAATAAAGACACCATTCAGGACAAACCCAAATCACATTTGATATTAAATACAAGGCTCTGAATAGAAAATATACCGGCTTATATTCAATATCAAATTCTACGACCAACAAATATCGTATTAGAAATAACGATATAAATATATCTTTCAAATTTCCATAACAATAACTGTATAATCACGAAACCCAACATCGAAATATTCCGAAGACAATTTCGATTCAAATCCATTCCAATTCAATTATTGGAAATTCTGGTTACTTTAAAAGCCCTTTTCAAATCCAATTTATTTATTTAAAAATAAATAGAATTATAGTTCTAGTTCAAAACTAGTTCATTTCGATAAAAATCTATTTTTATCTTTTCAAATATGGAGTTTTTTTCATCCCAATTTTTCCCAAATCATTTCTTATTATTTTACACAAATTAATACTATTTTTTATAATTTTATCAAGGCCCGTACAGTCGATTTCCATCAACGGCCGTCGAACTGCACTTACAGCGACCTTTTCGAAATTTGATTTGGACATTATTCCAAATCCAACCGTTAGATTTCTAATTTCTAATATTCGTTAGAAAGCTCTTTTCGATACGAACCCAACGGTTCCGGTTTTAGGAGAATCCGACGGTCGGATCTCCCGTAATATTTGTTCGAAGTCAATGGTCGAAATTCGCGAACTGCCGCGGCGCGGCGCGTTCTATTCAGGCCATTATATTATATTATATATATATATATATAATATACACTTCGTCGATTTCCTTTTAAAACGTATTTTATAAACCGTTTTAAATTCATTTCCAAAACGGTTTCAACTTCATATTCAATTTCAAATCAAAATTGAATATTCCAATATAAATTCGTTTTAAATTCATTTCAAATTGATTTCAATTCAAATCGATTTTTATTCCAATTTCAGTTCGTTTTCAATTCTATTTCAATTCGAATTCGTTTCTATTCAATTTCAATTCGAATTCAATTCTATTTAATTTCTATTCAAATTCAATTCTATTTATTTCAATTCGAATTCGTTTTCTATTCAAATTCAATTCTATTCAATTTCAATTCGAATTCGTTTTCTATTCAATTCAATTCGAATTCGCTCTCTATTAAATTCAACTCAAATTCAGTTTGAATTTCAATTCTTTTCAAAATATTAGATTTTGAAATCACTTTCGATATTCATTATAAAATGAATAAAATCGATATTCATTATAAAATGAATAAAATCGATATAAATATCGTTCATGTCAAAATGGCGTCAATCTAATCGACACGGCTTCATATATTTCTATTTTCAAATATTCTATTTCAAATATTGAATGAGGCCCAATCAATTACCATATAATGTTAATTATATGGATTTTCTACAACACATGTATACAATAACAATGACAAATAATCAACCATCATCTAAAGTGCATTCTACACTGTATAAGCATCGAATATAAATATTTAACGCTTATAACAGTCTGTCCATCAATCGATCGACATACAACTAACTATTGGGATTAGTGTATGTCGTATTTTATCCCAATACCCGTGTGGGATTTTCAAACAATCAAACACATATTTTATTTGTGCAGTTGGGCGATGTGTAAAATTTATCGTCCCAATCAATATCAGTCAAATGTGTGTATATAAACAAATCGTCCAATTTGTTTATTTTTATTTCATTTCTTATACACGTTAAAAATTCTATTTTTAACTATAAAATATTTTCCACTATAAAATATTTTCCACTATAAAATATTTTATTTCATTTCACATCACACAATCAACTAGACATCAAAATCAAACAAACAAGCATACAAGCCGTCCATGGTCTGTGGACGACGGGTGTCGGGTGCTACTAAACACCGTCTGCATCTTAGTATTTATTTTAACTAGAAAATAAAATCAAAGGTGAGAAGTTCTCACTGATAGCTAATCCAAACATCTCGACTCTTCATATGTAGAAAATCTCCGCCGTTTCTTCTTTCATCACCTTCGTCATCCGTATTCACTACATATATAAAAATAGAATTTTTACTTCGCTGTTCAATATATCAAAATCGAATTTTTACTTCGCTGTTCAATATATAAAAATCGAATTTTTTACTTCGCTATTCAATATATAAAAATTGAATTTTTACTTTGCTATTCAATATATAAAAATCGAATTTTTACTTTGCTATTCCATATATAAAAATCGAATTTTTACTTTGCTGTTCAATATATAAAAATCGAATTTTTACTTCGCTGTTCAATATATAAAAATCGAATTTTTACTTCGCTGTTCAATATATAAAAATCGAAATTTTACTTTGCTATTCAATATATAAAAATCGAATTTTTTACTTTGCTACTCAATATATAAAAATCGAATTTTTACTTCGCTGTTCAATATATAAAAATCAGTCTTTGCTAATTTAAAGATTCGATCTTTGCTAGTGTATTTATATTTTCAAATCAAAGTATATTATAATTTCAAAACATTAGCTTCTATTTCATAAATCATGTTATTTTCATTAATAACCAATGTTGTTTTAAATTTTAAAACCCTTTAGAACTGAAAATAAATTTACTTATCACATAAATTTGTTAACTAAACATGATTAACCACATTCATTAAATCGTTAAGGGTTTAATACCTTACCTCTTCGTTCTGGACTAAATTTGCATTGCCGAAGCACATCCTTTTGATTACCAACGTTCATCCCTTAGGGCTTCAATTTGCAGGACCATCGAGAAGCTATGGGGCGGGGGGAGGGGGGCTTGCGGTTTTCTACAGGAGAAGAGAGGAGGAAGAAACGAGGACGGGGGGGGGGGGGGGGGTTCGGGCGTTTGGAGCTAGGGTTCGTACGGTTTTGTGGGGGGCGCCAGGTGTCTCGCGAGCAATGGAAAAGGGAGGGTGGAGGGCGACGGCCTGAGGAGGAGGTGGAGGGTGGATCGACGTGGGGGTCGGCGTGCGATTGGGGAGGCGTGATTCTCTGTTTGTTTTCCTTCTGAAATGAAATCGGGGGGGGGGGGGCTGATAAAAGGAGAGAGAGGGTAAGTAGAGAGAGAGGGTTCTGTTATTATTTTATTTATTTTTCATTTCAAAAAGTTGACTTTTATTTTGAACTCAGAATCAAACCCACCGCCTGTCGTCCATAGCTAATTACCCCCATTCTGAACACAATGGGATATGTATCGTAAGCTGGTTCGATCGTTTCGATCAGTTTTCGTCAAAATCAACATATAACTCTATATATTGAATTTGAACGCACATTTCAATTTACCGGGGTCACATACTAACTCGAAAAATTCCAGAAAAATATTTTCTAGCCTCGTATTGACAATACGGTCCTAGCAAAACTAGTTTTGTCAAATTCTGAGACCGTTTGAAAAATGGCCATTTTCCAGTCGATTAAAATCAACTGAAATTGGTCAAACACGTTTTCCTTTGCCACGCTCACATATTGATTCAAAAGATTATGAAATTTGAAACCTAGCAATAACTTAACATCGCAGATCCAACAAAAGTGGTTTCGTCAAAATCCGAGGTCGTTTGCAAAATGGCCATTTTCAAGGGCCGAAATTCCATAACGACTATTCTGAAATTTCAACTGGGCATAACTTTTTACTCCCGCTATGAAATTCCAATATTTCGGATTCGTTGGAAAGATATTTACAAATAGATTCTAATATTTTTGGTTTCACTAAAATCCGGTTTATTTTGCACCCGGTACATTCAATTGAAATTTGAAATCGAATTATCGAACTACCGCGCCATTTTCAATTCCTTTTATAATTTAAAATAAATATTTATATTCTAACGACGATCTATATAATATATACGTTCGAATTCCATTCAAAATAAATTTCTCGTCGATATTATTTAAAATAATTCATTTTAAATAATCAAAATTCACTAAAATTGCCAAAATAAAAATTTTAAATTGGCCTAGATTTCCGGGTTATTACAGCTGGCGAACCCTTGGATCCTCCAAGGTCGGTCCACACATAGCGGATTAGTTATACCTGAACACACGTTTCCCGGTCCTATAGGCCTTATCCATCGGCTCTATAGTAACTAATATATCTGAGGCGCCTCGCTATCCATCATCCACATAGGTAAAATATAATAAATGTCTAGGCTCCATACCATGACACCACCCATAGCTAGAAGGAAACATCATGCACTCCTTGGGTCCCTTATCCCGTTTTTGACTCATACCGAGGTGCGAGGCTCGCGAATTAATGCTATACACAAAGCTATGCTATTTAAAGTCGTGCTTTGATCATCAATCACAAGACTCTGCTTTTCAACAGAAGCCTTGATCATTTGCATCTTAGCATGCCACATAGGCAATTCACGCCATGTGACTGATATCTATCGATATATAATCTCTAAGCTCGTACTTCTACGAGAAGGGTGTTAAGCAAGAGAATAAATTCTTCGTCACCAAACAGATATATATTTAATTGAGATCAATTAACACAGAATAAAATCCATTGTCAGACACACATTCATTTACTAGTTCATTCTGGGTCTAAACGAGGCCGAAGGCACCTTATTCCTCATCCTATATGTCCAATACATAAGAGAGGTCCTCGCATATCCGGTCGATCTCCAAGTACGTCTGGATGATCACCACTTGTTACCTTGTCTTGGGTGTACAGCCCAATCAAGACATCAGTAATCATCCACACGATGTGAAGACCTCCAGTCTTCAACCACCGTCTTCATCGTCGACTTATCGTCGAATCAGTTATTCAGAACGGGTATAAACCCAGCCTTTCCAAATAATTCACGTATCTTATAATCAAGTGCTATAAAAACACAACATAGGCCTCATTCCAATCCAGAATGTTCTTTTATCCAAATATTCATATCTTTGGGGAAAGGTTCCCGTTAATTTTATCAAAGATAAATTCTTTTAAATTTATTCTTTAATCTTCCTTTGGATATCATTTCAAAAAAAATCATTATCTTTTCAATTCTAAACCAAATTAAGGTTTATCCAGCAAGTCGGGATTATCGAGCCTTACAGAAGTAATCAATTATTTATTAATCCCAATCCCAAACTATTCATCCCATGGAGAAAAACTGGTAATACTCCATATCTAACACCACGGTGTTATCGATAAATTTAATTACCATTTCACATTCAAATCTAATTAAAAATTTTACTATTGCCTAGAGTAAAACTGGTGGTACTCCTTCGACGATCATTTCCCAAGTTTGATAATTTAAATTATCACATTCACATTCCAATCTAATTAAAGAATCATTAAAACTCCACTTAGTTTTAATCTTCCCAAATAAATCAATATTAATGATTATTTAACTTTGGGAAATCAAACATGTCGCATCGACAATCTACACCGTACCATTGATCTCTGCCGATATATAACCTCTGAGCTCGTACGTCTCAGAAAAGTGTGTTAGGCAAGAGAATAAATTCTTCGCCACCAAACAGATATATATTTAGCAGAGATCAATAGATACAGCTCGAAATACAATGTCATGTCTTTCACTGGGTTAAAGAACTAATGTAATTTAAAAAACAGTTCACGGTAAACCCAAAATCACATTCCATTAATTATGGAATCTTCATGGAAAACAGATCAATATATAATTGATATCAATTTCCGTATCCGACTAATAATATAAATGGAGTAACGACAAAGCCTTTTAAATTCCATATATATTAACAGTCTTTCTCCATAGAAGCTCACTTCAATTATTACCCAATCGAATTCCATTCCATTCCAATTTATTTTATTAAATTGGAAAACTTTACTTTGGAAAATTCCATTAAATCTTAATAAAAGATTTATATATTCCAAATCACATTTCACTGTTAATCAAGTTAAAGAACAAGTGTTATTTAAAACACAGTTCACGATAAACCCACAATCAACTTTCATTTCAATTCCAATTAAATGTTAATTATTTGGTAGACTTCTCTAAATCTTAATTAAAAGATTTATTCTTTTCTCAACTAGGTTTAAGAACAGCGTTAATGAAGACACCATTCACGACAAACCTAAAATCCAATTTAATATAAAATACAAGGCTCTGAATAGAAATTATATCAGCTTATATTCAGTATCAAATTCTGAAACTAACGGATATCGTATTGGGAACAATGATATCTGTATGTTCCAAATTTCCGTAACAATATCCGTATAACCACGGAATCCAATATCGAAATATTCCGAAGATTTCCATTCCAATTTATACATTGGAATATTCGGGCTATTTTAAAACCATTTCAAATCCAATTTATTTATTTAAAAACATTAGATCATTACTCTAGTTAATAACTAGCTCATTTTGATATAAATATATTTTTATCTTTACAAACATGGAATTTTCATCCCAATTCTTTCCAAATCATTTATTATAATTTTACACAAATTATTAATATTTTTAATAATTTTATTAAGGCCCTTCAGTCGATTTCCATAAACGGTCATTGAACTGCACTTACAGTGAACTTTTGTGAATTTGATTTGGACATAATTCCAAAACCAACCATTAGATTTTTCAAATCTCTTATATTCGTTGGAAAGCTCTTTTCGACACCCAACAATTACGGTTTTAGGAGAATCCGACGGTCTGATCTCCCGCAATGTCAATTCGAAGTCAATAGTCGAAATTCACGAACGGCCGTTGCGCGGCGCGTTCTATTCAGACCATTATATATACACACACACACACATATATATATATATATAATATATATCTCGCTCAAAATGTATTTTATAAATTCATTTTAAAATCGATTCCGATTTTCATTTCAATTTTAAATCAAAATTGAATACACCTTATCATTATAATATTTAAATGGAAATATTTTCAAAATATCAGATTTTGAAATAATTTCCTTTTCAGTATTCATTATAAAAATGAATAAAATCGATATAAATATCGTTTGCATTGAAATGGCGCAAATCTAAACAACACGGCTTCACATATTTCAATATTTTCGTGTCCATCCAAAATCAGACATCAAATTCACATTTTCATCCTTTGCTGAATATTATTTTAAAATATTCATTATTTTAAAATATTCGTTATTTTAAAATATTCTTTCTTTCTGAATTGGAATTAGGCACAATCAATTACCATATAATGTTATTTATATGGATTTCGTGCATACATGTATACAACAATAATTATAAACAGTCAACCATCATCTAGAGTGCACTACTCAACTGCATAAGCATCAAATATAAATAATTAACGCTTACAACAGTCTGTCAACCAATCGATTGACATACAACTACAAAACTGGGATTAGTGTACGTCAAATATCATCCCAATACCCGTGTGGGATTTCAACCAACAAATACTGAATATTATTTGTGCAGTTGGGCGAAATTTATCGTCCCAATCCATATCAGTAAAACGGGTGTACATAAACTAATCGCCTGATTTGTAAATGAATATTTATTTTCATTTCAGGAGAATTTTATGCCGCTCATATATACGTTAAAAATTATATTTTTAAAGATAAAATATTTTATTCGACACATGAATATTTTATATAACTCATATAAAAGTTAAAAATAATATTTTTAACTAACCATTATATTTCTAACATATTTTAGAAAATTTCGGCAGTATAACGGCGTGATACTAGGACCGGAATAAGGTTTAGCCTTATCCCACGCCTAATACTGGCTCGCGCCATACACATACCAATTCCAATCAATTCAATTAACATCCCAAATCAAATTCAACCAATTTCTTATTAGGGTTGCCAAACCCTATTAATTAACAATCAATCAATTAAAACAAGCAACCAAACATCCATGGTTTCAATCAAAGGTGTCGGGTGCTACTAAGCACCGTTTGCATCCTAGTATATACTTAACTATAAACAAAATTAGAGTGAGAAGAAGTTCTCACCTTTGGTTTCCAATCCATCATTCTTTAATGGACGATTTGGATTCCGTTCTGCTTCCACTCAGTTTCATCGCAATTTGTTTTACACGGTTTATGTTAAAAATCACATTTTTAAACAACGATCTTTATTAATTAAACTCACATTTTTATTACGCTATATATATATATATATTAAAAATCAAATTTTTATACAGCAATTACATATATAAAAATCATATTTTTATCTTGCTACTATATATGTATATGTAAATCACATTTTTATAAATCAGTTTTCCATATAAAAATCATATTTTTGTAAATTAGTTTTCCATATAAAAATCGTATTTTTATAAATCAGTTTTCGATATAAAAATCATATTTTTTATATTGCTATTACATTTTTAAAATCAATGCTTTTTTCCATTTTAAAATTAATATTTTAACAATACTATTAATATTAAATTATGAAATTAAAATTCAATGTTTTCTATTCCTAAAAACTTATTTTAAACTATGCATTCAAATTAAACTAATTAAACTAAAAAAAATCTCACCTTTTTCTTGCAAAAATTCAAAATTTTTTTATGGAGGAGGGGCCACCGTTGGAGGAGGGTGCTGAGGGGGCGGCAGGGTTCGCTGATGGCCAGGGTGGCGGCGCAGGCACGGTGAAGGGTCCAGGTTCGCTGTGGTGGCGGGTTTTCTGGTGGTTGAGGGTTTGGGCACGGTTTTCAAATCGAAGAGGGGAGAGACACAGCGGAGGGAGGAAGGGGAGGCCGGAGGCGGCTGCGCGCGGTGAGGAGGGGTGATAGCCTGAGCGGCGACGTTGAACGATAGGGGGGAGGGGTGGCTTTGAGGAGACTACGGGGTTTTTGGAAGAACAGGGTTGGCTGAAGAAATAAAATAGAAATTAGGGTTTTCAATTCGTTTATATAATTATTTAATATTATTTTGTTCCTAAAATGATAGTATTTGCATTCGAACTCCAAATGAGACCCAACGACTATCGCTCCTTACTAAATGCTCCTATTTCGAACACAATGGGATATGTTTCATAAGCCAATTTGACTGTTTCGATCAGTTTTCATTAAAATTAAAACGTGAATCAATATATTGAATTTTTAACGCACATTTTAATTCACCGGAGCCACATACTGACTCCAAAAATTCCAGAAAAATAAATCTAGCTATGTTTTGACGATATGATCCTAAAAAACTAATTTTTTTGAATTTGGAGACCATTTGAAAATTGGTCAATTCCAGTCGATTAAATTCAAACTGGAATTACCAAACACGTTTAAATTCACCACGCTCACATATTAATTCCAAAAATTGGAATCTAGCAATCATTTGACATTCCGAATCCAAAAAAAGTGGTTTCGTCAAAAACGGAGGTCGTTTGTAAAATGGCTATTTTTAAGGGCTATATATTAAAATATATATAATTATATATATATATATATTCCATAGCAACTATTTTAAATTTTAAACTGGACATAACTTTTAATTTATAAAGTGAAATCTCATTTTCTTACATTCGTTAGGAAGATATAATTAAACAGATTCAAATATTTCTCGTTTCGCCCAATTCTGACTTATATTGAATTTTGTATATTAAATTGAAATTAGAAATTGAATTTTCAAACTACCGCTCCATTTCAAGTTCGTTTTATAAATAAAATAAATTTATTCGTTATAACTTCGATTTAAATAATTTTTTAGTCGTTATTATTTAAAATAAATCATTTTAAATATCAAAATTCATTAAAATAGCTAAAATAAAAATTTTAAATTGGTTTTGAATTCTCGGTTTGTTACAGTATGAGGCGTTGTACGAAAGGCCGTGTAATTATGTATCTTATTGATTAGAGACTAGAAAGATGTTAGTACTTGGGCCTGAACTGATAAGAGAGACATCAGATAATATTGAGTTCATTCGACAAGGGATGAAGGGGGCGCAAGATCGTCAGAAGAGTTATGTTGATAAGCAATGAAAAGATTTGGAATTCTCGGTTGGAGATGCGTTGTTTGTGAAGGTCTCACCTTTAGAGAATATGTTTCATTTTGGAAAGAAAGGAATGTTAGTGCTAAGATTTGTCGGGCCATTTCCGATTGTTGAGCGTATTGGGAAGCTCGCTCATAGATTGGATTTACTTGAGAAGATGGCAAGTGCGCATAACATATTCCATGTATCGTTTATATGGAAGTTCGTGCATGAATCGAATGTTATGGTATCTCCTTACTATTTGAAGATTTAGTGGTGGAACCTGAAGTTTCTAGACATCGTAAACTGCTTCGCGTCTTAGGGAATGACTCAAAACAGCTTAGAAGGAAGGTGGTTATGCTAGTCAAGGTACAATAGAGCGAGAATGATGGCTATTGCACAAGGGAAATGGAAGAGATTATGAAGTTGACCCATCCAGAACTCTTTGAGTGGTATGTCCCAAATATCGTATCTTACTTATACCATTGTTTCTTGAACTACTAGAAGTTCTGCATGCTAGGATAGGATTTTGGATGCATGGATTGTTGGATGCTAGATTGCATGGTTGGTTGGCTACTCGTGGTTGGTAGGCATGCAAAATACCTTGTTTGCTCGTGTTTGATTTAAATTTCAAGGGCAAAATTCTTAAAGAGGGGAGAATGTAACAACCCGTATTTCACGTATCAACCGATCGTAAGATAGTTGTATTTTATTCTATAATGGTCGGGTCAGCCTCAGATTTTAATATGTTGTTCATGGGGATGTGAGACACGTCCATGATTTTTACCAAATTCATGTATGGCCATTTTGCCCATGAGTTTGTTGTTTAGGCCAAAACTTTTGATAGTGATCGAATTAGGTGCTGAAATTGATCTAATTGGATTGGAATGGTAGTTTACACTTCCGTAAGTGATTACATGAAGGATTTGGCCCAACAGTTTGGGAGGAATCACTGTTTTAATTTCAACTGTTGTTAAGTAGACTTGTCAGCAGCAAATCGGCTAATTAGCCAAGCCCATTAAACTAATGACCTGCAGATATAAATAAGGGGGTATGGGGAGAGAAATAGGGTAACATTCTTCATTCAAACTTTAGGTTGGGCGTCTGTGATGCTCTGGTTCAACCTAAAATCATAATTCTTCACTTTCTTCATTCATATTCATAGAAGATTGCATCTAGAGGATAGATCATCACCGAGGGAAGTTAGATCACATAAAATCCAAAGGTTTTCAATGTTGTGCAGATCTGATCTCATCAGATTTACATCGAATTAGGGATAAGGTCAGTGATAGATACCTCTCACATAGAAGCAGAGGGTTACATGGGTTAGATCTATGTTAATTTCATTCATGTATGTTTAAATCACCTTAAATCTATTCATACAATTTCGACTTAGATCTGTATATTCACAAGCTCTAAATGAAAATATTGAACCAGAAATTTATTTGTTAATCATGATTTAGGTATGTTCAGATCGACAATTTCATTGATTTATTGTTATACGATGTTTTGGATTTGCTTGTATGATCGTGTGTTTCTCTACTGATGACTTTTTAGGGTAAATTGGATGAATTGCTTGAGTTTGTATGTTAGATTGTTTGCCATAGAAACATAGGATTTAAGAACAAAGCAAATTGGAGGTTTCGATGATCGGATTCAGATGAAACTTAGTGGAGGAGCTTTGGAAAAGGATATGAGAGAGATCAGAAATTTTGAGCCAAAAATAAGCTAAGTCTATGGACCGGTATCGATCCATCATAGGCCGGTACAGATCCATATGGAAAGGTCGGATGGCGAAGATATTTCTGGGAATGCAATGTGATGGTAAATCCAGGATGCCTGCAAAATTTCAAGCCATTCAAAATTGATTCGAGACGGGTCGAGGATTGTTTATTTGAGGTATGGATGGACTGGCAGAGGTTTCTATAGGAGTGTCGAAATTCTAGGAAAATGGATCGATAGGATGTAATTGAGACAGAGATGGACCGGATCAAAACACTTAGCAAATTTTCTCTAAGTGTATGGACCCGTATCGGCCTATCATGGACAAGTACCAACCCATAGGATTGTGGCAGGTGGGGTCCAAACTTTTGGAGCTTGGTTGTAATGGCTTCCGGGGATTTTTGGTGAAGTTTGGTGATGAATGGACTTCATATTATCGATGTGCAACTCTTGAGAATTCACGTGGGAGTGGTTGGAGCCGGATTGATGTGACACTGGTCATGATTCGATATACGATTCAGTACGATGATGGTTTGATAGGATAATAGTCAATCATCGATGATAGTGGAATGATATGGGAAATGAATTGAGACACCAAGATGAAAGGCTAGGTAGGTTTGAAGTACCGAGGAACCATCGGTAATTGAAGTGTTCTAGCAGACTCGAAGTAGGGGTATTGGGGGATGCCCATTAGGATCAAATTCGAGGGATCGTGTACCCTGGGCAGTCATGATGGGCCTAGTTGTCTATGTCGAGTAAGGAAAACATACGGTCACGATGTCGTATGGTAGTTTGGTTTGAACCTGGGTTTTTCCATTAGTCTTATTCATCTTTGAAAGCAAGTTCGATTATTGATGGATTCAATGTTGTAGTCGGTGTTAGGTAGGATATTGGATGTTATGGTTGATTTTGTGCTTTCTTCTCTATTTTCCTTTGGGTAGACTATCACCGTAGGATGTTGAAGCGAAGAGGGATTGAGGGTGTTCCATTCCTATTCCATAATGGAATGTGATGGATGGTTTTCGTGTGTTAACTTATTAAGAGGACTTTTATATATAGAGATGGATAATGTAGGTAATACCTTCTCTTCGGAGGGAGGACTCTAATATATGGAGACGTATAAAGTAAGGAATAACCCTTTCCTCGGGGAGATGTCTACAATAGTTACAGATGAATAATAGAGGCAATTACGCAACTATAGGAGGAAGGATTCCAATAGATAAAGATGAACAATTTTGGCAGTAACCATCTCCCTTGACAGAGGAATCCAGTAGATATAGACGAGTAGCGCAGGCAATGGCCATATTCTCGGAGGAAGGACTCCAATAGACGGAGATGAATAATTTAAGCAATAACTCTCTCCCTGGAGGATGACTCTAATAAGTGGAGACAAATACTATATGCCATAACTCCCTCCCCGAAAGGAGGATTCCAATTGACATACATGAATAATTTAAGAAGTAAATCTCCCCCGGGTGGGAGAACTCCAATAGATTAAGATGAATAATTTTTAGTTAATAAATCTATTGGAGCGAACCTTTAAAAATTCCTTTGGAAATTGGAAAAGTTCTTTATAAGAGTTTTTGAATGTTTGAACGCGTTAGTCAATCTCATGGTAGAAGTTTGAATCTCAAATAATTAGTTGAATGACCATGATTATATTGATGAATCGATATCTCTTTAATCTAGAGTAGATTGTTCTTACTAGTATTTCAGTAATGCTACGAGCTTACAAAACTATTTCGAGAAGTGGCATGAAGGACTGTAAAAGCTTGAGAGATGCTTTAAGTTGAAACTTTTTATGTGCATCTACTAACGGCAATAAATACATTTTTGAAGATGTCATAGATTTTGACTGAAATAATGAAAGGGATGGTTTGCCAAAGCTAAATGGTAATGGCTCCTCGAAAGTCTCTTTTGAAGATGAATAGTAAAGTATTTGTAATAAAAAGTATTCGCTGAAAGTAATGTTAACAGATATATGTATATTTACACTAATTCAGGCATTGCTCAATAAAAAGGTATGTCTTTATTGTAATCTAAAAAGTCATGATTCGTGAACTAAATTTTTTTCCAAATAAGATCTTACTTTTGTAAAAGAACCCTTCCTGGTGAGATAGTTTTGATAATTTACCCTCCTTTGAGGTTTGATTTGGAATGGGGATGTTGATAATGACTTTAGACTATGAAGGAACCCTTCAAACATTGAAATTAGGTGTTTCTTTTTTTTGAGCGATCAATTTACTTCTCTACGATGGAGGATTCGAAGCTTTTATATACTTTGACAAAGGAATCCAGAGAATCTAAAGAGTGGATTGTTACATGTAAAGACACTCATATGTTTGGTAGTGGTACATAATCATTTTCAAGCATAGGTAAAACTTTAAATTTAACAAGAAAAGATTATGAATCCTAATAAGAAAAGATATTATTCAGGATAAGTAGAGGTAGGGAGATTTAATGATTGAGTTGTAGACAACTCCTTAAGCTTCTTTTGATTAATTATTTCTGAAAATTATTCGGGTCACCCTTGTTATAGCATGATATTCATCAGTTTTACACCTATTTGCATTATGATAAGTGTAATAGTTCTTCGCTTATCTGTTTAAGTAACCCTTGTTATAATGGTTGAGACTATGCCTTTATCCCTTTCGTGCTTGCAAATAACACTCCTTACATTGAGCATCTCATCCATGCAAATGATCTTATTGGTTTGACATTAAAGTCGAGCAACCCATTACATCCACGCGAATAGAGTTGATTGCTCAATTAATCTTGAGCATACCACCATTAGCTTCTCTCTATCGGTGACATGCACATTTTTGGTGATTCTATGTGAAATCTTTTCGTGTAACCACTAAGTAGATCTTTTGCTTTCTATTTGATGTTGGCCAATTCATAAGCGCCAACAATTGGATCTTCCTATACATGTATTTTTTTTTAATAATTCATGATAGAATTGTTCCAAGTGCCTATGGTAGGCCCATGGTAATGCCTATAGCATCTAATAGTTGCTTTATGAAAAGAAGATGGAAATATTTTAAATATGACAGTTCCAGATTCTTTATACAGATTCGTGAAACCATCCAAAAAAAAGATTATCATTTGGGGTTAGTGGTTCCATCATATTTATATAAAAATACTCTATTGTCAAATGGAATTTTGACATCCATGATTTCTTTTGGAAAAAGAATCGCCTGTAATGCAATATCTTCTTTCGGTTTGATGATCTCCTTTTCATCAAAAATCAAGGTGTTTCATGTTAATTGATCTATCTAATCTTGGTATCCAGTTGAATTGTCTAGAAGTTCTGGAAAGACTCCTATCAAAATTTCTTGATCTAGCAATGCTGATATAGTTGATTCTCTCATAGGGGCGTTCCTTTAGAAGACTATTAGGGCATGTTTTTTGAATGAACTCTCTCATAATGTCTAGTTGTTGTACTAAATCTTAACTATTGGTTCTATTATTAGCGATCTTATATAGTTTAAAGGTTGTCTCTGACTTCCATAGTTGCTAAGTTGAAGTTTTGTACAACATTATTCTCTATGGACCTTGATTGTGTCGCTTCATGATTGATGTTACTTCTTGAAAGTATCATTACGATGAAATAACAAAATAATGTAATCATGGAAAGAGGAAGTAATAAAGGGACCGAAGGTTCAAAGCCCTCATACTGATACCGGTACCAAAAAAATAATTAGAAAAATTGTCTAATGCGTCAAAGTGGTGAAGTTTGTGATGGCTCAAAGCAAATATGACAGTTTGGAGCCAAAGGTTTGCTTGAAGTTGAGTGAGTCAGTCCAAAACTCAATTAGTAGCTTCTGAATGTGAATCTAATTGAAGCCGGAAATGGAAAATATTAGTATCATCGAAAGAGGTCAAGTTAGTTTGAATGCATTAAGTTGGCATAAGGGCAATAATAGCATGTATAAACAAAATAAATCATTAAAATTTAAAACACTTATGCATGCTATTAATACCGTTCAAGTATGTCATTCCATTATAAAATAAAACGCCAAGTTGTATCAAAACCAAACTAACAAGTACCTAGATCCTTGAACATTCAAAAGGAGCAATCGACAACTTTTTTTTTTTTTTGATATCATACCCGATATGCATATTCTGTTGCGCTAAATTACCCCAAATTTGTGCACTTACTTTGTTTTCGTTAGTCGAGAGAAATGTAAAGCACATTTCATTTTTATCGACCTCTATAAATGTATTCAAAGGTTTCAGGGTCACAGCAGCACCTATAAACTGAAATATAATGTCTGGAAGCTGGAGTTTTCTATGACCGCCGGAAACATCAAAACAAGGCCTGTAAGGAATGCCAGATTTCCTTATTATTGTATACTTAACCACTTCATACAACTTCTCCACCAACGGTTCCAACATATCATCATCTAAGAAGGTTAAAATAGCCCCAGAGTCAATTATAATGTTACCTTGTCCCTTCTTATATTTCTTTTTATTAGTTACAGCAATCTTCTCATTACCAACACTAATAGATTCAAACTTCAACCAATAATAATAATCTCTTTTCTTCTTAAATGGAAAGAACCCCTTCTCATTCACAAAAATAGGAGTAACCAAAGCATGTGGACCAACATTAGCTTTATCTCCAAAGTTCATCAGACTACCATCATTACCACTTACTCACCCATACTCTGTCGACACCAAACAATAAGAAAACTTGTAACTTACTGAAGGCCCTAACTGAGAGATAAGTGACAATGGCCATCTATTAAGTCCTGCAATACCAGCCCAACCAGGCTTAAAGTTTCCTATACTATAGTTTGAGCAACCAAATTTTATATTCTGTATAGACACTCTTGTCTTGTTTTTGGCAGTTAAAGAGTCAAAAATTAGAGTTTCACTAGATAAAACTCCAGCTGTGGTAGATTTCATTATGTCATTATATGTCATAACATAAGAACACATGGATGTGTTTTCATTTTTCAGTTTGCCTAAGTCAAAGCAGAATTTAAACTTTGACGATTGTTTTTTAAGGTTGAGGATCTAGAAGAGTCATATATTGGTGCATTTTGTTTGTAACAACTTAGGCAAGGCTTGCATTGAGTCCACAGTAGTTCGCTACTAGTGTCAACCATTATCATTATACTTAGAGAGGGAGTACCTATGTTTGTGGACATTAGGTGTTTGCCGAAGATTGGGGTGAGATGAGTTTGGAAACTAACATTTGTGCTACCAAGAAGTCTTGCATGAGCAATTGAACGATGGAAGGAGGAATTCAAACGTTCTTGTACAGTTAAAGTTGGGTTGTAAAATGCAGATTTTGGAGACGCTATGTGGATGAGATCTATAGAGAAGCTTTCTTTAGAAGTGATTAGTAGAGGGAGTGAAGTTGAGAGGAAGAAAAGAAGAATAAAATTTGAATTTAGCATGTTGTTGATTTGATTTAGTTATTTAATTCTAAAACCAAAAGGCATATATAAAGAGTTAAAAAAAACCTTTGGGTTTGATTTCTTAAATTACACATAATATATAAGTCAAGTTCAAGTAATGAGATAGAAGGATTCTATATAGTATTTTGAATAATATCTAGGAATGAATATAATGGAAGAAGTTATGATAAATTACCAGGGTAAGGACATAGAAAGTCAGATATGTTAATGCACCAAAAAATAATAATTTGTGGTCTGATATTAAACTTGTTCACAATAAATGATATGTCAATGAGGAAAAATACGTATGTTCGCATGCACTAATCAAAGGATGGCACAATTTTCATCAAAACAAAACGCTTGATAATACCCCTTGAATGGTAAATAGAACTATTTTTAAACAAAAAACCAGCCTTCTAAAATCATCGAACTAATGGTATGGTAGGAAGTCGCTATATAAAATCATATAAGATGTGAAAGGGCCTCCCGTTGGAGGCTCACAAATAAGTTTACCAGTAAAAATTCCTAACAAATGAGAATGCATAAGCATAAAAAAAGTATAGAACACTTCCATTGAATCAGAGGTAAACAAATCAAAAACAGGATCCCTCAAACAAGGATCTCTGGACCAAGGACGGATCTGCATGTAAGCTACCCTGGGCTACAGTCCAGGTTGGATTTATAAACATGCATTATGCACTAGTAATAATTTCATATAAATAATAAGGGATTATATTCAAATCTTCTAGTCCCTACCATATATTTCACAAAAAGAATAAAAGCATACTGATAAATTAGGAAAATCTAAAGTATCATGAGATATTAGTAACTATCCATTGTCGAATTTTATAATTTTAGTGTATACACGAAGTACATCCGTTTTCTTATTTGCATGGAATCATTTACAAATTATATATTTTTAGTATATGTATGTTTAGTTGTTAAAAAACTGTAGTTATGTCAATAATCAACCAACGTGGCATCAATATTCTTACAATTTTGCGGTTTATACTATACATTCTGTGTCATTTTCTATACATATAATCATAGCACGGGGAGATTTAAAATCCTGGCTCCATCCCTGCTCTGGCCCCAAGACTGGAAAAGTCAAGCATGATCCTCTGAAATACGTGGCATAAGCATAAAGGCGTTGCAGGCAAGGAAGATGCCTAAGGACTGCAATGTGCGAAACTTCCCTTAAGCTTTTGTAAAGAAACTATAAAGCTAGCAATAATTGAAAACAATAGAAAATAGGGCAGCAAGTATCGGGAGTAACTCTGGAGAACGTGGAGTGTTAAAGTCACAATAAACCTATTAGGCTTATAATTAACATCATAATCATAATAAACCCATTATACATAATATATTTCCAGGCTAGGACACCATCACAAGACGTGCGTACACAGGCTTGCAGCACCCATCATCTCATAGCCATCACCTAGCATGACTACACAATAACAAAACAGTGTGAGCACAACCAGAAATCACTCCCAGGAAGTACGCACAGCAGGCATCATCACACATAGCAAATGACATGACAGAACCTAGCAAGTAGGTCAGCATAGAGTTTCAAAAAGAAACTTCACTTCCCAGCATACATTGCCTCATCCTAGATTGAAACACAGGATGTTGAGCAAGATTGCATGGAACTTTGACATAAACAATGCAGCAAGGCATTTAGCATCAGCAAATAATTGCATGATACCAAAATATCCAACCCGAGAATGAACCAACATCCAAAATGAAAGCAACCAAAGCATGACCGACACAAAGTAAAGCAATTGACATAGATTCGGGAGGAGATGGAAGCAAAACAGGAGGAGCATCACCACAAAAACCAGCGAGGCAGAGCTAAGCTTCACAAGTTTGCCGAGTTTTGGAAATGAACCAACAAGAAGTCGTACATACCATCTCTCAAAAGAAACACCACTCAATCTAGTAAAATACAGAGATTTGAAACAAAACCACACTCAAAAAAATCCAAACAAAAGTAAAGATGTAAACAAAAACGGCAAAGATACTCACAATACACCCAAAGAACCGAACTAACGCCAACACCAAATAACTCCCCAGACCCTTGTTGTTGAAAATTAGTATCTTGTAAGGGATGAAAAAGTAACTGAAATGGTCTAGTTGATTTTGAATGGGAGGGGATCACTGCGCAAGAAGCTAAGCAAACGGTTCATCAAAACGAGATTAGGTCAAGAGAGGCAGAGCGATTCAGATTTGAGCAGGAGAGAAAGCGGACTAGGAGGTGGTCGACTGCAAAAGGATAGGAGTGGCATAAGCAAGTACAGAAATAAGAGAAGAAAAGAAGATGAAGGAAGGCGTTTTCAAAAGAAGGGGACAAAGGAAAAAATGGTGGAGGAGAAGGGGTACTTGATGCCATTTCTAGATCTTTGTAGCTGATTGGATTCTAATTGATACGTAAAAATAAAGTGTCCTGCTAAGGGCACCAACATATGCTTCTTAATATCGCAACATGTCCGGATCATCATCGGAATTATTTTCCAGTGAACGAAGTGAATTCAATGCTTTATCACTTTCAAAATCCATTCAATATGATTTATATTCAAAAATCCTTCCAAAGTAATGCTATATTATTTACATAACACTTCAGAAAATACTTTCCAAACATATGGGATTTAGATTCCAAATTATGGTTTCAATCCAATTTTAATTCATCTCATTTGTATATACAAGTTCTATTTGGTTATATATAACCATTTCAGTTTTATAATCTAATTTGATTATAATAATACAACCAACACATCCATATATTATAAAAATTTCATAAAATTTATTCCTTTCATACAAAAATATGGTTTTGGGTAAAATTATTTCATTTACCCAGCTTTTAAAATAATACTGTGTCAAATTACTCTGTTCAAGTGTTTATAAATCCTTATCGGTCACATCAGCTAAACACATCGATGTGAAATTTATATACCACTCAACAGATTAATCAACCCAATATAAAACAGTTTTTATATCAATTTACAAATAGCTCTCTTATATATGTACACTCAACTCATTCTAGGTACTACTGACCCAATCTCTAATGAGTAACCCCACCAAAGCCTACGTTTCTCTCAATCTAAGCACTGATACCAAATGTGATGACCCGAAAATCCATACCATCTGAGTTGACTAAAAAAACACACATCAAACCTAAATAGCACAAAAATACGAGTCATTAGGGTTAAAGAAATAGAAACAAATAGAAGATAAAACAAAGAACATCAAAATCCCACAGCGGACTAGACAAAATATAATATCATATATCATAACTTTGAAATACAAATTTGTATTGTGTATACATATCATATCAAAGTACAAAACATATACATCACAACGGAAATACTCTAAATAACTAACGGTGAAGCCTCTTGCTTTAAGTTTCTCTAAGTGTATATGTAAAAGCCTGAAACATTTGACTGCCTGAACAAATTTGGGCACCCAAGAGTTTAGGGAAAAAAAACTCTGGGTCAGTCATGGGACTGGTGTGAGTAAACTCCAACCATATTGTTTGACTTTGAAAAACCTTTTGAAAGAAAAAGATAATAGTAAGACCAGCCCACACATAAACATGGACGGTTTTTTTCCTTACTATAACCCAAACCATTTTTGATATGAAAATCTGGCAATATTATAATAATGTCTATATCAAATAAATAACCAAATAGTAGAACGCTTGCATCTCACGCTCTACATACATAGTATAAAAATAAAAACCGCAGGGCACTTATTGGAGATTGGATTCCAACTATGACATATGGGACCACCTTCTGATCAGTGTACTCTAGAGGGGATACACTGGGGTTCAACAAGAACATCTTGCAACCTTTCCACACATGACTGGTCACTCATTCAACTTGAGTATACCGAATGTATTATCACCCACTGTTGTCGGTCATCCAACCGTAATCCGTAAGATATAGAATCGAAAGAAGAACAAATTGAATTTTTCTCAAGATCAGTGATAATACACCCTGCTTGGGTATGACCCAACTAGTTATGTCGCCTGCCCGATTTTTGTCATTTCCCGATTGTGAGGCTAGAGGCTACGATTATCTTTTCATAACATCTGGCCACCATTCACTTTGAATGCCACATTGTCAAACCTGTGAAATCATAAGTTGATCTTCCCAAAAATATTACAGGTATAAAAAGCTAAGAGTAAGAATGACATTTGGGCGGGTAGGGGCGGGTTTCTAGTGCCCCAGACCCGACCCAGAATTTTTAAACCTCGCCCTAGACCCGCTCCGTAGACCCGGTGCGGGTCTGGAATTTCGCCCTGTACCCGAAACCCGTACGGGTTAGGGTAGACCCGCCCCACGACCCGGTGATATTGTATGCTAATGTACACAAATTTATATACTTATGTTTTTTTATCGCTAAATGATAAACTATATACATATTATAATGTGTTCACAATGTAAGTGAATATAATAAAATGAGTTGTAAGGTAACAGTTCAAAATGTGTGTATTTGTTATTGTATGATTATCATTGATGCAACCTAATACTATGAAAATTTTATAGTTCGTTGATTGAAAGAATATGATATTAAAGTTATATCCATGTATGCCTAAAAAGATTAACAAGTAATAATTATAGTTATATAGTGTTTTAATTATGCTTCAATCATACGGGTCGGGTCGGGGCGGGTTAGCCGTGCCCCAGACCCGACCCTAGACCCGGACATCCAAAAGCGGGTCGCGGGTCTACCCGACCCGAAGACCCTATGGGCCAGGTCTAAATGGGTAAAAACAGGGGCGGTTCAAGCGGGTTTGGACGCTAGACCCGCCCCATTGCCATCCCTATCTAAGAGGAACGAATTCCTTTACCACCAAATGTAATACCTTGAAAAGATCATCTTATGTGATATGTTAGGAATACTCTGTCAGACATTCGTACATTAAAGTTGTCCTGGGACTGGACAAACAGAACAGCCCTTGCATTTCACTTCGTCTATGATTTTCTCTAGTATAATCTAATTCACAACGCCTACGCCTATACGGAGTGGTTTTCGGACATTAAATCCAACCGTCCTCTCCGTATTGACAACGATGGTCAAAAAATCTTTGGTAGCCGGTGATTTAACTATCAAAGGAAAACAATATCCACCAAACAATCACTAGCCCTTTTTAATTAATATTCTATTTTAAGTTTCCTTATCGAATTATATATTTATTTATATATATATAGATATATTGAGTTCTAGTTATCAAACTTTCTTAAAAATATTCCAACTCCTTAAATTTCTGGAAAATTTCGCCAGCACCTCCTTTGTACGGCTCAATCGGTACAACTACAAAACGCCTCTCTAGGCCGTTTCCATTTAAAAAGAAAATGAAAAAGCCAAGCGGCTTACCTAAAAGGCTCATAAAATCTTTTACGTAATTTAAACGTTTACCTTTTTGTCGGGCGTTTAAATTATAATATTCATTCTCTTCATTCCATACATGTTTAACATATATATACTCATTCCTGATATCATTTCAATCAAACCAATCATTTTTACTTTAATCGCCTCCATTCGCTAATTAATTTTCCAATTAGCTTCTTTTCTTAACCTACTTTTAAGTTGAACATATCACTTTCAAATATATTTGTATTCGCTTATACACTTATCAAACTCAAACTCATTGCTCACTATCAAATCGTAATCCAAGTTTCATATTCAAATCCCCAATTTTAATTCACAAATTTCACTTACTTAAACAAAGTTAAATTCGATCCAAAACACTATTAACTAATTTCTTTGAAATTAGTTAACTTCGTTCGATAATTAAAAATCTGATTTTTTTTTGTTCCAAAAATCACTTCATCTATTCCACTTGAGTTCATATTTATTTATAACTCAAATCTGAATTTTTCTAATGGAAAATCGGATTTTTCTTGATTCAAAATCCTTTTATTTTATTTAATAAACCAATATGGTTTATAAATGATTTTACAACGACTTTTCTGAAATTTGATTTTGATATAACTCAAAATCTATAAGATGAAATCCAAAAAAAATCTCTTCCGTTTGAAAACAAACATTAAATAGGTCCGAACGTTTCTTGTTTCATCGAATTCCGACTTATATTGAGTTTTGTATACTCAACTGAAGTTTGAAACGTCCAATTGCGAACTGCGCGACGCGGCAAGTTTGTTTTAGTTATAATTTAAATATAAATTAAACTTCTTTTATAAAATAAATTTTAGCTGCATTTGCAATATTTAAAAATAGACTGAGTCCCTTACCATTACACACTAATATCATCTTGATAATAGTGAAGTCATTCAAGTTGGGGCATTTTAATTATCTCTCAGACCTTGTTCGACAACGTTCTTATCTTGAGATGGATAAGAGTTTGTAATAGAAAACTGACATCACCTATCATAAAAAACCCCTTTTTATCTCATTTAAAAATATGATTTTTAAACGTCACTTCTTATATTTGGAAGAAAAAAAATTATTTCCAATTTATCCAATGAAAATTACTTCATTACATTTATAAGCATTGTTTATAAATCAACTTCCTTATTTTATATTAACCAAGCTTCCATTTAAAACTCAATTTCCATTTGAAATATTTTATTATTATAACCTATATATATAAACATAGAATCTATTTTCATATTAAAATTCTAAATTTCTATTTAATACAATTCCAATATTTTTTGGAAATAAATTTTATTTCTATAAATTCAACATTGACTAATTCAAACCATAAATCCATACGGATTGTTCCAATTCAATTCATATTCCGAACATCGGAATAAATCCATCGTTTTTACCTTTAAGTGATTCCCAATCCCTTTTTAAAATTCATACTTGAATTTAAACTTGTAAATTATCCAATGATAATTTCTTTCTCTTTTATCTATAAATATCTTTTATAAATTACACTTCTTGTTTTAAATATTTAAAACAAATTTCTAGTTTAAATCCCATTTCCACTTCGAAAAATAAATTTTCCTTTTTAAAATCATACTTAAATTTACACGTTAAATTATCCGACGATAATTTTTCTATTCATTTATAAACATCATTTATAAATTCAGCTACTTGTTTTTATTAAAAACAAGTTAATATTTTTCCTAACCTATTCGAAAATTTAAATTCTATTTCAAAAAAAAAATCGTTTTTAAATCTAAAAATACATTTTTATGATATTGCTTAATATCAGTATCTAGGGCCAGTCATATCCAAATATATAATCAATTCAATTCAACACATCACACATATATAAATCTGTAAACAACAATGAATAAATTTGAAGAATACAGTTGGATCGCTCCAACATGTTTTTCCTGCATCCACAGATGTTAGACAACATAAATAATGCCCATCCTGCTTCACGGCAGGATATCGTGGTATGAAGGTCACACACTAAATATATCGTGGGGCGATAGGGTCATCCGCTAATGATAATGCGGGCATCCGCTAATGATACTGCGGGAAATATCATATATATATATATATATATATATATATATATAGCCACAACCACCAAGCCTAAATATAACTAATATATATAATAACCACAACAATTCAATGATTCATCCATGCATCCACGCAACCGACAAATTTATTTTTAACAATTAAAAATAAATTTAAGTATAAAATTTTGGGTGAGATTTACTCACCTTGATCTAATGACTAGCATCGAAAAAATCTCGAGTCCATCCTAGATCGTATTTGAAACCATGATTCACTTGAGTCGTCTCAAATGAATTTTACTCGGATATATGATTAATTAAATCTTTATTTAACGAGTTAAATTATTTTCAATTAGATTTAACTACTAACTTTATATAACTTAGCTTATAAAATTTTGATTCCATAAATGCATACCTCACTTCTATCAACTGCAAATCCAAAGCCGACCCAAAACATCACCAATTCGTGAGCTATAAACCATTCCACAACCACTTCCTCGCCATTTCCACTGATCAACAGCGCCTGCGACTCCCGCATCACCATTATACAGCGAACCTAATCTCGAGCAACAAGGGATTTAGCAGCACCTATTTAAATCGAATCACATCATCACCCACGTAAAACTCGAGACCTTATTCAGCTACAAGCAACTCATGTCAGTTATGGAAGCCGAACCCTATCGAATTTCACCACGAACTCAACTAACATCACACCTTCACCTTTTCATTTCCAGTTCGCCCTCCTTCATGAAATCCGACCTCGATCTCCCTACAGTAGCTCGGAGGAACATCGCGAGATTCAGGGTGATGGAAATAGTATGGGTTGCCAACCTTCCTCATGAAAGATGCTACCTCACTCATTAAATCCTGAATTGAAGTCGATTTCACTAATTAATGATTAGTTTCCGAAATCGAACTCCTGCCTTCCCCAATTCATTTTACTCGAACCCCCAAGAACTTGCATCTGCATGAAGAGAGGCTTCATACGAGCTTCATGACATTGATTTCATGATTTTAGAAATTTTGTAGGAATTAAATTTGATTTTTTTTCTATTATTCGGAGAATTTGATTTGCTTGTAAGAGAAAAAAGGAATGGAAGGGAAAATGGGTTTTGTGGATTTAGAAGTGAATTACTGAAGGCTTGGGGTTCAATTTATAGAAGAGCGAGGGAACCAACGTACAAAACCATTAAATTCATGTTTAAGCATTGCTGGGAAGGAAAGGAGCAAAATGTCTGCTCGAAGAAAATAGGCTGCATGATTTTTAGTTTTAGGTCGGCTGTAGGTTTATTTATTATATATATATATATATATTGTTTTATTTTATTCCAATCCATTTAGATTTTATAATAATATATTTTACGGTTTCGAACTCTAATCGAGACACAAAAACTAGTATTCCTAGGGTTTAACCACTATTCTGAACACAATGAAACAGATTCTGAAGCCTCATTCAATTGTTTGGAAAACGTATCAATTTTAAATCAACGATTTAAATTAAATTTGATTTAATTATTTCTAGATGTTTTCTGATCATACGATTAAACGACAAATCCAAATGTTACAAAATTGAAATCCGATAATAATATACTATTACGGATCTAATGGAACTGTTTTTGTCAGATTCTGAGATCGTTTGAAAATTAACTATTTTTACGTATTAAATTCGAATGATTAAAATATAAATCTATTTCAAACAATTTAATCGATCGATAATAAATAATTAATATCGTTCTAATTCAAACAGAATTTATATTATTTGATAAAATCGTCTTGATTCAATTTTAACTTCGAATTCAATTGTATTTCATTTTTGTATTACTATAATCCGATACACTCAAAAATTAAGTAGTATATCAATTATTAAATAAATTCCATATTAAAATTCATTTATGTTTCCAATTCAACATTTGAAATAAATTTAAATGTTCAATATTAAATGGTTAAAAATCTGGGACGTTACACATTACTTTCCATGCAACGTATTGGGTGATGTGTGTGAGTGTGGCATGAGTTCAGGTTTCATGGTGCGTGTATTGTGAGGCGTATGTGTTGTGTGCGTGTGAGTTGTCGGCTGGGTGCGTGTGTGTTGTATGGCGTGTGTGATGTGTGGCATGTGCGTGTGAGTGTGTGTATACATATAGTATTTACGTACATACTTATGTATGTATATGGTGTGTGTTTGTGTGTGTTGGCGTGGACGCAGTGGCAAGAAGAAGGGGAAAACATGAAGTGAAGAAAGGGAACATGAGGAGGAGGGACGTGTATATAGCACGTGGCATTCTTCACCCAATCATTTTTGTCTTTCTTCTTCTCTTTATCTGATTCTGACTTCTTGCCTCTAAATTTCCTCTTCTTCCACGAATTGTCCTTTTTGTTACCTTTATCATCCATAGCATTTTGTTTGTCCAGGGATTCAAAGCTATACACCATATCTACCATATCCACGAATGATGCTTTCATATGAGCCATAGTTCTGGTTTGGTATCTCTTTTGCAACCCTTTGATAAACTTTCAATCTTCTTGACTGAATTTTGGATCAGCTCCGGCCCAAAATGGGAAAGTTCATTATACTTATTCGGATATTCCTGAATAGTCATATCTTCTTGCTTCAAGTTGAAAAACTCATAGTATAAGTGAGTTACTCCTTCAGATGGTACAACTCTGCCCTCAAAAACTTTCTTAAAGCGTTCCTAAGAGAAGAGATGTAAGAGAGAATGGAAAGGAGGAAAAGTGTGGGAGAGAGCTCTATATATACACATAAGCTAGGGTGTTGAGTGCGATTATGTCCTCCTAGGTGTCGCCATGAGAGGGGATAGCTTAGGAGTGAAGTAAGGACCATGAAACAATTTTTCATCCATGGTTTATTAAATTATAATTTTTTTATTTTTTGTGTCATTTTCTTATTTTTAGTGCTAAAACATAATCATTATGCCTTATGACACATGGTTGAGTGGAGTGTAGACAACCATTAGTGAGGTGTCAAGGAGAGAGTAAATGTAGGAATTATGTTTTTTGGTTAATTTAAACTAGCATTTAATTAAATGACCTTACGTTTTCAACTCGTACGATCAAACCGTAAGTCCGATCGTTACGAAAATTGAAATCCTACCATATATCACCGGATACGAATCCAATGAAACTGGTCACGTCGAATTCGAAGACCGTTTGAAAATTGGCACTTTTCTAAGCTTTCATTAACTTCAATAGATTTTTCAACACGCGTTAATATTAGGCACGCTCACATGCTAACTCCGATTGATGTGAAATTTGAAATCTTATAATAATTTAACGTTCTGGATGCAATGAAAATGGTTTCACCGAAATTCGAGGTCGTTTGTAAAACTTCTATTTTTAGGCTATCAAAATAATACTGAATTATCGATTTTCAATATATTTTTATTTTTACTTTTATTTTTAAATTGACTAAAATTTTAGGTTATTACACTTTTGGACATTGGAGCTATTTTTTGGACATTGTTGACCGAGTCAACATATTTTTCTCTCAATGAAGAAGAAAAGGGGCATTTTGGTCAAAATTTAGAATTAACAAATATTTTGTTGTTCTATCATAACACTGTACGCAATTATTGTCCGAACTTGTACAACTCATTTACTCGGCCATTATATAATGAATGATTATTATATAGTGGACGTAGGCATTAGTGCCGAACAACTATAAATGTGTTTTTTCTGCATTTCACTACTTTGGATTTGAATTTTTTTCTGCATTTCACTACTTTGAATTTGAATTTTTTTTGCAAAACATACTTGGGGGTTGGCGTGCGCGAATAAGCGACAATTCCCCACATCAACAATATGAACACAAAAGTAGACAAGTGATCTGGACCGTTTGATCTATTTATCCTTATATAGAATAACAAAATTTCGAGGAAAATCCAACGGTAGAGATTCATGGCGTCATCAATTATGATAAAATTTTATATTCAAGTAGACATTTCCGATAATTAGTACTTTCCATATTACAAAAATAATTTATGATAGAAATTCAAGGATTACAAGTTTTATTTTAGCAATAATGTAAACAACAGAAAATAAAATTCTAGACAGATTCAGTAGCAGTTAAACCTTTTACAACGCTCATACATATGCTAGACAAACGTCCCTCATAAGCGTTACGAGAAAGGCATGTCTCTTTAATCGGAGTAGGTTGCAATGGCTTGTTGAAAAAGAAGGCAAAAACGCTCAGATGGCTTATAAGGAAAGAGCATGTAAGAAGGAGAGTAGAACAAGAAGCATCAAGACAGATCATCTTACAAAATAAATAAGAACACAACAAAATACCCATACAAAAACTCAACTCTTGCTAGTATGTCAAAGCAGAAAGCATTAGTACTATGGATACTAGATAAAATTGTGTACTATAAATACAACATTCAACATTTTAGAAATAATAAAAATTAGAAGGTCCTCGAGTACTTCTTGATTTCATACAATATAGAGGATATTGAAACAAGATCTTTGTTCAAAGCAGCAGCACCTGGAATCCCCTTCACGCATTCTGTAAGTCGTGTATAATACAGCAGAAGTTGAGTTAATGCTGATTTAAGTATATCCATTCCACTTAAGAAGTTGCTGAACGAAGTAATTATGTCCTTGTGCATCAATTCTATGGCACCCTTCCACCTGCTTGCAAAGTCTTTGACTAGCGGCTCCACATCAGCAATTCCAGGACCTTCATTACCAGAGCCCACGTCATCAGCTGTAAGAAACTTTGTTTTAGCAAAAGGCACCGTGTACTCCCATCATAAACTTCTAATGGAAAATGGGGTACAACTAAATTGGTGCAAAACAGCAGTGTCATACCGTGCTCTATACACACACACACACACATTCATTGAATGTGCTCCCCTCCCCCCCCCCCCCCCCCCCCAATATATTATATATATATAGGCAGGTTCAATTGCACTCCAAAAATGAAGAGTGTGTGTGTGTGTGTCTGTGTGTGTGTGTGTGTGTATATATATATATATATATACATATATATATATATATATATATATATATATATATATATATATATATATATATATATATATATATATACAGGTTCAATTGCACCCCAAAAATGGAACACCTCAATAGCCTTTCTATTTTCCACCTCTCATTTACACTTTCTTTCCCTCCACTCAATCTCTCTCCATTCACTATCTTATTTTATCATAATTAAGAGGTGGAAAACAAGGGGACTATTGGGGTGCTCCATTTTTGGGAGCAATTGAACCTGCCTATATATGAGGCAGGTTCAATGACACCCCAAATAGTGAGCACTCATTTAGTCTACCACTTTTTCATCGCTCATTTCCCACTAACTCCCCTTCTCTCTCCTTCCACTAACTCTCTCACTTCCCACTGACTTTCTTTAATATAAATGAGAGGTGGAAATCAGGAGGCTTTTGGGGTGCTCCATTTTTGAGGTGCAACAGAACGCTTGCTTATATATATATATATGTATGTATATATATATATATATATATATGTGTGTGTGTGTGTGTGTGTGTGTGTGTATATATATATACACACTATATATATACACACACACACACATATATATATATATATATGTGTGTGTGTGTGTGTATATATATATGTGTGTGTGTGTGTGTGTAAGAGTAGAGTTCCGCTATACCTCTTATATTGCACGTGAACTCTCCCCCCGAATCTCAGGAGAGAATGAATGGCTGAGATTCGGGTGGAGAGTTCACGTGCAATATAAGAGGTGTAGCGGAACTCTCCCCATATAGATACACACACATATTCATAACGTGCTCTATATATATACACACGTATACAAATACACCCCCAAACCCAAAAAAAAACCTCTTTTGCAGCACCTCAAAAGCCCGCAGATGGGCTACCGAATTGTATCTAAATAGTAGTTTGAAAGGAGAGAGAATTCGGGGGAAGAGAGAGAGAGAACAAAATACGTGGTGGAAATCAGAGGACACTTAGGAGTGATGCACTGTCTGAGGTGCAACGAAACACTCACACATGCACAGAGATATACGTGTGTGTTATGTGTAAGTATGTATGTTCACAACGGCAAACCAAAAACAATTCTACTGCTAATTTTTCGGTAAAAAGTTTGTTTTAGTTTTTTTTTTTTTATGTTTAATTTTTGTTTATGGGGAAGACGAAAAAGTTTGGTTTTTTTGAGGGAGGGGGGGGGGGGGGTGGAGGTTGATCGTAGTGGCAACCAAATTCCAAATTGCTGGTTCTTCACAAAAAAAACTTGCTTTTGTTATGAACATTCTGCTTATAGTAAAAAAGATTCTTTTATAAACCTAAAAAGAAAATTGGAGGAAAACTTATTTATAAATAAACAAACAACATAACACTAGTCAAATACAATTACAAAGTGAAAAATTAAAACAAAAAATGCTTCCAAGTAAAAAAAATATAGTTCAAAGTTTAGGGCTCATTTGATTTCGTTTTGGATTTTGAGTTTTCAACTTCCACAAAGAGATATGAGAAAAACTGTTAAAAAAAAAAAAAAAAATAGTCACTGCGACGATCAACAGACGACGGATGAGTTGGATTGTTCTCAGCGCCTCTGTTACCTCCCCAAACTCGAAGAAAAAAAAAACTCGTTTCCTATTTTACATACTAATATCATTTTCCAACAATAACACGACATGCACATTTTTTTAGATGAAAACACAAAACTAAAAATTACATGCCAAACAAGGCTTATTTTTGCACATTAAAAATTGTTTGTTCGTTTTTTGTTTCCAGACTTTTGTTTCTAGAAAACAAGAATGATAACTTTGAAGATGCTATCCAAGTGAGACATAAGAATGTAAATTGCCAAATTAAAGCTTACATGCACGTGTCTTGACAAATTTAATCAAATTGCTAAAATGCTCCAAAAGCAGCTCTTCCTGGAATATTGAAAGCAAACAATGACAATATGATCTTTCGAATAAAAAAATTTGTTTCTTGCATAACGAAACATATAGCTATGAATGCTTTGTTGTGCGAGGAAATTACCACAAACACATTTATGTTGCTCTTCAATTGATCTTCAAATTGCATTTGTAATTTACCACCTTCCGCACCTGCTCCCTGTAAAATAAAAGGTACCCCGGCTGATTGAAAAAAACATCAATAAAAATAACAGAACTATAGTAAAAATGACTTGCCTTTAGTATAGAAATCGTCATATCATAATTATTAATAAGGAAAACTGTTTGCAGTTTTGGCTTTTTAAAGATTTTGGCAAGCTTAAGAAGCAGGTCATCTACAGCCATTCGCAGTCGTTCCAGGTTCAAATCAAGCTATAAAAATGAAGCAAGAGATAACAGTTATTAGTATATTTCTAACCAAGCACCATCACTTTCAATTGCAAAAAGACATTGATACATAAATGAGTTAAATCACCTAATTGTTTGATTTTATCTGGGTCATATTGAATATTGACAATTTTTTGGTAAACTAATCAATCAAGAAAGATATACTACATAGATATGTTGTACATAGTCATAAAAAATTATGTAACTATGTATTAGTTAAATGGTGTTAAGCGCAATCTTATGGTTCTTACTAGAGCGGCTGTTTCAGGCAACCGACCCTAAAAACTTGATTGGATGCACAAAGTCGTACATACCTGGCCGTCTCCATATTCAACATTCAGATGAACAAGGGAAGCGGTGAATTCAGCATATCGCCTCATTACATAGTGAGGGTGAACATCATTTTCCCACAGAGTCTTTACATCAGCATTTCGAATGCTGCTAATGTGCATGTCAAATACCATCTTGAAACGAGGCCACAAAGATATGTTTATCTGCTCAAAATACAATGGAAAATAATGTTCTTGTGATACACTCAAAATTATGTTCTTGTTTTGTTTTTTTTTTTTTTTTTTTTGAACAGTAAAATTAGGGTTCACCCCTTATTTTCAACTTAGATATACAAGCCTCCCCAAAAACATTTTTTCGGTTACAATCATATTTCCAATTTCAATTAAATAAATATTGAATCTGAACTTACTCACGTGTATCAATGATCAAAACATTTCTTTTAGGAAGTACAAATGTTTGCACCTTTTTCGCAAGTTTTGGACTTTCTGGTTGAAATGAATAACGGAAGAACTTTTTAAAACTCGATTCTGAGGAGGGATGTATTTTAAAGCTTAAATAGGGTTACAAAAGTTCCTTTTTTAATATTGCTTAACTAAAAAATTTCGCAACGTAGGTTTACTTAACCATCAAAAATAGTTAATATAATGACCATAACTACAGAACTAGCATATTTATGAACTGAAGTGGTATTAAAATCGGATTTGCAATGTGGGTTTTACATTTGTAAAGACAATGGAAACGTAAAACTTGTCATAAGAATAAACTCATCAACAGGTTTAAGGTATGAAAATCAGATATGCATTGTAACTTAAAGTTGAAGGAAACTTTTAATATTTTTAACCTTAGAACATTGTGTTTGTGCGTCTCTCTCTCTCTCTCTCTCTCTCTCTCTCTCTCTCTCTCTCTCTCTCTCTCTATATATATATATATATATATATATATATATAGATAGATAGATAGATAGAGAGAGAGAGAGAGAGAGGCACGCTCCATGGCACCCCAAATTCCTAGCACCCCATTTGTAGCCATAAGTTTATTATTAATTAAGTTAGTGGAAAGAGAGAGAGAGTTAGTGGGAGGAGAGAGAAAGGGGAATATGTGGTGGAAATCAGGGAGGCTAAAGGGATGCTGCACTATTTGGGGTGCTCTTGATCCTATCCCATATATATATATATATATATATATATATATATATACACACACACACACACACACAAACACACACATATGGAAGCGGCTATTGAAGCACATGATTAATTTGTCCTTATGTGAGGGGTTAATCATAAGACAATCCGATGGTTGACAATTTGTGTCAAACTTGTATGTCCAAATAGACTTTCCCTACACACACACACACACACACACACACATATATATATATATATATATAGAGAGAGAGAGAGAGAGAAGAAGAGTTCAACGGCACCCCAAATGTCCTGGATTCCACCACAAATTGTGATTTAAATAATAGATCATTCTCCCGCTTTCCTCAACCGCTATTATTTAAATCGAGACTTGAGATGGAAATCAAGGAGCATTCGTGATGTTGTACCATTCGGAGTGCTACTGAATATATATATATATATATATATATATATATATATATATATATATATATATATATATATATATATATATATATATGGCAAGTGTTCAATGACACCAAAAAAATGGAGCACCCCAATCGCTTATATTAATTTAAGTTAGGGAGGTGAGAGAATGAATGGAAGAAGAGGGGAGAAATGGTTGGTGGAAAATAGGGAGGCTATTGGGGTGCTCCACTGTTTCGATGCCATTAAGATAGGATCAAGAGCACCCCAAACAATGCAGTACTCATTTAGCTCTTGAAATCCACCATACATTCTGGTTTCTCTCTCATCACCAAACATCTCGGTTTCTCTCTCGTCCCACCCTCTCTCCCCCCCACCAACTTATTTAATTATAAATGAGTGGTTATTATTGAGATACAAAATGAGTGTCATGAAAGAGAGATGCCATATAACCCTCCTCTATATATATATATACACACACACACACACATACATACATACATACATACATATATATGTGTGTGTGTGTGTGCGCGCGTGTGTGTAGGAGAGCTTTATAGCATCCCTATTTTGCGACACCATCTTTAGCATCTACAAAATTTTGTTACATTTGGAATGGTGTAGCTCACGATACGATAAAGGTGCTAAAAGGGTATCGCAAAATAGGGATGCTAAGGGGTGCTACAAAACAGAGGTGTCATAAAGCGCTCTGCATATATATATAACATCCAGATGCCGATAACACTCTTGTAGGGCATATCTAATTAAAGACAACAATGATGCTAATATACATCGACAAAACTGCAGGAACACATTCTGCATTGTAGGTATTCTGGAGGTCCCAAAATATACAAAGCAGTCTGGTTATATAGAACACTTATATTTTTGTCTTAAAACATTTGTCCCGTGCTACATATACAAAAAGGTGTCAAACCTTATCCAAATATGAATCCAAGCACGGTATCCTCCTTCTGAACATGACTAGCTGCAAACAAAATAACAGGTTCATATGCCGTTAGCAGTCAACATCATATACCACCCGTGTCTTTATTGTAGAATAAGAAAGAGTTGTGTTTGCATGTGCACGTGCATGTGCATATGCACAGGTGTATGTGTGGGGTGGTCAGATAACCACATCAGGAACTGTGGAAAAAAAAACTTTGTTGTAACCTTGCTTTGGACCAAAATGTACACACTTGCATTTTGGGTCTGTATGAAGTGCTACAGCGTGATTTAAGCAAGGTTCGAAAACTCGGTTTCGGTCTTGGTCATTTGAAAATTTATGAGTTTCGGTCGGTTTCGGCAGTTTTGGTTTTTGTTTCAGTTTCGGTTCAAAAGTCAAACTTTTAACATATGTATTAATATTCAGGTCCATACTAATTCTTAGCAGCTTAAAAAGCAACCCAAAGCCCATACCCAAGTCAAGCCCATACAAATAATCAAACCTAATTAGCAAACAGCAGTCACATTTAAATACCAAGTCAAATTAAATAAAAAAAGTCATGCCAGGCTATCCCGTTGCATTCTGGTCTAAATTTGATAAAACTAGATAAGGTTTAGCTTCATTCAAAGCCCAGCCCAAAAGTCTCTTTTAATTCGCCAGCTAAGCCCTAAGTTTACAACGTCACATCCCCAGAGCCCTTTCTTCCTGAAACGATAGCTCGGCATGGAACTCATGTGAGATGACAGATAACGAGATAAGAAAAAAACGATTGCGATCCTCACCATGGATTTTCAACTCGATCGCGATTTCTACTTGAAATCGACGTCGCCTAGTGCTTGAAATCTAGGAAGATTGCATCGCGAAACTCAATTTTGCGTTAGTTATTTACTGATTTCTTCTTCTTCTTCGCTGATTTCTTTCCTGCTTTTTCTTCTTCTTTGCTGTTTTTTTTTTCTTCGGTCTGTTTTTTCTATTGTTAGCTACCGAAACGGGATTTTAACCTAATCCCGTCTCGGTAGTGGCCGGAACCGAACCGAGATAGGCGGAATCCCGGGGTTCCGGCCGAAATTTTAAACCATGGATTTAAGCAGTTTTCATGTATTTCTTTATATCTTTATCTGCTTACGGACATAAATTGTTTAGTTATGTTCATCGGTACCAAATTTTTCTTACATCTTATGATTTATCTAAACATCCGGTCTTAATCATTTTCCTACAAAGAAATCCATTATTATTTTCTTCTTCTCAACGGCATACATTATTATAAAATGTTTGCGGGTGCACATCAATACGTATACACTCCTGCAATAAAATGTCATTATAGTAATTTAAATTATTACTGTACAAACTGATTCAACCAAGGTTCAAAAACTCGGTTTCGGTTTCGGTCATTTGAAAATTTACGATTTTTGGTCAGTTTCGGTTCAGAAATAAAACTTTTAGCATATGTATTAATATTCAGGCCATACCAATTCTTAGCAGCTTAAAAAGTAACACAAAGCGCAAACCCAAGTCAAGCCCATACAAATAATAACCCTAATTAGCAAACAGCAGCCACAACACAGTAAAAAAAGAAGAAGCCAAAATACGAAGTGGGAAAGGGCAGAGGAAAAAAAACTTCTGCTGCGAGACCGAATACGAAGATCGAACAGCCTGCTATGCTCGAATTAGGGTTTTCTTCTTCTGAATGAATGAATGAATTTGCGTTTTTTTTCTTTTCCTTGTAGAACCGGAACGAGATTTTGCCAGCGTTCCGTCCCGGTGAGTGTTGGGACTGGCACGAGATGAACGGGATCTCGCTGTTTCGGACGAGACCTCAAACCATGGATTCAACATTATCAGATCATCAGTTTAGGTGATAAAATAATATATGTAACTTAAAATGACTAGCGAAAAAATTCAAGGACAATTTCTCTCGCTCTGAAACAACTGAACTTTGTTCACTTCGTCACCTCACCAACTTTAGTTTCCAAGTCTACATAATAAGAATCTTCAGAATATACATATAGAATAATTTCACTAAGAATAGCTAACTCGTGAAGAGGTTCACAAGGGATAAAATTGTAGTTAGATATTTATATGAGGACTTGTTAAAAATATATAGTGAGAACACGTCTCCATGAAGCTACTGGGTATATTTTCATGTTTGGAGTTGACTGACTAGGATACAGCTTCAATGGCCACCAACGAACATGATATAACCATTCCATTGGTTTCCATAACTTGACCATTTCTCTTTCAATCATACATGTTTTTTTTATATTTTTATCCTAGTAACATCAAAATTGGTTAAGTCTCCTGTAAGGGTAAAGAAATACAATATTTAAAATCAGATGGTACTACAGCACACGCGTGCAGAAGGGGGGGGGGGGGGGACTTCTGTTTTATCAAATAAAACTTCAATTAAAAATATTATCATGCACTGTTACAAAAGTGGCTGTGAAAGGAAAAAAAGCAAAATGATTAGAACAACTAATTTAGAAGCACCGAAAATTTGTTTGCAAAACCTCAGCAACTTACTATATTCAAGTTGCCAACATAAATTCAAATTGCAAATTAAATCACAAATTGCATAATTTCAGAAGATCAAATTACATAATTTTATCCTTGAACTGATGTGGTGCAATCAAATTCCATCTCTTATGATGGAGATTGTAATATACCAAGTTATCGCATGTTATGTTAAATTGTCATTTTATTTTATCCCTTAACGATTTCATTTTCCCATTCAACAATGATCTAGTATAAGCTATATTACTTTCTAGAACAAAGTAAATTAGCATGCAACATATATTCTTTGAATCAGCACACGACTAAATATACCTTAGAAAATAGTATTTTGGTATAGTTTATGTAAATTTATAAGGGTGAATATGCTAATATTAGTGTAAATTTCATTTTCTATGGCATGCCTATAAATAAGACTCCAATGTAATGTTAGTTTCCGATCTGATGTCAATAAAATTTCTCTTTCTTCCTCTGATAGTGTAACAGCCTAACTCAAAAATCCGGATACGAAAAAGTTTCTAGAAATTTTGAATATATTAGTTCGGTCCGATACAAATATTTAAGTATGATAAATACATACATATATATATGTATATATGCATGATATATGTATGTATAAATATATACATAATACATAGTTTACAAATGGTATATGTGTACAAATTCTAGAATAAGAAAAATGGCTTAAAATGATAGGGACACGTGTCATCAAATGGAAGGAACACATGTCTTGTAAGTAAATAAGGTTAGGACACATACACATATTAGGTGTCCATGTATAGAAACATCCAAAGACACATAAGTAGGCATGTGTCTTTATCCTAAAGCTTGCATTACGATAAGGAGGACAAGTGTCCAAAACTAAATTACCAAATTAGCCTTGAAAACTACTATATAAATGGCGGAAATGTTCACTTCATTTCACACATTTTGAAAACAAAAAAACAAAAAACAAAAAAAAAACAAAAAAAAAAAAGAGAAGAAGCTTAGGAGAAGGCAAGAGGATAAGTACAAGATCAAGATACAAGTCTAAGGTGAGAAAAACTATTTAAGTTCATGTATTCATTTCATATTTTGAAGAAAAGTTGAGAAATTTATGAATGTTTGGACATGAACCCCTGAAAATGACGTTCGGTATTTTAGGCATAACTTTTGCGATGCTTAATAAAATTACAACTTCTCTATCAATTTGGAAAGTTAATTCAAAGGGCTACAACTTTCACCTTGCACTTTTTTTCTAATTCGGCCGTTTGCACACCCAAAAACTGGATGCAAAGTAAGGTAAAAATCAGCCCGAATTAGACATGTTAAAAATGCCTTGTATTGTTGAATTTTATTTATTGAATAGATAAATAATTTTAATGGTTTCTTTTTACGATAATTAAGTAGACAAAGATAGCTTTATACTGTAAAAAAATTTGAGTCAAAATCTATTTTCATCATAGAGAAACAGTGGCAAGCATTTCACCAAAAAACTGGGAAAAAGGTTGATTTTCAAAAATTTAAAACATTTTGGAAATTTGACACTTTTTGAATGTTTCTAACGCTGAAGTGTATCAAAACAGAACTTTTTATAGCACATCTGAAGCGCTGCCTTTTCACTGAATTAATTATAAAACCTTAAACACAACCAGAACTTTTTATAGCGCACAGAAACGCTGTAGTAGCTGAATTTAGTCTAAAACCATTATAGACTAACCAGAACTTTTCATAGCATGCCTGAAACGTTGTAGATAGCTGTTTTAAGCCTAAAACCATCCGAAACTTGTCGTAACACTTTTAAAACGCTGCAGTTTTTATTTATGGATTCTGAAGAAAAAAAATAGTACTTCTTAAATGCTACATCTTCTTTGTTTCAAGTAGTTTCGAGGTTCTTCTTAACCTAGATTGGAATAATTTGAGATAGTTTGGTTATCTTAAACCCTTAAAAAGCATGAATTTAAAAGTAGAAGATTTGCCTATTACCAATATAATATCCTAATTGTTGCACAAATACACATATATTTATAAAGTATCTTTCAAAATGAATGACTGGAACGTTCTAGGGTGACATAGAGGATACTGTCTAGGCTTGAGTTTGGAAAGTATAGTTTCATGCTCTCCCTGGCTATCCCTAAATGATCTGACGGACGGGATGGTTAATTCAAATTTAATTTGAAATTATTTGAATTTAGAAATAATTTGGAACTTTATTCAATATTAAAGAAAAGTAATTTAAGATTACTTTTGAGAATCATTTTCTTAATTATATTTCTTCGATAGGGTGCGGTATAAGATAATAGACCTTGAGTAGTGCACTATTACTCTATGTTGGTATCGAGCCGAGCAAAGTACATCCCTTCGATGACGGGATGCCAACCGCAATGGGATGACATATTCTAATATCTAAACCAAGTTGAGGGTGTGGTTTAGATTTATAACTATAAATTGGATAAATTATGAGTTTTGATGAAAGAAAGTTATCATAAATTTGTTTGATTTAGCATTTCTAAGTCTTCCTTGATTTTTGTTTTAAACCTTGGATTGATGAAACCTTCGAAGTAAAGAGTAATGATGAAACTATAATACAACCCACTAAGAACTGATGTGAAAACTAAGCTTAAATAACTATATCACTGGATCTGTGTTGCTCATGATGCTACACTTAAAACTTTTCAGGTTCAGATGGTTACTTGGATGCTTTGAAGTGAAGACTTACATTATGTAGATTATCTTTTTTATGTACTCATATGTTTAATTATTAGACTCGTGAATCTTTGTAACCATATTCTATGATGGGATGATTGTATAATAGCTCTTCCGTTTAAAATCATGTACTAAGAATGATTTTATGTTCTGACAAGTTTATGTTAAGTTGTGATACTTTTCTATTAGCACCATGGCTTATATGTAGCACCACCGCTTCTGAATAAGTATATCAGAGTGGGGGTGTTACAAATAGCTTCTCGTTTCCTTTCAGTTTATTCTTAGATAGGAAAACCTGAAGAATTTTCCACCCTGTCAAATAAAGTGAAATGGGGGATAGTTCATATCTAATGCTTTATGGAAGTACTTCATAGACCATGGAATTTTGTGATTCATCAATCAGACCTCATGTGGTCCTCCACACTACTGAGTTGTAGAATTGAAAAATCGCCATCTCCTAGATGTTGCTCGAGGACTTCTACTGGGAATGTAAGTTCCCATTATCAATATGAGGTTCTATCAAGAGTTATTTTAGTTTTTCACATCCAGATTTGAAATCTTCTGGATCAACACTTCTAATTCCGTTCTTTAATTAGTTTTTATTTGAGAATTTTTATTTATAGATCTTTGTATTTGTTCCAGTGTTTTAAAAAAACGCGAGTGAGGCACGTCTTAAGATGAGGCGGTGCTAGAAAAGCACCGAAATGCGGAGTTTGAGGCGTTTTTACCCAAAAAAATAAGCCTCAAAGGGTAGGGTGGAAAAAAAATCATTTTGATATGTACTTTTTTTGGAGAATTTTTTAACTTCACGCTGCTTTTAATCTTTTCCAGCTGCTTCCCTTTTTTTTAACCGCAGCAAGCTCCCCGGTAAAAAATGCGACTCAGGTAATTTTTTTCTTCCGTTGAAAAAAACAGACAATTCCAGGAATTAACTTCGATTCCACAACTGGCATCGACTTCGATTTTAGTTGTTTGAATTTTGCTGCTCATGTTTTTACTCAGTAAGTAGACAATTTTATAACAATGAGCAAGAGAGATATAGTTTGGCAACGGGTGAAAGAACTACCGAATTCACCAAATACAAATATTTTCTTTGTACATTTTGTGTTCATAGATGCACCGGGAGAATTGCTCGATTCAAACAACATTTAGCTCGCACTCACATCAGATGACATTTTGAATATTTTTGGATAACTATATTTTGTTTGAATTGCTTGTAGTAATTTATATTTCTTATATGCTATTTGACGTTATTCTATGTCTACTTTCATTATATGGCATACGCTCCCCCCCCCCAAAGGTTTACGCCTCAACGTTTTGAGGCTTACGCCTCGCCTCGCGGGAATGAAAACGCCTCAGGTATGCCTTTCGCATTTTAAAACGTTGATTTGTTCTATAATTTTTGTATGAGAATCATTAATTCATACTTTTAGATCTATTTTCGAACTCTTCCAGATTTAGATTTGAATTCTAATGAATCTATTTCTTTCATATTTACTTTTTTAACCAAATATGTATTTAGATGTATTGTAAACCTTTTCGAATCTAATTTTGAGTTTTTTCAATCTAATGGTATGGACCTCCAAATATATATATATATATATATATATATATATATATATATATATATATATATATATATATTAGTGCGGGTGGTGGGGGTTCCTAGCTCCCCAGGGAGAGGGAGAGGGTTCGATTCCCGCCTCACGCACTTTAGTTCAAATAAGAGGGCTTACCATGTGCATAAGCCTGATGACCCCGCGGACCGGGTTAGGTGCACTAGGGGGAGTTTTACGGCAGTGCCGATTTCTCTCCTGAAAAAATTCAAATATATATATATATATGTATATATATATATATGATCTTATTTTCATCATTAGGGATATAGATGTGGACTTATGTTTATCTTTCATTCATATACTTTCATTGTTCATTGTTCATATCTCTTGAAAAAATGTTCAATTTCTTTTGACGTAACTGTAACAATATTATGGATATTAAATATCATGGTGTAGTTTTTAATTTAATAGCAATATTGATTTATCGCTAGAAAATTTGAAAAATAAAATAAAAATTCATGAAGTGGACAAATTCTTTGAAATCTGAAAGAATAAGAATTTGAAGTTTACACATACAAAGATAAAAAGTTCAACTTTTCAAAAGCCGAAATAAAGTTTTAAAATAAATAAGTGCATTTAATATTTCCCTATAGCGAAGACTTAAGGCTTCAATAAAAGAAGCAGCTTCAATGAAAAGCAAAAGTCTGGAAGAAATGATATACTGAAAATATATAAAATATTATGTTACAAATAATTTCTTAAAGAAATTTAGTTTTAGAAGAATTATTACATTTATAATAAGTATTGTTTTCTCGAAGAAAAATAGTTGAATGACTCTCATACATGAATAAAAGCACTTTCTGGAGAACTTATTTTAATCTAAAATATACAATAAATTATAATAGAATTTGAAGCCTTATTGCAGTAATTTTAGAACATGTAATAATGAGACCATTTTTCCTATGAAGTTTATATTTTGGATGACATAACCATTACTTCTATTCTTCTTCATCATAAATGTATTAAATATGGTCATTATAGTAATGAATTAAATTATCATATTATCATAAATGAATTTATTATAGTAAATTGAATAATGTTGGATGTTTTTGTTTGGAATAAGAACAAACATATTGCTTATCATTTGATGTATTTATTTAGACAAATAATGTTTGACATAATGGAAGAAATAAGTTTGAACAACATGAAGTTGTGTTAAAAAAAATTGAACTAATAATTTTATTACTCCAAAAGCCAAAGACCTGAAGTCTTGAATTATGAAAAGATTTATTGATAAAGTCTACGAATTTGAATTTAATCAATATTTTTCTTAACAAACCAAATATATAAGCTTCTAAACCAAAAATTTGCAAAAGCTTTGAGAACCCAAAGCTCTTCATAAATTAATGATCCTGGAGTTTTTTCATTAATAAAACTTGAACCTTCGTTGAAAGTCCATGACATGATAAGATTGTACTTCTTTGGAAAAGAAAAACACATCATATATAAGGTAATGATATTGAATTTAAGATATTTCAAAAATCTCCCAATGAGTTCCATCTTACTTAAATCTTTTCATTTACATATTAGATTGACCAAATATTATAAAAATACAGTGTTGTGACATTTCTAATATCCCGGGATCCAAGATTAGTTATTATTTTAGCATTAGAAAAGGACATTTATTATTTGCAAAGTATGAATTCAGTTGTTGTTTTAGTTCCTATTTCCTCCTTTTTATTTCATTTCATATATTTTGGCTATTTGAATTATTTTCCTCCATTATTTACTTTTACTTAAGCAGAATTGTACATGGTCAACTTTTTATTATTTTTGGTCCAACGCTAAGTCTACTCCATTTCAGTGTGCCCAACTCTAATTTAATTATTCTCTCTATTGTTTTTTTATTGCTACTATAACTCAAAACTGAAGTCTGAGTCAACGCATTTAAACTATATTGCAAAGCTTGACAATTTAATATAATTATTTTGTATGCATTTACTTAGCTATTTGATTGAAGAAATTCACTTTAGTATCCTCCAAAGGGGATAACTCATCTATCAAAATCTTTTCTTACTTCCTATTTATGCTTTCCTCTAAAAAAAACCACTTCAAGTTTCAAATTCCAAAAAATCATACAGGCTAACTCCTAAATCAAATCATCTACGAACCTTGCTATCAAATCAATATCGGATCTCCACCGATCCTAAACCTAACTCCTCAAAACCGTTGGCCGTGACCAGCTAATCGTTTGCAGAATAAGCCTGAGAATTTGTTTCTAGATTCATTTTGAGTTCTCAAGTCTTGGATTTTGGCTTATGTACATTTGTGCCACATGTTAAGCCTGAGAATTTGCTTCTAGATTCATTTTGAGTTCTCAAGTCCTGGATTTTGGCTTAAGTACATTTGCACCACATGTTAAGATTTGTTTCCATTCGCCTAGATGTCAACACGATGGATATACCGTTGTGGAGGCCATTAGTTTTTGACCCTCCAAAACCCTTTCTTCGTCTTCCACCTGCGAGCAACTCAACATTGTCACGAGAAAGTACCAACATTGCAGTTTGCAATCTCACAGTGCATCCGCTTTGAATGGAGTGTCTTGTTTCCATATATCGTAGAACTTTATTTTCTTGAAGCATGCTTGGAATTATTGGGCTCTCCGAGTTTTGCAAAAGGCACAGTTATACATGTGTTGACACACTAATAAGTTTTCCATGGATCTACTACTGTGCTTCAGATTCTGTTTTTCTTATCGCCTGGATTTCAGGTAATCCCCATTTCCTCCAATCGTTTTCACCGTAATAATTTTGTCATCATATGCCTCTTCAGGCTAATACAACTGTTTGATCTTCTGAACCACCATGTTTCTTCATTTATTTTGACTATTTGCATTCCAGACTGGGAAGAGGGTGCACTAGCAGGATTGTTTCAAGCAAGATTATGCCTCTTCAGGAAGGCTATGTTGTTGCCATGGTGTAGTATTTTAACACTAATATAATGCTTCTTTCCCATTTTTTGTTGTTTTAATCCCAAGTTGTATGTTGTATAGTTTATCTTATATTTGTTCCTAGCTGCTTGCTGTATCCACGGCAAGAAATAACTTATCATAATGTTCAAATGTTTGTTTTGTTGTACGGTTGATTATTCTTATCCGTTTGTGGTTCAATACTGGCAGTATTAAATAATATGCTCAAGTGAAATGGAAAACAAAAACTCATCTATCAAAATATTTATGTTTATGGATCTGTGTGTATATATTAATCCCATGAAGAAATATTTCATAGTTTTATTTAAATTTATATTGCGAAATTTTACATTCCAAAAGTGATGTTATAGATATTCTATTTATTTTTTAAATACAAGAGAAGTATTGTATCGCCTAAAGAAACGTCTTATATAACTCCAAAAATAGTGATAATAATTCATCTTCAAAACAGATATTATATAGCAATACTACACCCTAAAAGCAGTGTATTTTATCTCTCGCATTTGATTTTTATTTTGCATCTATTTTTTTAATTCTAAATTTGATATATTATTTTTGAAAGTGGTTACAACAAAAATCTCCAATAGAGATATTTTATGCTACCATAAAAGCTATAACTATGTAATTAATATGGAAAATGATATTGTTATTGACACGACATTCCAAAAGAAGTGCATAATAAGTTCAGAGAAATGTAACATTTCAGAAGACATGACAAAATATCTTTAGAAGATATTTGTTTACATATTTTGTGATTTACCAAATACGAATGTATAGAAATTAAATTACGAAGGATTCCTATGTAGTTTAGATTTGATTCGAACTTAAATTTTGAACAATATGTAATGTGTCATATATTTCATTATAATTATATCAAACCTCCTTTACAGGTAATAATTCAAACTATCTCTAGAACATATTATTCTATCCTTATGTATCCAAGTATGTCATAAGGGTCGTGTTCTTAATTACTCCACATAAGAAACATCATATATGTAACTATTTATCAAAAAAACATATTTAGATGTTCTCGTTTATATGTCATATGAATATCCTACTTTTCACGAAAGCTATAAAAGAGATTAATTTATGTGATTATAGTTACATATTATTCTTTGATAAGTAATCATAATTAATGTCGAAAAGTGATATTGAAATACAATTATGGAATAAAACTTAACTTGAAATTATGTATATAATTTATTTGAATCGGTTCAACATAGTTTCAAACCAGATATGCGTTATCATACGGTCTTCGAGGATTCACAATGACATTGCTTGATAAGGAGAAATAATGCTTTGGATCCTTATAACAATTTTGTTCTAAATTCACTAAGTTAAAATGTTAAAAAATATGCAAACATATTATACATGTAATACGTGGACGCACATATATATCCATATATGCGAATATTTAACTAACCTAAAGACTGTTTGACTAAATTGATATGAGTTCATCTTATAGATTATGCACAGAGATCGTTCAGCGGTTTAAAAATCAATCAAAATAAATGTTAAAAGACTTGAATTCTTGTGTGTACTCAAATGGTTTACATAATAAGAATTTTTTTCCAGGTTGTCAGATCAGTGGATAAGAATAATGTTACATGAATGCATTTCAGCAATAAACAAAAAAATTATCCACCTATAATTGATAAACATATGATGTATTTGCTAGTAGCAACTTAACAATGGATCAAAATGAAAATCCAAAAGGAATATTATTTAATATGACAATGTTTATCAACATTGAACGGAAGGATAAAAGAAATACGAGTTCATTTTAAATATCAAGACTAAATATTTATTACATGCATGATGATGCAACATAATATGGAATTTGAATCGTTTACCATATCCCTAATAAACTTGCTCCAATATAAATCGAAATCTTTGGAAAATCGAAATGTATAGACCACATCTGAAGTGTGGTAGGGAAGTCAGATTGAAATATTTGTTGAATAAGTGATAAAAATGTCAAATAAAGGATATGAGTGTTCTTGAAGAAAAACTTAATGCTCTGTAAAAGACTCATGTCATGATTGTTAAATAACCCTAAAAATGGTTTAGACACCTATATATTAAGATGTCATTAAATCTATATAGAACTGACAAAAAATAATCATCGATGATAAAATTATAAATAATAAAACATTTTTATTTATTAATGAATTAAAGATCCTAGATTAGAGAAAAACATGATTGACCATCATGAAATTCTCCTAAATAAGAAATATGGATCAATAGTGTGTGTGTGTGTGTGTGTGTGCGTGTGTGTGTGTATAATAGCAAAAGCACAATAAAATCATTGAAGCGCATATACTCGTCAATAATATATTAAATGTGCAAGGCACAATAATTTTAGAAATAATTGATTTGGAGAGATGAAAGTGTTTAACACACTTTAAATACTATAAAGGTGTAAATATTGGTTAAATCGTACTAAACAATGAAAATATGTTAGTTGTAGAAGAATATAAATTAATAAAAAATGCAAAGAATAAGGAGTGTAGCTTGCAACTTTCTTTTTAATATTGTTGTAATCATAGTTGTGAAAGGTGTGTCATGGCACATGGCGCGGCGCTTAAGTCATTTTTGTTTGTGGTGCGACGCATATGAAAAGGCACACTAAATGACGTAAATGGTGCACGGCGCAAAAATGGCACACAACGCAAAATGGCATCTTTCCTTTATTTTATTGTTCATGGTTTGTTTTTCCGCATTTCAAACTGCAATAATTAGTACAAATATTGTTACCATCACTACAACCACCATCACTACCACTGTTACTATTATTATCATAATAACATAAACTGTGAATAACTTTGTTAATATCTATCTTTCAGTTATATGAAAACATAATTACACCATTATTATTTCTTATTCGATGATCATCAACGAGTTAATAACCTTACAATTATGTAATTAGCTGACCTTAGCATGCCGACATTTAAAACTGACGTATGTTTTATTATTCAACATAGTTTACATTCATTTTATTATTATTAGAAATATATAATGTAATGTATAAAAAGATCATAAAATATTGCCTAACATAGATACAAAAGCAAACTAATGAGTGAGAACCTGTGAACGGTAAATCAAGAGAAACAACTTTGGAGGAAGAAAACATTCAAGCAGCTCTCAAACATACTTTTGAATAAAAAAAATTGCATTTGTGTGAGTATGTCCAATATCCTAGTACGATTTGTCTAAAACATAAAAATATCTATGATTTGGTATTTGTTAAACACAATCGAGCATTAAAAAGAAGGTATAACATCCAAAACACTATTGATCAAATATCTTTGAACGATATTGATGATTGTAATCAATGGTTAACGGGAAATATGGATGATGCATCCGATGTTGAAGATGAACTTGTATTTGATGATGAGGACTTAACTTGGGGTGTTGTTGTTAGAGCAGCAAGAGTGGAGGAAGTTAGATACCAATGTAGAAAAACATTCACATCAACAGGTTTTTCAACACATGCTTTAGCTCCTTTACATATGAAGGAGAAACAAATCTAAATGATACAGATGAGGAAGATGTTGAAGCTTATGAATCTGATGATGTGGACATTGGTTTAGAAAATATAATTGTTGAATCAGATTCAGATTTTTTAGTTTATCACTAATATGTTTTATTATTTTGGATTTAAAAACTACCGTGCTTGAAATTCTACATTTATGATATTATATTAACTTGTGTTTTTTCGTAAAATGCATATAAATCTTTGTTGCATATGTTCACCAAAAAATATTGACTTTTTAAAAAAAAATGTTATGTTAATTTTTTTAGAAAAAATAAACATGCACAGTAAATTAGAAAGGCGCGCCATTTGTCGCACCGTGCGCTAACAACGCTGGTTGTAATGAAAATTCTAATTAATGATGTGCAGATTACTTACTGCTTTTTAAGTATTGTTGTAATGAAACTCTTAATATTCATTAAAAGATAGTGGCAATGAGCAGAACGGATATCAAGCACCAAAATAGAAATAACTTTGTTTAGTTATAAAAGGTGCAAATTATAAAGAGTGTATATTAGCACCTTTTTTTTAGTATTGTTATAATGAAAATCTTAATATAAATCATGAAGAGTACATTACTTGTTGCTTTTAAGTATTGTTACAACAAAACTCTTAATATTCATTGAAGATATGGTTGCAATGATTAAAACTAATATCAAACACCAAAATGAAAGCACACAAACCTTTTTCCATAAAGGTAGTATACAAATGTATAAAATGCAAGCATTATTTGAAAGAAACAATTTTGAAAGCATTGATTGTATTAAAAAAAATACTATAAATAACGAGCATATAAAGAAGGGAAAATAGAATTAATATCTTCTAATTTTAATTTTTTCAATGCTTTTCTAACCTATATAGACCAGAAGTATTTGTACCTGATTTGCGTTGTCAAGACATGTATTCAAACTTAAAGGGCAAATTATAATATTAGGGGAAGCATATATAAGTAAAACATAATATACTCTTTTTCTTTCAGTAAGATTTTTCCCATATGATTTTTCTTAATCAGGTTTTAACGAGGGATTACATTGATCCCGAAGTATCAAATTCCATTAGATATAGTAGACAATTGAAATATGGCATACTGTTGTTTTCTCTAGATTTTTCCCACTGACTTTTTATAGTAAGGTTTTTAATGAGGCAATATCTTGATCTAGAAGCATCAAACATCTTTTGATGCAATAAACTATTAAAATATGTCATATTATATTTTATTTTTTCCTTCATTAAATTTTCCCGTTGGGTTTTTCTCAGTAAGACTTTGACGAGCTATTATTCTAATCCAAAAGTATCATACTTTTTCTAATGAAATAGGATACTAAAATATCTCACTATACTTTTTTTTCTTCACTAAGATTTTAATGAGATATTATTTTGATCCTAAAGTATTGCACTATTTTCCTCATTAAATTTCTCTCATTAGGTTTTTTCTAATAGAGATTTTTAATGAGGCAATTTGACTGAATAGGTATATGTAAGCAATATAATTTGACTGAATAGGTATAATGTGAATAAAAAAAATCTCCTTCATCCTCTAATTGCTTCTCATTTCCTTTCAATTTACAACATATTCGCAGTTATCGGAATTTTGAAAGGAAATAATATATTCCAATTTATGTTTATACAACGCCGCTTAAGATAAGGGTAGCAAAGATGCATATGTTGCAATAGAGCTGTGGGCATACCAAACGGGATCGAATTAGAAATGATGATATTTGGGACAAACTTAAAGTTGCGTTAATTGAAGAGAAGTTAGTCCAACACCGCTTAAGATGGTTTGGGCATCTTCAACGAAGACCACACGATGCACCTGTGCTCTTTGGAATTATAAGCCGCACTGAATACCCGAAAAGAGGTAGAGTCGACCAAGGATGACATGGGAGGAGATAGTTAAAAGAGACTCGATAAATTAGAGTATATCTGAAGAGTTGGTGTCAAACAGGAGCGCATGGAAATTAGCGATCCATGTCTCAAAACCTTTAATTTTTTGTTAGTTTAAAGATAGCGGTTTTAGTTTTAGATGATAGGACTAACGAATAGGGGCATAAGACGAGTGTTGGGCTTCAGTATCTATTACTACTACTACACCATTATTATTATTATTATTATTATTTTCATCACCATCAGCATCATGAGTTTATTCATTCACTACTATTCCTATTATTATTTGTTGAGTTATTCTAAATTTCATTTTAAATTTATTTGATCTTTATTTATGCTTTCACATTTAAATCTATTGTTATTATTATTACATTTGAATTGATTTTGCCTTTTGGTTTTGGGTTTTGTCTCTGGCTAACCCAAATTTGTTTGGGATTAATGACATAGCTGTTGCTATTGTATGCTTATACAACGCCCTGATTTACATTTTTATCGGGTTTTCCCTTCTAGTCCGCATTTATAATTTCTAGTGGGGGCAGACAATTGAGATGAGGATTGGGATTATAATTCACTAGTATTGTGCATGTTTGATGTCAATAATTGCTCAAGATGATGTAGCAGAATAATTAGACTGATAAGTATGTTATAATCACATTTATCATTTTCCGATATATACAAACTGTTTACTGTTTGAAATAAATTATGCACAAAGTAAATACAAAATGAATCTATGGACGGTTAATAATAATATGTCAACTGCTGGAGACAACTAAGAAAATTACACTTCTTCAAATTTCCATTACATATGTGATTTCATTTAAATTTTGATATGTATATATGAAAATTTTGAGGCATAGCATGCCCCTTGAAAATATGGGGATATGATTCCAACTTGGAATGCATGTGTCTCTTGCTTTAGGGAACAATTATGTGTAATCCTACAAAGGTAGTATAAAGTTATCAGCAAAAAAAATCAAAATCAAGTACACGAGAATTTGACATCTGCTTAAGCACTGTCGCCATCTTTTTCAACAACTTCAGTAAAAAATAACATGGTTTATAATAAATACCACGGTTTTTGAAATAAAAAATAAATATGAAAATATAAATCTAGGCGTGAACTGTTTCTAAATGACGACGAAGATAACGGTAGTAACACAAAAATATAATTGACTA